>CM065683.1:46181718-46184218 GCA_017654935.2 Phymorhynchus buccinoides | reverse complement strand
TTTTATCCAAAACTAAATGAAGAATTTTTTTTAATTAAAAGAGCGATTTTAGGGCATATAAACTTATATTACACAAAACACACTGAGAAAGGAAAAAAAACAGGGAAAAAACCCCACAGAATTTGAAAAGGACTGTCACACAGACACAGTCAGTTAAAAAACAAAAACATTAGCTATGTCCTGTCGCCCTACACCTAGAGGCCAATATGTTATGCAACAATAGAGCGTGACCCCATACTTAACCCTTTCACCGCCAAAGTCGCATTTTAGCACCACAGTGATTTAACGCCTATGTCACTAAAAGGCATCAAATTGGGGTCTATTATTCAAAGACCCTATTGTCTTAGTTTTGGGAAGTAAGGATCGACCTTATTTTATATATGTCACAGAAGAATCCCCAATACCGCAGATGGATTTTGTTCTCTACCCAGGTACATTTAATGGGAATTCTTGCCTGAAATATGCTGGCGGTGAAAGGGTTAAAGCAGACTTTTTGAAGGCGAAGAGGCCAGTGAGTGACTTAGGACGCCCATTTCACCGCCAGATGGCAATCAAACCAGTAGGGGCTTAGCGAGTGATATTCTTAGTTGGGGGTAGAGAAAAAGAGAGACGGGGAGATGAGTTCCTCCCTCCCTTTCTCTCTCTCTACCCCCAACTAAGAATATAACTCGCTAAGCCCCTACTGGTTTGAATGCCACCTGGCGGTGAAATGGGCGTCCTAAGTTTACCATTACGTCACACATCTGTATTTTTGAAAATTCGGAACTTTCCTGGTGTTGCACTGCCTCCGGGCATTGCCTCCAGCATCGTTACCACCGTCTTTATATCTACTAATGTCACATATGTGTCTCTTCCAGACCGGAGGACGTTAAGCAGAATTCTGGGAAGAGGCCAATATTGGGCAAAGCTGTTGTTTAACCCCCCCCCCCCCCTCCTCCTCCACCACCATCATTTTTGCATAATTAAAACTTTTTTTTACAAAGAAGCAACATCCTGCCATTCTCGGGAAAGGGGAAGGGATAGGATCAGCCTAGGGTTATTGAATGTCATGAAACGGAAAGAATCAGACTTTGAGACTAAAAGGGCCCGCCACACTGCATATGATTCCACCCCAATGCGATCGGATTGTGACATTTGTCAGGCATGATTCTCGTGAAATTCTACTGTCTGACTAAATCCTGATGAAATCCTATTAGTTATGTTCATTATAGGCCGTACACGAATCTGATGAAATGTCTGTGTTTTTTGTACCAGATATTTTATGTGATTCCTGTATTGGGGTCTGCATGAGTATGGCTCCCCCCCACCTGCGTGCGCATCTCGACCCTTCCAACGGAAGTGTCGCCATCTTAGTCAGATTTGTGTGTAAACAGCATCGATCGGGCATTTTTCAAACAAAGTTACTAAGATGGTGGTCTCCCATAATAAGGCGCGCTCCTTGTGGCCGGATATGACGACACGTGGGTACAAGCCATAGTGAGCGAAAACACCTATATAATTGTTTTTAGACGGACGTATTTCACGCGAATCATGCCTCACAGTCATCGTCACAATCGGATAGCAATCGCATCGCATCGTATGTAGTTTGGCTGAACCTTAAGATTCGTAAATACGCAGGGGGATTCTAAACTAAAACTTGAACCTTCCAGGTTGTTGTTTTTCCATTGACTCGTACGTTTTAAACATTTACTTCAGAATGGTTAGTGATATAGCCATTACACGAACCACACCCTTGTGCTGGCGTACATCATTGTGACTGTAGTTGTGTAGCCTAGTATAATATGATGTCAGTAAAAGTAGGTTAAAATCGTACTGCACAGTAGTTGACTTGCACATGAACTTACATTTTATTTATTATGATAGTATGTCATCCTACTGACATAAGTCCCATTCAGAGAGAGAGAGAGAGAGAGAGAGAGAGAGAGAGAGAGAGAGAGAGAGAGAGAGAGAGAGAGAGAGAGAGAGAGAGAGAGAGAGAGAGGGAGAGAGAGAAATACGAAATACGAAATACGAATGTTTTATTGAGGGTAAAAAGGATAAGCTACAATAGCTTCTTTACACCTTGCCCTCTCACTCATACATTCATACCATGCATCAAGCAAAGAAAATTTGACATAAAACAATCAAGTCAAGAAAATGGAACAAAAATTGGCACAAGAAATAATTGAAAAAGAAATCAAAAATGGGATTTAAAGCAAACATGGATAATACTTAGCAATGGTGAACTTGAATTGGTAGTTTAAATTGAGTACGAAAAAAGGGAAACCATTTTGAGACAGTGACAATTTTTCAGAATAAACCCAATTTTAAGGAAGAAAAAAAACAAAAAAACAAAAAACATTATATGATAACATGGGAATATGAGAGAGGGACAGAGACAGAGAGATTTATAAGAATCTAGGCATAGCTGATGGCATTAGTAACGTTTGAAGTAAAACTCATTAATTAGCATTACTAATAAACAAGATTGTCTATTAGGAGCTTGTGATAAGATTTTCGA
>CM065683.1:46174218-46176718 GCA_017654935.2 Phymorhynchus buccinoides | reverse complement strand
TGTTAATTATTATTATTATTATTACTATAGCAACTCGGTTAATTGTGTTGCTGATTGGTGTCTTTGTTTTCCGAGTGTTCCTTAAAAATGTGGGCCAATATTTGCAAACGGACTCCCCCTCCCCCCCTACACAGAGATAGATAGATAGATAGATAGAGAGAGAGAGAGAGAGAGAGAGAGAGAGAGAGAGAGAGAGAGAGAGAGAGAGAGAGAGAGAGAGAGAGAGAGAGAGCTTGCTTGTCCTCTTACTAAATTGTTTAATAGGTGCTTAGATGAGGGAAGATTCCCATCCACGTGGAAGATAGCCCATGTTACTCCTATTCATAAGAAAGGGCCAAAAGAACTGTGCACAAACTATCGTCTGATATCACTTCTTAGCTGCGTCGGAAACGTTCTTGAGAAGTGTGTCCACAAGCATGTGTACACATTCTTTAAGACACACAATGTGCTTACACCACTTCAATCTGGTTTTACACCAGGTGATTCCACCGTATATCAGCTTCTTGCCACATATAATGATCTGTGTTCGTCTTTTGACCATGGGATAACAACTCAAACAATTTATTTGGACATATCGAAGGCATTCGATCGTGTCTGGCACAAGGGACTTCTGTTGAAGCTGGAGGCTGCGGGTATAAAGGGGAAACTACTTACCTTTTTCCGTGACTATCTAGATAACAGACATCAATTAGTACTCATTAAAGGAGAAAAGTCTGAATCGAAAATGATCCCTGCTGGTGTTCCTCAGGGATCAGTCCTTGGCCCGTTGTTATTTTTGTTATACATAAATGATATTGTTACTGACATTGAAGCTACAATTAAACTTTTTGCTGATGACACTAGCTTGTCACATGCCTTAAACGATCCCTTAACTAGAGCAGCCATTCTCAATGCAGATCTTGAAAGAATCTCCCAATGGTCCAAACACTGGAAAACCACATTTAACGAAACTAAGACAGAACTACTCAATTCAACACGTGATCATACTCATATTGCACCCCTAACATTTGGAACACACATTTTAGAACCATCAAAATCACATAAACATTTTGGTGTAATTCTACAGGATAATTGTAGATGGGATGAACATATACAGTTCATAGCCAATAAAGTGAATATGTTAATAGCATGCCTCAGACATTACAAATACAGATTATCCCGCAAGTCCCTAGAAACAATGTACAAATCCTTCATTCTGCCTCATTTTGATTATGTAGATATCGTTTGGGACAATTGTACAGACAAGCAATCAAACATTCTTGAAACACTGCATTTAGAAGCCATTCGTATTATTATTGGAGGTGTGAAGGGAACCAGTCACCAGAAATTATATGAAGAATCAGGCCTTTGTCCATTAAAGGAAAGACGTAAAAGACACAAATTAATCCAGTTTCACAAAATGGTAAATAATGCATGTCCTAATTATTTATCCGATCTCCTTCCACCACTAACGTCTGATCAAAATCCGTACCATAGACGCCGGCCTCTAGACAGAGTAGTTCCAAGATCAAGAACTGAACTACATAGACACTCATTTCTTCCAAGCACAACCCATTTGTGGAATGACCTCCCAGATGACATTAAAGTAACTGACTCAATCAGCCAATTTAAACGATTTATTTCTCTGTCTGATGTTAGTGTGCCTTCTTACTACTACACTGGTTCCAGACAAGACCAAGTTAACCACTGCAGATTACGTCTAGGAATAAGCAATATTAATCACGATCTGTACACAAGGCATCTACTAGCTGACCCAAAATGCACGTGCGGTTACTCCATAGAAAATGCAGAACACTATTTGTTACACTGTACAAACTTTCATCACGTGAGAATAAACACAATACTAACTCTAAATGTTAACAAAATTAATACCCATACGCTTCTATTTGGAGACCACAGTCTAACAAATGTACAAAATGTAGCTATTTTAAAATCTGTTCAGCAATTTATTGCTACCAGCAACAGATTATAAGTTAATAAGATAATTTAGATTGTAATATAATAAATAAAAAACATGTGCAATATATAAGCTTGTGCGATGTGTATACTTATGCATGATTATCAACGGCACAGGGCTGGGACTTGTGAATGGCAAAATTTGGGTCGGTCTCTCTCACTCTTCCCCCCCCCCCCCCCTCCTCTCTCTCTCTCTCTCTCTCTCTCTCTCTCTCTCTCTCTCTCTCTCTCTCTCTCTCTCTCTCTCTCTCTCTCTCTCATTCTCTCTCTCTCTCTCTCTCTCTCTCTCTCTCTCTCTCTCTCTCTCTCTCTCTCTCTCTCTCTCTCTCTCTCTCTCTCTCTCTCTCTCTCTTTGTGATGTGCGTAATATTATTTATGTTCATGGTTGTGTATTGCATCTTTTCCTAATGATAAAAAAATAATGTATAGCTGTGTTGATTCAACTTTGCATCCACCCAGTATTTCATTTTCATTATTTTTTTGTTCTTTTTCGTACATTTGTTTTCCACGTTTAATTCCGCCAATATTGCTGTGTACATTTTCT
>CM065683.1:46161718-46166718 GCA_017654935.2 Phymorhynchus buccinoides | reverse complement strand
ATTTTTCACTCTTTCCCCATGGCAACACAGGGAATGCCACTCATAAGATTACTTGCATATCATCACTGTGTTGGTGGAAAATTTGGAAAATGTTCACGTGTACGGAGACCTTAACAGGGTGCAACAAGATGCGAGTAGAATGATTAGCATTAATAAACTCTTATGAAATAATTTTGTTATGAAGAAAGAATAACACCCCAAACGCCCATAAGCATACCGTGGTGATATTTCGGATTGCCTTTGTCGAACACCAACCATGCATTGTCTGTAAATAAATTAACAATTTCTATGAACACAGAGTGATATTTATTTGTTTAGTGAACTTCTTATATTCAAAACCATGCTTTTTAATTTTAAGGTTGATAACCTCTATTGAACTTTGTTGAATCTTAGAGAGAGGCGGGGCAAAATGGGAACAGGGCGAAATGAAACAGGGCGAAAAGACACTGCGGTAATCGTCAGGGCGAAAGTGAACAGGGCGAAACGGGACGTCCCCGTATGCGGCGGTATGTTGTTAGGAAGCACGTTAATATAGGACACTGCAACAACCATGTTTTGCTAGAGTTAATGCCTTTGGTAGCTGCTTGAGTACTGACCAAACAAGGGCATAACTCTCGCCAATAACCCTATTTGAGGCCACTAAATGGCTGCCTTTCGCAAGAGTGAATGCCCTTTTCAGTACTGACCAACAAGGGATTAACTCTCACTGTCAAGGGCGTTAATAACCCTAGTTGCAGAGGCCAATATAGTCAGAAGCCTGTAGTTGTTGTCCAACTGGTTTAATCGCATGCTTACATGTTCGTAGATTTAGCATACAATTGCTTGCAGAGGAGTGGCTTGGGCGAGAGCGTGGGTGGGGATGGAGAATGGGGACTGTGTGAAGCTCTGTGTGTATCATCTTGTCTTTGCTACCACTCTCTCTCTCTCTCTCTCTCCGTCCAAGCGTTGCCCAAGTTCCGTAGCATTGTGCCTCCGTCTCTATTGTATCCTTGTTCCTAGATATCCCCCCGTCTCTATATGACCCCGTCATATATCTCTTTTTTTCTATCCGTCTGTATGTGTCACAAATCCTAACCCTAACCCCAATCCAAACCTTTAAAGGGAAAACAACCGATCCCAGGGATCGGGTCTTTTTCGTCAGAAAAGCTCTGCCTCGCGGTGGATCGCACAACAGGGAACAAAGAAGGGAGAACCGTCTCTCTCGCCAACCGTGATTCAAATGCGGCGCGCCATCAAAAGAAAATCCGTTTAACGTCCTCCGGTCTGAAACAGACACATATGGGACATTAGTAGATATAATAAAGATGGTGGGAACGATCCTGGAGGCAATGCCCGGAGGCAGTGCAACTCCAGGAAAGTCCCGACTTTTTAACGATACAGATGTATGTTATTTAACCCAAAATCTTTACAGCGCCTCCCCTCTTTTATAGTCCGGCCGTGCCTTTAATTTTTATCTAATCGGAAACCCGAAACACAAATCCTATATCTAACCCTAACTATATCGCAAACACGGGAGGACACACACATATGGGCACAAAGAGACAGGGACACGGGGACAGGGACACATACAGATAGGGACATATAGGTGTACAACGCATTTTCTGGAAAACAACAAATTAACAAAACAGGATCAAAGCGGAACTTTATGCAACATATCAGCTTATGGATATATCACACAAAGGCGAAGGCACAAATATAATATTGAATAAAGGTCCCCTGAAGTCGGAGTATGGCCGACCATGTGGCGGGGCCCTTTAAAAGCAGCCATACACGTAACCTACCCACCCAAGACCATGCGAAATGTTCACATGGCATTGGGTGTGCCCCCAGAGCGTTTAAGCTGGGGAACGAAAACAACAACAACAATTGAATAAAGAAGAAACTAAATAGAACCAATAGAAACAATGATTTTACATAATTATGTTAGCCAAAAAACCTTTGCAAATGATTTAATTAACTGCTCACTGCTGCTCGTTAACGCATTCAACATATTGTGTTGTGTAGGCTCCTGAAAAAGATAAGCATATTTGTCACGTATGTGTGTATAGCCATTACACTATAGTTGTCAGGCTTATTTTTGTCACCTGTTTGTGTGACTTAGTATTATTTTGGATTGAGAGAGAGAGAGAGAGAGAGAGAGAGAGAGAGAGAGAGAGAGAGAGAGAGAGAGAGAGAGAGAGAGAGAGAGAGAGAGAGAGAGAGAGAGAGAGAGAGAGAGAGAGAGAGAGAGAGAGAGAGAGAGAGAGAGAGAGAGAGAGAAGATCAGTTGAGCAAATAACATTTTTATATTTCCATTTCGTCGATCACTCAGAGAGCTTCATGTCATATGAGCGCAGATGCGTCATGCTGCCAAATGCTGAGAGAGAGAGAGAGAGAGAGAGAGAGAGAGAGAGAGAGAGAGAGAGAGGGAGAGAGAGAGAGAGAGAGAGAGAGAGAGAGAGAGAGAGAGAGAGAGAGAGAGAGAGAGAGAGAGAGAGGGGGGGGGGACAACAAACGTGAACAACAACAACGACGACGACAAGAAAGATGATGATGATGATGATTCATTTGCACTAAAGATGTTTGCTTTTAGCTCATAGAGTACTGAAGGGGGTTGCGTACCCCTTAAGGCATTATCGTAATATGACGTCAATTTGTGGATCTCCAGTTGGCTATTGGAAAAGGTTTAGATCACCAGTGTCTGTTAAAATGTTTCTATGTTCACTGTAACAACGATCTGGTTTGGAACTGAAAGCGTTTTCAGTCTAGAAGCAAACGGATTTCTGAAGACTATGACACATTGGTCACTTCGAACAGGTACGGGTCACTGCGCACCCTAAATACAGGCGATCGCGTGCAGGGTTCTAAAAACTGTACTTTCAAATTAAAGTGAGCTGATTTTATTTCATAAATATCTGTGAACATTGAGCTTTCTTTTACTGTCAAAAATATCTAGACTTTACATGAGACAATCCAAGACAATGCTCTGTGCTCAAACAACACATTTTTATATTTCCATTTCGTCGATCACTCAGAGAGCTTCATGTCATATGAGCGCAGATGCGTCATGCTGCCAAATCTAGGGTCTAGACATAGTAGTACTAGATCAGTTGAGCAAATAACACACATGCGTGCATGCACGCACACACGCGCATGCACGCACACATGCAAAGAAAGAAAGAGAGATAAACTCTTTTAGATCTTTCTCAATCTAAACAAATTATCTAGTCAATTATATGCATTCTAAGTCGAAGGATCGAGATCGAGCCTATATTTATGGAATTTTGTATCATTGGCATTTTCGTCTATAAAGTAGACTTGTGAGTCTAAATTTATATGCTTACGGATTGAAGCTCTCCCTGAATGTGTGTGTGTGTGTGTGTGTGTGTGTGTGTGTGTGTGTGTGTGTGTGTATGTGTGTGTGTGTGTGTGTGTGTGTGTATGTGTGTGTGTGTGTGTGTGTGTGTGTGTGTATGTGTGTGTGTGTGTACGTGCGTGTGTGTGTGCGCGCGCACGCGCATGTGTGTGCGCGCGCGCACGCGCGTGTGTGTGTGTGTTTGTGTGTGTGTGTGTGTGTGTGTGTGTGTGTGTTAGTTCACAATGACAGTTATTACGAACTAAAAAGTCAGATAGAGAAATGGATGGTGGGGAGGTGAGGGGGCAATATTTTGATATGTTAGATCTACACCGTACGCATCACAAATACACCCAGGATGAAGCATGGTCTACGGTACACCCCAAAAGTACTTCCAAAATAAGACCAGGGATGTTTTACAGTTACACCTGTGTGTTTGTCATGCATCCTGTTAACTAATTTGTGGTGCATTTTATGCATTCTATTAACTAGTTTGTGGTGCATTTTATGCACACGCACATATACGTAACCATAGCAACTATCACCCCGCACTAAGCGCGTTAAGGAAACCATTAGTGAAATTAGTAGATTCATATATTTTCTTCTAACTCCATAATATCAGGTCTTTTTCGTTTCAAAAATGGTATTGGGAAGAAATAATCGTATGTGGAGGAAATGACGATGGTTTGACACGAATCCTTTAGAATCTCTAGGATTTCAAGGGTGGGGTGGGGGGACGCTCTGACCAAACAAACGCGCAGACCATTCAGTACTCTATGCTCTGTACTTTATTATCACGTAAAGAGGTAAATATTATCTGACTTCATTATGTCTGAGCATTTGGGCCAAAGGTTACATGTCAGCAGCAGACAGCATTATTATGAAGGAAATACGCGAGGTAGGCTATTATACCCTGCATTTAATTTGAAGGGTTTGCAAAATGTGATCTGGCCGGGAGGAAGGATAGCGTGGAAGAGGGAGGGGGAGGGGGGGTGCCGTGATGCACTCACTAAAACTGGTCACTTCGCTGGCCTTTACTAGTCGGACCAGAAAAACAGGTGGATTAAAAAAAATATATATAAAAAAGAAACCCATAGAATCTCTACATCATCTATGCATCATTTCTCTATTGACTGATTTTCTCCCCCTTAGTTTGACCATTCTCGCACACACACAAATCTTAATTGATCCCACTCATTTCGATTGTGAAATACAGCGTGATACAGTAAAACAACTCCTCTACATATGCTTGATAAACAAATGAAACCTTATCACATCATTTCCAGTTGTTCGTACCCGTGTTCAAACTCAAACACGGAACAATTATGTAACCTTAGACACACGTTGAAAATGGTAACTGTCTCTAAAACGTGCTTAACGTTTCTAAAACAGAGCAACGAGACAACATAGTATTTTTAAGCATTTAACCTTTTTTCATAAAGTAGCAAACCAACGGTTTTCAGACTACGGCCACCAATCAAAGAAACAACTGTCAAAGGCCAAAGTCAAGGTCATCACATTCATCAATGCTTTGCACCACAAATGACCTTGACCTTTAAGTGTTTCTGTTTAGTTGTATTTTCCGGGGTTTTTGCCCCCTGGGCCCCCATTAGAACATTACCCCTTAACCGGAACACATGCAGCTCTCTCGATTCCGGGCAGACCC
>CM065683.1:46149218-46156718 GCA_017654935.2 Phymorhynchus buccinoides | reverse complement strand
GCTCTGTACGCGTTGAAACAAATTCATAGTAAATGTTAACAGAGTTTCTTCACGTGACACCGTAGCAAGATAGCCATAGACTTCACCCCACGATTTTCATTGCCATGAAGACGTTTCTTTATTAATTATTTGCGCTTTTGCTGAAGTAAGCCCACAACTGATAACTTGGGCATGTCTCGGACATGCCGCAGGATTGATAATGGCTGCAGTATGCTGGCTGCTGATAGCCACGAAGTAATTTGCATATCGACGTAACAACCACTCGTAATGGCAGTGGTCATGCGCAAAGATGGGATTACTATCCACGCTTACTCCACTATTGCCAAGACGCTGTCCTGCATTGAAAATGTTCATTGAATTTATACCAGTGTCATCAGCATTTGAAGGTTATACTACATTTTCAAAACTGGCTATTCCTTCCTCGGGTAGCTCTGCGTTGTTAAAAGCTATATCAAATGTATCCCCATGTGACTGAATCAACAAGTTTCAACTACCGGTATAGATCTGTTTTACTAGTAAAACTATACGTTTATGCGTTAGGCCTACACCAATAGCCTACATTCTCCATGAACCTCAAAACCTTGGGTAGGCCTAGTCCGTATTATTCAATCGAACATAATAGGCTACCTATCTGCCAATTAAGCTTAGGTGTAAGCCAGCACGTGAAATACTGTACTGCGATGACGTATTCTGTATTACACAAGAGTTTCTGTGCATTGCATGCTAAAATTGACTCATGGAACAGTATTACATGCCTTTACCTTTTGTAAAACCGGATTTCGATCTGTATTAGGCCTACTTGCATAACGTGACTGGTTGCTATCTTAATTAAACTAAGACTTATTTCTGTAGAATATGTTACCCAAATGTATTGACAAACTTTTGAGTTGATTAAGCCGACAACCGTCCAAACACATCAAGTGTCAGCATAATTATAAACGAGCTTAGTGGGAAATAATAGACTAATGCTTAGATCCAGGAATTGTTCACACAGCAACTAATTTTCATCGGTTTTCCGCACATTTCAACGACAAGTCCACCCCTGTGTTTGCCTCTGAAGCCGCAGAAGAATACGGCTGACGGACAGGAGGAAGGGCGTAAGGGTAACAGATGTAAGGGAAAGAGTTCAAGGGAGAGAGAGGCAGTCCAAAGGCTGAATGCATAGGGGAGCGCAATTGTGGGAACAGCGGAGAGTGGAACGGGAACGAGGCCGTGGACTGCAGAGGCGATACCCCCGGAAGTGGCATCCGATTGGCTAAGACTCCAACATGGGCGGGAGGAAGTGCGTTGATCGGCGGGAAGCAATCTAGAAAAAAAGGAAAGTGATAGGCCTAAGCTTTAGTTTATTGACTTTGGCAATAATTATAAAATCGCATGGAAGAAGAAGAAGAAAAATAACAATAGCAACAAAAAGAACAACAACAAGAACAACAAAAGCAACATTACTATAAACAACAAGAACAAGATTAAAATAAATACAATTGTGATACCGAAAGAGAAGATCGAAAATGTTCTCGTTAGCAACAGCCACAGCAGCAAATAACATCGATTGGAACAACAAAAAGAAGAACAAAAAGAACAACAAAAGAACAGTATCAAGAGCATAAAGACAAAAAAAAAGGAAATCCAAACGTAAGATATGCGTGCATGTGTACATGCTTCAACACCCTCAGATAACAGCCAATAACATTGCGATTACGATTACGACTCATGATTCAAGGCAAGAATAAAGTATAAAATTGCTTGCCTCTGTTTCAATGCTGTCCATTCATCTGGTCCTGCCTACCTCTCTGATCTCGTTCACCTGTACTCACCCTCCAGGTCTCTTCGTTCCTCTTCTGACAAACTTATCCTTTCTATTCCCCGTACAAACACTAAGACATATGGTGAACGTTCATTTTCGTTCAGCGCCCCTTCTGTCTGGAACACCCTACCATATGAACTTCGTTCTGCTAAATCTTTCAAAATCGGTCTTAAAACTCACCTCTTCCGACAATACCTCTGATTTCTTCCTTGTCCTGTCTCCTGCCTTAAAACTATGTTCCCCACGTTGTGTGTGGGTGTGCGCGCGCGCGCGTGTGTGTGTGGGAGTGTGCGGACGTGTACGTGTGTGTGTGTGTGTGCGTGCGTGTTGTGGCTATGTGCATGTTTTTGACAGTTAATATTGTAGTAGCTTATGATCTATGTATTTATTTAAATAATTGTGAAGCGCCGTGAGCTCAAGAGAGAAAGGGCGCTCTATAGATGATAGTTATTATTATTATTATTATTCACAAATGTATTGTCGTTTGGACAAAGAAAATCATTGTTCGTGATGCACGCACAATGTACGTATACACACAGACCTAAAATAAACAATTAAAACAAATCCAAATGTAAAGGTTATAGAAGAGTTGTTACTTTATCCATAATAATAATTATTTGCATCACGAATGATAACGACAATTTTAAAATGAAACGCATTTAATTCTGTCTTTGAAACTGTTTGACTCCAATCATTCGAAGCTGCTTATTTTGGTCTGTCGAGACAAAGGAGATAAGTGTTGTTTTTGTTGTGTGTTTTTTTACTTACAGAAAGGGTTAATCCTGTTGCCGAGGTCAGGCTGGGGCAAGATCAAAGGTGAGAGGTCAGGAGGTCGCGAGAGGAGTGGGGACGGGTCAGCGTGGCGAGGCGGAATGACCGCTGACCTCATCCAGTGACAGTTCTCGCCCCTGGACACTTTGGCAGAGGTGATTGTCTCCCCTGAAGAAAAAACAACATAGAATAATTCAGATTCATTTAAATTCATTTAGAAATTAAAACACACAAAAGAAACAACTTATGTTAAAAAGAGAAAATAAATAATACGCTGCATTATAGCCAACGTATGTCGGGGAGACAACTGTCTTCTTCTAGACAGCTACTAAAATAGGCCTACTGTATTAAGTCACTCAGGAGTTCACGCTTGGAGGGAGTTATTTGTGAAGGCGTGGGAACCAGAAAGAGCAGGAAACAAATACATTTCTGTAAGCCTACAATCTTCCATCCAAATCTGCACGTGGAATTCTAAGCAACGTTGAACCTACTAGAGGGATACACACAAACTTATAGAATAACAAAAATATGTCAATAAAATACTCTTCCGTATTTGGGCTCGCACTGTGCACAAAATAATTAAAACCCATAATAAGCTTAGTTTAAGGTATGTAAACAGCTAGATACTTTGTCTATATATGCAGAATAAACAAAACAAAACTAACAACCCTGAACTTTCTAGAGGAATTAAAGATAACAAGGGCGTCGCCGAGCGGCAGACATGTCCGTCACCAGCAATGCCACGCACTTGCGACACCCCGTAGAGTGTCACATCCTGACACAAAATTGGAAGGGATTATGTCTTCTAGTTCACGAGATACAGCTTGAAGAAGAAACATATAGCGCAAAGAAGGAAATTTCGGTTTTTCAAGGTCACACTTCAAGGTCAAGGTCAGCATGGTGATAATTTATGCTCGGATGTTTTCTTCTCTAGGGTATACAGTACCACACACAATCTGAAGCGCTTCTGTCAAGTACCAATGTGGAAAATATGGCTTAAAACCCAATGTGTAGACCCCTACCACTTTCAAGGCCTACGGATCGCCCGGACCGTGACCTTGACCTTGATCGGTATGCCACCATCAGAATGGGCATAAGCCAAAGTACCTTCATGCCAAATTTGAAGACTCTAACACTAACGGTGTGGGAGTTATGGCCCCTGAAAGATTTTCGGTTTTCAAGGTCGTACGCCAAGGTCAAGGTCACGACGGCAATATGGTTTGCGCGGATGCCTTCCTCTCATGGTGACACACCAGCACACACAATTTGACGTGATTCTGTCAACCCGTTCGAAAGATATCCTTGGGACAGACAGAAGGAGAAAAAAATGACCCTCCGATTTTCAGGCTCCAGCGATCTTTTTGACCTTGACCTTGACCTTGATCGGTATGCCATCATCATACCAAGTTTCAACATCTTATGTTGATCGGTGCCCGAGATATGGCTAAAAATAGATTTTCGGTTTTCAAGGTCGTACGTCAAGGTCAAGGTTACGACGGCAAAATGGTTTGCGCCGATCTCTTCCTATTAAGGAGGCACACCTTCACACAAAATTTGATGCGATTCGGTCAAGCGGTTCGGGAGATATCCTTGGGACAGACAGAAAAAAAAAAGAAAAAAAAATACAAACCAGCCCATCGCAATAGTCCGTCTTGGTGACGGACTAATTATATATATATTTTAGAGAAATGTACGCAATGCGCCTTGATGAATTAAAAAAAAATGGTTGCCCTACCTAAACTTGCTGCCTAAGTAGGTCTAAGTATTTCTACTTTTTTTTTATGAATGTGTATGATTTAATAGTGTTTAATCCACTGCATTGATACTTTCATTGGGATATTTTCTTTGCTTTTCTGACTTTTTTCTTCTTCTTTTTCTCGTGTCATCTCTTTGTAGTTTTGAAATGTTGATGTTGATCATAATCACACACACCCTTTTATATTTTTTAAGTTCTACTTTTTAATTATAATTTTTTCTTTCGTTTGTTCTTATGTCACAGATAAACCCCTAGTGAAGCTGTTTTTTTGGTAAGCTAGTGAATTCTTTGGATGATATTTATTTTCAATTGCTGCTAATGTATATGCTGATTTGTGTATTTGATAATGATGGCTATTCGGTATGATTGAGTTAATCATTGAGTTATTTAGTTCTTTAATAGAATATTGTCATGTTGTAACATGCATTACGGATCGGAAAAAAGGAACCTTCTTTGCAAGGGGAAAAAACTGAAACAAAAATAACATTCTTGATAGAGATTACAAAAAGTTTGAAATCAGCCAAAGTATGGTTGGTCTATATTTCCTTAACTCATTCCGGACGAATTCCGAGTATACTCAGAACAGAAAAACGCCAGTCAGGGCCTAATTCCGAGTATTCTCGGAACAGCGATTTCCGAGTCTAAAACATGACTAAATCCATGTTGTTGTTTTCTCAATCCAAACTAAGTTTTTCGAGTTACTTCTCTTCATCACTCTTCCAAATTTCGTTTAACTTCTGTTTGGCACTTCTGTTTCAATTTTTAATGTTGAGATGTAAAAACAATCGGCGCTACACGAGCCTCAGAAAATACTCCAATATGTTTTCATTAACAGAGATAGTAATAAAGAGACTAATTATTCCGCGATCATAATGCAAGTAACCACGATACCTGGATCAACCAGTAATGTTGTCAAAACTGAATCATTGACAGTGTTGAGTTTTGTTGCGCTTCTTATTTGCTATAATTGTGTTCTAGGCAACCCCAGGCCAGTCATGATGTTTGTCTAAAGCAGTGAAGTCTTGAAGGGGTTAAGTACTTACTTGCGTTGTATTGTTAGTGAATCATTTTTCAGAAACGCCTAACACAACATATTAAGCTTATACCCACAGCAGGAACAACAGACATGTGCCCTGTAGCAAGAGTTTAAGGCGTGGCGACACTGTTATGCATCTTAAGGTAGCAACAACATCAAGAGAAGCAAAGTCCTTAAGCACATCCTTACTGTTTCACAAAGAACACAAAGTACAAGAAGATATGTCTTAATCACGCTTTTGTCACTCACCGTCAATTTCGTCTAATTCCTCGTCAAGGACGTTGTCGGAATTGTCTCTGGGTCTGCATAGATATCACACGCAAGAATAAGGTTTTCGTGATATCGGAAGAAAGTTTTTTTTATTTATAGTTATGCAACTAGAAAGCACTGACACAGTATAACAGTTTGTTTAGAAACCAGCCATCATTTTTCTTTTAATTTACCGCACATCTTTCAGCATATGCAAAGCAACAAGGAAATAGTTGAGGCAACTTTGGTTATCTTACTCTACCATAAACTAAAATAGTCAGAAAACGTTTTAAAATGTTTGCAAAATGTCAGATTGGAGATGGAGGGGGCGAGGGGGTTACTATCTTCCGTACGTAACGTTTAGAGTTATTTATTTCCGGCTAGACAAACAGACAGACAGACAAACAAGCAAACAAAGAAAAACCCACTTTGGCAGATTAAGATGTACTATTTATTCTTTTGAATGCATGTCTACGCATCAACTTTACACTATTATCCTCCCCTTTAACAACTTGCAGAGACAAGCCGGTGAAAAACCATGCCATGGAGAGAGGGAAGGTGCATTGCTTTCCAAAATATCATCAGATAAAATCTTTGCGATGGTTAATGTATTGATACAAACAACAACAATTATTTAGTTTTCAAAAACTGATAATAAACTTGAATCAAGGCATAAGAAATTCAAACCGCTGCACATGTAGAACATTTTTATTGAAAAAGGTATAATGTCAGTCGCAACGACAATACATTGTTTTAGGATTAAAAACAAAATTCATAAATCAACAACCCCTTCCACCACTTTCACTACCAACAATCATTGAAGCCTGGTAATAGACCTTTTTGGAAAGTCAGGTGAGCGGCTGTCCAGAGAGATCGGCGGAAAAAATCTTGACTTGCATCTCTCCCTCTCCAGTTCCGTCAGAAACGTCACTTCCGGCAGGGGAAAGAAGTAGATGTTACTCATGAGGCCTACTCCGCTGGGAGTGGCCTCCTCCTCCTCTCGTACAACGATCTGAGTCAAGTAGCGGCGTCCAGCGTCTAAAACCAGCTGCACAATCATGTACGTCGACATTCATACATGCACATACACACGCACGAACACAAGCAAGTAAGTAAGTAGGCAAACACACGAGCACGAATTGGTGGGGAGAGAGGAGTAAGCCTATGTCCCAAAATCCTACGTGTCATCAGTCCGAATTTTTTTGGGGGACTAATGCAACCCTTTCTGACTCGCGATCAAATTGCGAAAAAGTGTTGCAACAGTACTACGTTGCAACAGTTCGACAAAATCAAAGTTCCACCATTTCTACGTGTCAATAGTACTATGTGTCATCCGTCCGTAAACTGTGTATCTAGCCCACAGTACGAATCTATCTCTGTCGCGTAGCAGTGTTCCCCCGTCTCTATGCGTCCACAATTTCGTCTCTATAATCCCCGTCTCTATGTGCCCCCGTCTCTATACGTCCCGTCTTATATCTCTCCGTCTCTTTGTTTATCCTATCACTAACCCTATCCCTAACCCAAACACTAACCTTAACCCCGTACACTATCCCCAACCCTACCTTAATCCGAGGGGGCACATAGAGACGGGAACATATAAAGACGGGGACACATAGCACTAATCCTCCCCAACTAAATAAAAAGTAATGTCCCATATGGCTACGGCCGGGAGGACGTAAAGCTAAGTTTTCGTTCACTAATCCCCCCCCCCCTCTTTTTCCTTCTCGCAGTTGCGTTGTATTGTGCCCCCGTCTCTGTGTCCCCATCTTATATCTCTCCGTTTCTTTGTTTATCCTAACCCTTACCCTATCCGTAACCGAAACGCAAAGACATAAAGACAGATACAGACTTACAGCCTAGACCAGAGCCGGTATCAGACCAGAC
>CM065683.1:46129071-46148718 GCA_017654935.2 Phymorhynchus buccinoides | reverse complement strand
ACACATCCGGCCAAGGAGGAATCGCCGACTTGACTGTTTAATTATCTAACTGTTTAGGAAACCAGAGCAGTGCGAGTGTTGCGATCCTCTGTAAAGTGTGTTTTCCTGGTGATTCTCGACTTGTTTCTTGCAAACCTCATCCGCCAGGGTGCCCTTGAAAATCCAAGAATGGAACAGACCAAAGACTACGTGCTCTTTAGCACGTGTATAACAACACTATATTGTTCTCAAGTTGCGACGCATCTAACACTGTTTTTCCTTTTGTTTTGTTTGTCCTTTGTCCGACCTACAATTGGCAAGGAATATCATTTGTCGATTTTGTTTTTGTATATTGTTGTTTGATTGGATTTTTTTTGTTTTCTTTGTTTGCATGATATAAATCTGTTTGTTTGTTTGTTTGTGCTGGGTTGTCCCTGAGGCTAGCTTTGACCAGGATATTTACTAGAGTCCGTGATATTTTTCATGTCTGATTTTTGTTTAGAGATCTTCAATGGATGGCAACGGCAGGAGGGAAAGAGAGAGCGAGTGGGCAAGAGAGAAACGAGAGAGAAGCAAGAGAGAGAGAGACTAGAGAGAGTAGAGAAAGAGAGAGAGATAGATCGAGAGAGAGAGAGAGAGAGATAGAAGATGAGAGAGAGAGAGAGAGAGTTAGAGACAAAGATGTGGATAAAAGACATAGGGAAAAAAGATTACATGAGAAGCAGGAAGAGGAACACGCTGGACACACTACAGGTTCTGATGCTGAGAAACGTAGAGACCGGAGGGAGAGACAGACAGAAAGAAAGAGAGAGTGAGATTTTGGGGGATGTGTGGCAGAACCCATAAGAGATATAACGAAGAGCTGGAAGAACTGACAAGAACACATAGGTTGAAAATGAATGATAGGGCGTGCCCATCGTTTCTCTTCTTCTTCTTCCTCTTCTTTCTTCTTCTACTTATTTCTTCTTCTTCTCTTCTTCTTCTTCGTCCTCCCTCCTCCTTCTTACTCTCTTTCTTTCTTCCTTCTTCTGCGCTTGGCGTCCGTCTGAACTCTTTTTATCCACGGCCGAATTTTGTGCGCTATCTGTTTGTTTCCTGCTTTGTATAATGTTCTTTTTTCTTTTCTTTCTCTTTCTTTTCGGAGTCATTCTTCTTCTCCTTCTTATTCTTCCTCTTCTTCTTCTTGCTTCTTCTTCTTCTTCTTCTTCCTCTTCCCGCGTCGTTAAAAGTTCCATTCTTTTCAATTTTCCCTCGCCCAACCGCACATTCAGTGGGCAAGTGTACCCTATAAATCATGTGTATCGGAGGTATTGCCTCATTAGGTTTTATGTCCGAACCCATAACAAATTCATGTTCACAATTGTGTTCACCGTTTGATCAACACTCAATGTGTCCTCCAAAAGACAGAGTGCAACCCGGAGAGTGACCCACCGCTTAACTGTCTAACTAAGCTGCCTGGATACAGTCATACACGATCTGTCTCACCTGCTCTCCTTGTCTCTGTCTCTGTCTGCTCTCTCTAAATGGTAAAATCCCTCTCTGTCCTCTGTTTGCCTGTCTCTCTTTCTCTCCTGTGTCTTCCCTGAAGTCTCTACTCTCTCATCTCTCTCTCATCTCCATCTCTCTCTCTCTCTCTCATCTCTCTCTTTTTAACAGTGCCTGTGAAAAGAATATGAAAAACATGCAGAGATGTGTCGTTCGCAAGAGCCTCCAGCTGTTCCGTGTTTTGCAATATGAGACCACATTCATAAGATACTTCCCATTACCGAGGACATTTTGCATAGAGCTGTGGCTGGCAACCTAAAAAAAACACATATGTTGAAATTATAATCTACTTTATTTACGGCCATGTTTCTGTTAGCATGTGATGGCTTTTATTCAATCTGGCGAAATACGGACTCGCCTCATACATCACATTTGTCGGTAGTCACTTTTCCTCTCTAATGATTGTGATCTATTTCGGGAGGGGGGGGGGGATACAACCAAACTTCATGGTATATGCATCAACTAATTGTTTTTTAATCTTTCTAACCATAGAGATAATCCGCTTTTTTTTGGTCCTGTCACACAATTCACGGTATCTAAAAGAACTTGTAATTAAATTAGGGTCCTCTCTTTTGTTGATGGTTCCTACTACTATCTATCAATTTTCCTCTTATTATATATGGGGCTGCTGACAGCAGAATATTTATACTGCACGTTTCTGGCGGTCACACCATGTTGAGTAACAATTCTGCTGCCAGCGTGCTGGACAGCCCTCAGACCTGTTCAATAGAACCTCTTAGACTTGGTACACTGTGTTCGATCCTGTCGACGACGAAAAATGGGTTTTACCGTCCTCTTGGTACGAATCAGACACATAGGGGACATTTGTAAATACAAACTATGGTGGAACAATACTGGATGCAATCCCAAAGGCATACGAAACCAGTTAAGTCCCCGATATTTTTAATTAATACAGATAGGTTGTGCGGTAACCACGCCTTCGTGTTAAACCTCATCAATTTATACATATATTTTATTTATAAACACGAGCTTGTTTTGCATTAATCAATATGCAATCAAACTGTGTAAACACAGATTAGAGTCCAGGTATTTGTAAATACGCTGATGATTTTTATAACACTTTGGTCGAAATTATAGGTTTTTAAGACGATTCCAAAAAATCAAGAACCGTAACTCGTATATACATCCCGTAGCAACACTATTTTTGCGGCTACTTGAGGGAGAGAGAGAGCAGAGAGAGAGAGAGAGGCGCGAGCGAGAGGAGAGAGAGAGAGAGAGAGGGAGAGAGAGAGAGAGAGGAGAGAGAGAGCGAGATAGAGAGGACAGAGATAGAGAGAGGATGAATTACATTAATTATTAATTTTATTTATAGAGGGTATGAGTAAGGCATTAACGATGCTTTTTTTACATCCAGATAGAGCGAATAGAGATATTGCCGTGCCTATGCCTGGTTTATCATACAAAATTGTGCCAGACTTGGTTTTGGTGTGGTGGTGGTGGTGTTGTGTGTTTGTGTGTGTGCGTGTGTGTGTGTGTGTTGTGTGTGTGTGTGGTGTGTGTGTGTGTGGGTGGTTTGTGTGTGTGTGTGTGTGTGTGTTTGTGTAGTGGATAGAGAGAGAGAGAGGAGAGAGAGAGAGAGAACAGAGTGTGTGTGTGTGTGTGTGTGTTTGTGTTGTGTGTGTGTGTGTGGTGTGTGAGAGCGCGACGAGAGAGAGGCGCGAGAGAGAGAGAAAGGGCGAGAGAAAGAGATCGAGGAGAGAGAGAACCGAGAGAGAGAGAGAGCGAGAGAGAGAGATGAGAGAGAGAGATAGTAGAGATATGCGAGGTAGAGGGATAAATTATTTATTTTAATGACAGTAGCTAATTTGGTTGTTCGTTTATTAATAGCTTATTTTTCCAAGATGTTTTTTATTTCAGTTTACAAATCTTTACAAATCTTCCTTCACCATCCGTCTCTTCGTCTCTCTCTCTCTCTCTCTCTCATCTCTCTCTCTTTCTCTGTCCTCTCTCTCTCTCTCTCTCAGATTATTATTTGTCAAGTTTCTCTCTCTCTCTCTCGTCTTCTCTCTCTCTCTCTCAATTCTCTCTTCATCATCTTCATCTCTCCTCTTCTCTCTCTCTCTCTTATGTACCATTCTAATTTCTGTTATCTGAAATTTATTTTTATTTTTATCACTCGCTTACCAGCGTGCCCTGCAAAATCCTCGAGCACATCTGGTCAGCAAGATTATGGGTTTCGCAGAGGCAACAAATCCTGAGGAGGAGCAGCATGGCTTCGGAAAGGCCGTTCTGTGAGTGCCAGCTTTTCGGGCCTTGTGTACGAGCTCACGTACAACATGGAGAGAGGCAAGCAGACGGACGTAGTCTTGTGATGGTTTCTCCAAGGCGTTCAATAAGTCAAAACCACATCCCTGCTGGTCCACAAACTCCGACAGTTATGGCATCAACCGGAAGATCATTTCTGCTTCATGCAACATCCTCACGACAGGAAACAAGCGGTGGTTGTGGCGGCCCCAAATCGGAAACGATCCACAGTAGAGTCAGGAGTCCTCCCAGGGATCAGTGTTGGGCCGTACCCTTTCCTGCTCTACATAAATGATCCCCTGAAAACTCTTCTCAACACCAGGCTCGGTTTGCTGTAAGACCACCCTGTGCCATAAGACCATGGAGTCTCAGAGAGACCAGGCTTCTCTCAAGCAAGATCTGGCCGCATGGCGGACTGGGAAAAAAGTGGAGGATGAATTCCATCCCGAAAAGTGCCAATCTAGGCACGGTTCAGAAAAAACAGACCCCGCAAGCGGCACTTACACCTTCAACGGCCGGAGACTACAGACGGCCGAGAAAATCAAGTAAGCTGGGTGTCCACAATCTCCCAAAATCTGCTGGGACCCCCCCATCAACAACACCGGAAACAAAGGCAACAAGATCTAGGCTTCCTCCTACGGAATTGGAAGATAGGCTCCATCTCCGTAAGGAAACTGCATACAAGCCTTAGTTCGTCCCACCTTGAGTACAACCGCTTCTGTCTGGACGCCTCATACATCCAAAACACCGGCAAGATTGATAGGTCCAGCGCCGCCAGCTAGATGGGTCTATCTTCGCCACCGCCAAACGTCCAGCGTGGACAACATGCGGACCCAGCTGCAGTGGCCTCCACTTAAGACAAGGCTACGCTCCGCTAGCGGCCACCTCTAGTTCCGTCATGGGAGGTGGCCATCAACACCCAACACCAGGCAGTCTCACTCCTCCTTCACGACAGATGCACAGACTCGCTCACAAGGCCTCCTACTTCCTGCCTGTAAACAAATTAACGGAATACGATTCTTTTCTTTCCAAGGGCTGTGAGTGGAGTGGAACTCTCTTCCGCTGAGGCGATATGATCTCCTCGGGTGGAGGCATTCAATCCCGAATCCCGGATCGGCCCCTCCTCCCCCCCCCCCTGTCCTCACCCTTCGTGTCTTCAACGGTCACCCATAACCCCCTGTCCAAGCCTCCCCCCACCCTACCCATTCAATCCCGTCATTGAGCTATGCATCCGTGCAGCAGTCCTTCATACAAGACCCTGATTAGGTGGAACGCCCCCATGTCGTAAGCGTCATAATCATCAATTTTTTGATGGAGGATGCTATAAGCGACAAGAAGAAGTGTGTGTGTGTGTGTGTGTGTGTTTTTGTGTGTGGGTGTGTGTGTGTGTGTGTGTGTGTGTGTGTGTGTGGGTATGTGTGTGTGTGTGTGTGTGTTGTGTGTGTTTGTGTGTGTGTGTAATGTGTGTGTGCGTGTGTGTGTTGAATTATGTTTAATGTTGATTAATTGCTTTCCTGTTTGAAATGTTCATGCATCATGAGCTTATGAATGTGTGCGTGTGTGTGCGCATGCGCGCCGTGCGTGTGTGTGTTGCAGGGGGGTGGGGGCGGCAAGTGGGCAGGATGTAGTGTACTGCCGTGCCGGGATGTGTGTGTGTGTAGTTGTGTGGTGTGTGTGTGGTGTGTGTGGACATAGTTAACTTACTATACCTTGCTTCATTTTTTTTGTAAATTAGACCATTTTTGTGTTTCCATTAAGTTCTTACAAGTCTTACTGCTGCACATGTCGGGTTATGGCGGGGGGAGGGAGAGGTTGTTTGGTGTATGGAGGTGATCATGTTTGGACTACGTTTGATGTAATGGATGTTTTCATTGTGTTTGCTTTACTAGTTACCTTTTCCCCACACATGTAAATATGTATGTATGTTCATTTTTGTATCGTTTATTTATTTATTTGTTAGTAATTACTCATGTGTAGGTCCACAAGGTAATTGTATTACCAGTAGACTGATTTACCTAGAAGCCCAGACAAACACATGACAAAAAAAAAAAGAAAAAAAAGACGCTTAACTTATACCTTTCTTCACTGTAGTTGGGGCAAGGACATAAACCTACTTCCCACGTAAAATGTAAACAATATGCAGATATGGAAGTACCAAAATTAAAAAAAGATTGTTTGTCTTTGAGGCAGGAGACCAGTTTGATTTGGAAGTTTTATGGCACAGGAACTTTGATGGGTGTGGTTCACTCATATTCCGGTATTTGTCGCAAAACCTGGCTGATATTTACCTGCGTATGTGAAATTAAATGAGTTTTTCTCTTCCTTAAATATGACTGATTTTTATATAGTTTATTAATGCTGATCCTTGGATCCTAGATTTTCTTGCTGTCAGGCGAGTACTTTTAGAGATATGCCAGTTTAGTGACAGTTGGTGTTCAAATTTGGCATTGACAAACGAAATTAGCGGTTTAGCCATTGTTGCAGCCCCCCAGTATTTTCAAAAATGTACCCTCTTAGTAGACATAGAAACAATCCTCATGGTTGTATAAGTATACAACTATAGAAAAAAGACGTTTCAACTTTGAAGTGATTAACTTTTAATATGCTACTTCACACGACGTTTTTTGCATTTTTCGAAAAATTGGGGGGCGGGGAAAAATGTGGGGCTTTAAAAGCAATTATCCTCAAAACTGTTGAAGAGATTTAACTGAAATTTTTGCCATGTGAGCTTCTATTCGGGTCTTGTTTAGAAATACGCATTTGGTTTTTGGTTACCTTGAATTTTGAACCGTTTCTGTAGATATACCTAGTTAACATAGCCCCTGCCTTTTCACATTCGACTGCAGACCAAGCAGGTTGTATCGTAAAGCGCACATTCATAGCTGAATTAATCCAGGTCTTTTTGTTGAAGCTGATTTATCCCTCCTGCCATCCCACACCTCCATCTAGTAGTAGTAATTTGTGTGTGTAGCCCTAATGCACGTTCAATAGATCGGGAACACTGCCTCATACCATGTTCAATAGAACACCCCCCACCCCCCCCCCCTCAAAATAATGCAAACAATGACGCAAATCATGCATGTTTCTCTATGATTTCAAGTGGGGGATCACGCATCCTACCAACGCGCAGAAACCTGGGGGGTTTTTTTTTTTTTTTTTTGTTGTACTCTATAATGATTCTGATATTTTTTACTGCGAAGAGAAAATTATTATTTAATATTACTATACGGAGCCTGTATCCAATTCGATCATTGAATGTACCGGCATCCATTCATTGGACATAAACGAAACACTAATTATTGACAAAACGCCGTGAGGTGACAATCGTAATCTATGTTAATATTATCCATGATTGTTGCAAAACATAACGTGACTCAGCTAGACTCAGTCACTGACTGGATCGATCATATATTCATACTATAGAGCAGTTCTTCTTCTTCGTTTGATCTTCCACATTCATCGTACTGAATTCTTACTTGCTTCTTGCCTTTTGCGCCACAATATAGACCACGATCTCATTTCAACAAAAAGACTTCTATTAATTCAGCTATTAATTTTCCTTTACTATACGAACCTGCTTGGTCTGCAGTCGAATGTGAAAAGGCAGGGGCATTAGCGCAAACGTTTTAATTGACAATTCGGTTAGGGGTTATAGATTTAGTTACTCAAGAGTGTATGCCCGGTATAGGTGACTCCCTTCTACAAATATTATAGACCTTCACATCTCGATTTCCTTGCAAAAACTTTATTTACTTATTCAGTTTATCCTCATTAACATTTCGGGGAGTTGCGTCTCTCTCTCTCTCTCTCTTCTCTCTCTCTCCTCTTCTCCGAACGTCCAGCTTTTGACCCCCTTTCGACCACTGCTTTGATTACAATCGAACATGTGTTGTGCAAAACTTTAAACAAAGAAAACGCGCTGCTATGGAACCCATGTCGACAATCTCTTTGTTTTTCATGTTCTTGTGTTTGTTTGTTCTTTCGCAATCGCGCCGATTGCTATAGGAGTTGTACTCTAACGCAATAAAATCATTTCGTATTCGTAACTCTCTCTCTCTTCTCTCTCTCTCCCGCTCTCTTCCTCTCCTCTCTCTCTCTCGTCCATCCTCTCTCATCTCTCCGTCCCAAGAGATCTCCCTCTCGGATCTCTCTCTCTCTCTCTCTCTCTCCTCTCCTCCTGTTTTCCTCTTTCCTTTTTTCACTCTCTTCCCATTTGTAAATTAGTAATGATTATTACTCTCATTATGCACCTCCCCTACCTCCCTTTATCTCTCTCTTCATCGTTCTCTAGGTCATTTACACTTACGATAAGAATCTGCGATTGCCTGCTATCTGACGTTGGTGCGATTGTTTTTTAATGACACTTTAATTATTTCGTGGGGGGGGTGGGGTTGGGGGGGAATCAATGAATACAATGCCGCTTTTTATCATTATAATATATTCCGGTCCTTACATTGATGACTGAAAACTGAAAGTGAAACGGTCTTATTTTTGTTCTATTTTATACAAGAATGAGATTGTAGCAAAGCCTATTCTTCAATCTGTCCTTGGGACGACAAACAAGACCAGAAGAGAACAGAAAGGATCCATACATGGTCATACACAGCTGGCATCCATGAATGATACAAAGGCCCAAAGTAAACATGTTTGAGCGATTGGTGTACGTTTAACCGCGGATTATTAACTTTTATGAGATAGTCAAACCCAAACTAGTAAAGTTATTTTTTGAAGAAAATCAACAAAAAATTGTTTTTAGGAGTAACGTCGTTATGTTGGGTTAGACACGCCGATAATTAACAAATCAGAAGATTCCACATTATTGCGAGTTTAGTTATGCTCATAATGACGCTTACACCAGAGATAATTAGAGTTATTATTACTATTATTACTAGAGAGCGCGAAGACGCCATATCACTCATCCGTACGGCAGCGTCCTTCTGCCCCATGACCTTGACCTTTGGAACATGACCTTCTTTTCGAACTGGGCCTAGGATGGAATACCTAACTAATGCGCATGCAAATCATGATGTTCCTGCTGATGTTCCTCTGTTCAAACGTTATCGTGGTTAACATGCATCTACATCATAACATCTACCCATAAATTACTTTTATTGCAATTTGGTGGGGTAAATCTACCAATATGCATCATTACTGAAAATATTACCAGCTTAACCAATCTAGGTATTTTAAAGTGTAACATATTTGATTGTTATAACACTCTTTTGTGTACGATTACAAGGAATTATTTGCGTTTTAGGCCACCCTTATTTCCAACTTTCGATCAACATATTAGGGTAACACTCCCGATTCGGTTTTACCAAGGTTTTTTAAGGACACCCCCACGGCACGTGTCACATTCCCTCTTATGCTGGGAAGATTTCTTAAGATTTTCTTACCAACTTAAGATGAAAAAACAAGTGACAAACCGTGTCTTTCGCAATACGTGACATGGTGGGTCCTTTAGCGTTAATCTAAACAAACTCAGGGAGACAAATTAGACATAGGGCCTAGAAAAGTGTGTAAGACACTTGAAAATTCGCTGCACAACTAGAATATGGACGTTTTGTTTTTTCTTTATTTTCTTGTAATTATAACAAAAATTAGTCTATTTGGTTAGATATAGCCACTGTGATATTGTTAACGATGGATAATCATCCCTTTTAAACAGACTTATTGAACACATGCTTTGGTACATACGTGATGTAGGTCACAAATGTAATTATTAGGTTGAACAGCCCCATTTATTTCAGCTTACTGAGACGATGTTGCATATAAACAAAGCGTGTGTTTAGGCTAAATAGGAATCTGAGTTTTAGAAAACCCAGGCAATCCCAAGTATTTAGTCAAACATTGTGAGTAGATTCAATCGTGATTAGTAGCGTTTAGACAACCCAAATTAATAGTTCAACGTGTTGAGCAAAATGCGTGTATTAGTTAACCAAATTCTTTTAACATCACAGACAACGCGGTACTCGAAGAAGGTTAGCTGGTAAATATATCTACATATTACATAGTACTGTTCGTGGGTTGATTCATTTTTAAACGTTAAAAAACCAGGGGCGTGTTTCACAAGGGCTAACGTTCGTCGCGCTCGCTCAAATCGGCAAAAACGGTCTAAAAACACCTTCGTTTGCCGATAGTTAGCATAGGCGTTTTCCTCTCAGTCTGAAAGGTGACAAGCGGCGACTATCCGGAACTAGTAGGGGGTGCATACGGTTCTTGTTGTGATTGGTCCTACAGTTTGTTTAAAATAAAAAATGTTTTGACCAATCAGACAAAGCTTGTATATTCTTCCGCAACGCTTTCTAAACATTTCTTCGGCCCCGTTTGCCGGTGAGCGTATTCGCGCGGCGACCGTTATCCTATAAAACTCGCCCCTTACCAGATATTACACCTTAGTGGTGAACATATAATGAGTAGACACGTCATTATGAATGCACACTCTCGCGGATATAGCATATTATTAACCCCATTAATAGTCACAAGGCTCTCTCTGTGAATTCGTGTTGCCTCTACTGAGGGCAGCAGTCGCAGCCAAGCGCCCATCCATTTTTTTTTGAGACGGTGCATTTTTGGTGGTGACTGATGAGGAAGAAAAGAGGGTGGTACAATGTTTACACAAAGGACACTTTTTCGTTGCACTGGATTAACGTTTCTAAGTGCATGGGCACACGGGACCTAAGTGAATGGTCTTCATCCGAAAGGCTCCACGCTCAGACCGGTAAGCCTAGTGCAAAGTAAAGGGGTACATCCCCTGTAACCCAAGTTGGAACTAGGGTTTACCTGACACAAGGCAACTCGTTTACCACGTGGCCACTTACCAAATTATTGAGAACGTTTTTTGTGTATTTGGTATTTGGTACTTTTATTGTCACAGAGGCGTCTCTGTAAAATTCGGTCTGCTCACCTGGAGAGCGCGTCGCAGCTATAGGCCTCTCCACCCTTTTTTTGTTTATTTATTTGCAGCGACTTTTTGTATGCCAGATGAGGAGGAAAGGGAAGGGGGCGGGTATAAATTTGGACCAATGACAACCTTTTTGTCGCCACTGGGCTTAATAACGTGTGACTTACGTGCAGAGCAACATGACCTCGGTTTATCGTCCTCATCCGAAAGACTCACGTTCAGACCATAAGGCCTAGTGCAGAGTGAGATAAAAACAACCCCTGTACCCACTGGTTCGAACTCGGTTTACTGCCACGAGGTGAACGAGTTACCTCTGTGTACCTCTAGCAATCCACTGCATGACAATTTACCAAATTGTCACCAAGGTACGAGCTACTCACACAAGGTGTTTTAGTCTTTTACATCTGTTCTTCTTCTTGTGTCGGATTGCTTCGGACAGTTTCCTGCATTGTGAGCGGAGATGTGTCATGTCTCATAGGTAGGCCTACAGCATGTCTGTCTTCGGCTGAGACAAGGTAACATTTCTAGGAGAAACAAAGGCAGAGGCAGGGACCAGAAAGGCAGAAAGATAGCGTTGAACAGTAGGGGAAGACGGTGAAAAAGCGCCCCAATGGGGCCCCCCCAAAACCGGGTAGAAGACCACCCAATTATCTCATAAATGAGCAATTTACCGTCTCTTTTGCCATAGAACATCGTTAATGTCTAGTCATCGTCTGACAGGGCAAATTTGACTGAATTTTCTTTATTTCATGAGATAATTGAGGTGGGCTTCTTACCCTCCCAATGCGCTTTTTACCCCGTCTTCGCTCAAGCAAAAATTTTTGGTTAAAAAAAATGGGAAAAAAAAAGGATAGCGAAAGAGAGTGACGGATCAAAAAAGTTACAGCACATGCACATAACTTCCAGAAGATGCTGGGAGTATTTTATGCTAAAGACTCCCCGGCATCCCCCGGGGGGTGGGGGGGGGATATTTTATATACATCAAATTCATTCCAATGTATTAGCAATATTATATTTACACTAGATAAACCCGGCCGCATGAATCATCGACGTTCATATTGATAAGAACCTGTCTGAGCGTCGAGAGAAGAAGAAGAGTAAGAGGAAGAAGACTGGTTGTATTAAATCATGGAAAAGAGGACCCAAAAATATGTGGTGGTGCCCCCTCCCCTTCCGCCCACTCCCTCTTCTTTAAAAAAATGATGCCCCTCCCCCCCAAAAAAAAATAAAATGTGGCGATTGCCGACGCGAACCCGCGACCACTGACGTGACCTACTGATTTGGCGGACGCGCCGCTGTACCTAAGGCTTCTATATGACATCGATGTAAAACATTATTATAAGAGGAAGAAAGGGAAAGCAGGTCAATCGGACTACCTGACCCAGCAATTGCAAGCCTCGCACAGAACAGACTTAGGTTTTGTTTACTTTGGAAATGTAGGTGCCTAATATTGTGAAAACACACAACGCACACACGCACGCACGCACGCACGCACGCACGCACGCACGCACTCAACGCACGCTACGGGCCCCCCCCCCCCCACACACACACACCATAGTCGACAGCACACACACTTAATCGTTGCTTGCTCGTTTCCTGTCCAATTCATGAGCGCCGATGCGTTGTTTCTCCCTTATGCACTTTCAAAACAATATGACCAAACACAAAACTTCCAGAACGTAAGGGACTATTTACTTTTAAAAAAAACCACTCGCCTCCTCTTCTCTTCCTAGCCACCCCTCCTCCTCCCCCTCTCCCTTCGTTGTTTAACCAAATCTAAGTTTCGGGAAAGGGAAAAAAATAAATGAAAAAAGTCACAGCGCTATTCCCTTTCCGTGAACTGTCTTTCTTTCAAACCACTCCCTCCGTTAAGCCACATTTATGTGAAATCCGGCTTTAAACGACGACTTGCGATTTCACTTGGAAGAACTGTTAAGCACCTACACGGCCCCTATATTTCACAGTTGACGGTGACAAATCGCCGCGACCTTAGGAGAAAATATAGATTAAAAATTCTTATCGGCACGTATATATATATGATTGTGTAACATTAGTAGGATAATGTTAAACACAAGAAATCTTAGCACTTTTAAAGAAATCCAGGTAGGCGCATTCCCGCTTCTGAGTATACCTTCGTAAGGGGCAATAATCGTGTGGATATTAATCCGATTATGTTCAACCAGAAGAAAAACAATAGTGTTTAGAACAAACCCATTTTTGCATAGTGGGACACGCAGCGCGCGCACTGGGACCACATCGACACGACCAGGGGAGGGGGTTTAGGGGAGAGATAGAGGCGGGGAGGGGGTTGACACAGAGGGTGAGTGTATAAATAATGTGTGAGTGGTCGAGTGTAGAGATAGCGAGAACAAAGATGATAATAAGTGCGGTAGGCGAGGCCGAGGGCCTTAAGTCAATCGAAACAACAACAGCTTGTTCGTAACTATAAACACTTATTTACCTGCTATCCCGTGCCAACCAGCGTCTATACCGTTCACAATTAATTCGATCTAGTAGCCACGATACCGCTCGCTACACCAATCCCTGGTCACCAGGTTTCCATACCGCCCTCCACACACGCCTTTTTAGCGCATAGAGGTAGAAATAACAATAAATATATTTAAGAAACAAACAACCAAAATATGAATTGTTTTTATTCAGTGAATCTAAATGGTGGTGTGGCAGAACTAAGCTATCAACAATCTTGACCGCTGATTTTGATTTGCCGTTGGTGAACATTTGTGTCTAGATACCTAAGCATGCCTGTCAAGCGTATGCAAACAAACAAAATGCTGCTTGTGCACACGCACGCAAAGCAACAAAAATTGCATGCGAAATGTTTGCCTACATCTGTGTTATTCAAAATAGAAATAAAAAAAATCAGTCAATTGGGAAACTATCTGAGGAGGTTGTTCCTGTATTTCATATCTACTTGTCTATTGTGAATAGTGTGTCAACTTGGTGTCAAAAGAGGTTAGGCCTTGTTAAACATTTTGGCGAAATCCCATGCGCAGTCCGTAAATCAATGAAAGAAATAAGGGTAAACGTGTACGGATTAGGGAAATCTCGACACGGCTATATGTATCCGCAGGTATATGTCGCTCACATTTAGTTGCGAGTATTTTGGCTTAGTCACCATAATCAATTTGAAACATATTTACGATGGCTTGTAGTAAAAACGGACTATCTTTAGATAGTCCATTGACGTTATTGACTTATTTACGCTAATACTTGCATACAACAACAACAGAATATAAAAAGCATAACCCCTTTTTTAGATTATTTAGTAGTCTTTTTAATACAAGTTCTTAGTTTTTGCAAGAACCCCCCTCTCTCTCTCTCTCCCTGACGTACTCCTCGCTCTCTTCTCTTCTCGTCAATCGATCTCTCTCTCTCTACTCCTCTCTCTCTCTCTCTCTCTGGGATTCTGGGAATGTTTGTTGTTGTTCATCGTACTTTCGAGAGTATTTTGATATTGACACGTGCTAATTGTTTTTTCTTGACATACCCGTACTTTATTCTTACTCGAATTTGTATCCTAGCTGTTTTCACTTTCCTTCCGTTTGTTTTGCTTAATTGTGTGTGTGTGTTTTTAAACTAGGTAAAACAAAATTAATCCTGATTCTGTTATCTCCAGAAAAAAGCTCTCTCATACCTTATTATAACCCCCTGTGCTAATAAGTTTGTAATCGAAAGCTGTACAGTGCCCAAAGTTCTAACACGGGGTTTGGACGTTTATTTTTGTGTTGTGTTTTTTAAGATTACAAGTCACGATGTTTTTTCCTATTATTGGTATATGAAATTGCCCTAGATAATAGGACACATGTTCAATCGAGCCTCCAACAACCGCATTGATAATTAAAAAAACAAAAAACAAAGCAAAAACCCGGCGTGGACCTCTACTGTTTTGTTCATTTACTAAGTATCTCGCCCAAACATTTTAATCACAAAATACAGATTGCAAAGGGCCTCTGTTTAGAAAGGCATGTGCGTGTTCACGCACAAATACATACACCCCTACACAAGGACACACTAGGAACACATACACACACACTCACAAGCACACGTTCACACACACACGCCGCGCACGTACGCACACACATACACAACACTCACACAAACACAGGCACGCACTTTAACGCACATACATTACACCCACAAGCACACACACACACATCACGCACACACACATGCACACACGTACATGCATTGCACTCACTGCGCGCAAACGCAAAAACTACACACCGCACACGCACACACACACGTGGTAGGGCCCTAACATACTTCCCACTAAGGCGTGTGTACACAGGTAGGGGTTGGTGTTATTCAAGCACAATGCAACACAAACTCATCAGAAATCAAAAGGATACGTTTGTTCAAAAAACGATTATGACCTTATTCATTACGTACAGATGAACGAGTATCATTATGCAGTCAATGGAAACGCTAGTTACCTCTAGAACACTTGTTATCTGGAATCGTTGGTTTCATTACATTATGTGAAGGCATCACTTGCAAATCCTGTACACATAATAATGAAACCTTTATGCATAAATTCTTTATTCATCCAGTGTGCATCAGCGACTAGTAGAAATGATACCTTATTACAGATGTGTGGATTTGTATTGTTATGTTCAAGCGCGTTGCTATAGCCTACTTATAAAAACAAAATGAAACAAACAAAGCAACACAAAATTGTGTAGACCTCAACGTCGAGCAATAACGAAATATTTAAGTCTACACAGCCATCCGGGATCATTTCAACAGACAAAGAAAATTCAGAAATGAAAATGGGAAAATATAAGGCAAAAGCATCCGATAACAACGATAGCAACAATGGCACGTAAATAAAGGACGCACTGTGGATGCCCAAAATGTACCAATTGCCCAAAATATACCAATTGTGCAATTTTGGTACATTTTGGGCAGAAGTGTTGCCCAAAATGTACCAATTGCCCAAAATGTACCAATTGGGCCAAAAAGGTACCAACTGGTACATTTTGGGCAACATGTCCGCCCAAAATGTACCAATGTGCAATTTTAGGTACATTTTGGGCGGAAATGTTGCCCAAAATGTACCAACTTGCTCATTTTAAAGAACCGAGTTGAAGGACCAAACTACAAACGGGTATGATGATGTTAAAACGCAATGCATTGTGGATATAAGTTCAGTGACAATCACCATTGGCCACTTTTGTGTAAATAGCACATTTCTCTGTGCGCCTGCTTCTTCTAATGACTATCTATGTACAAAGTACGTTGATGACCAACGTGTCCTGTGACAATGACCAATGGTCATTTTGATGTAAATTGCATATTTTCTCTATTCGGTTGCGTAATGATGTTTCAGGGATAGTTCTGTACCCTTTACAACGTAGATGACCAATGGTTACTACAAAAGACCAGTGGACATTATTAAAAAAAATATTCACTATTCAATACTGTATTTGTGTGCTTTATTTGCTTCTGTCGTTTTTACAATGTACATGACCAGTGGTCAGGTGGAATGACCAGTGGTCAATGTGATGTAATGTCCGTATTTGATTCTGTATTGATGTGTTTGTTGTTATAACGTGCTTCTGTGCTTTTTACATTTTTCCATCGTAGATGACCTGTGGTCAGGACAATAATGACTAGTGGTCAATTTAATGATAAATCCGTGCTTTTACTTTTTAACTCTTTTTTATGTTATAAGTGCTTTTGTTCTTTTTATAACGTAGATGACCACTGGTCAGCAAGAGTGACCAGTGGTCAGTTTGATGCAGTTTTTCATATAAGTCACTCATACTGACCACGGGTGACCAGTGGTCATTTTGATATAATTTGCAGATTATATATATGTAACTCGTGGTCAGTTTGATGAAAAACCCGCAGTTTCATTAATTAACTTATGATGAGTTGTAAGTGCTTCTTAGCTTTAAATAACGTCGATGACCACTGGTCAAAAAGAGTGACCAGTGGGTCAGTTTGAAGTAAATATCATAACTTCAGTTTTTGACTCTGTATTGATACAGAGTGGTTCTCTGTAAGTGGTTCTGTGCGTTTGATAACGTAAATACCGAATAGAGAAAATATGCAAATTACATCAAAATGACCATTGGTATGGCCAAATTGATAGCTAGGTTTTCCAAGTGTGCCCACACCCCCTCCTCACCCTGCCCCCCCCCCCCCGCCCCCCCCCCCCCCAAAAAAGGGGTAGGCGCTGCACTTTGCGGCGACGCGCTCTCCGGGGGAGAGCAGCCCGAATTTCACAGATATAAGTCTCTGTGACTTGAATATACCAAATACCAAAATATATTTGAGTGAACTGTGGATTGGTTTGTATAAAACCTGTTTGCCCTTGGTGCAAACATGAGGAGATTCCGCCCATTCTACCCCTTCAAGCACGTCCCTTAATGCGCAGAATCATTCCCAGTTCAGCTCCACACTCATTCATATTCGGTTGGCACCGGTTGTGTAAGAATTATAGCATAACACTTCACGTATACGACCGCTGTGCCTATCAAACCCTATCAAAATGTTGATAGATTGTTAATTGGGTGATACCCTAACCTTCTTTTGTTTTTGTTTTCTACGTTTAACAGTCAAGCTAACATCTGGGATTTGGGATTGTTATGGAAGTGTGAATCCAAGGGAATGTTTTATGTTTGAACTCTGTTTAAAGATAGCTAATCTCATGCAGGACCAAGAACAATTCACTGCTGTGTCGTTCTAACACCCTCCTTGCCAACGAAAGCCAATCTGTCGGCAAATCAATACCTAACTAAAATAGGCTCTGCTCGTACCAAAAAAAATACAATAAACTTATCAAAATTGAATCAGACTTATTACGTAGGAGGGTTCTTGAAATACATCTCTCCAACTACGTGCTCGCCCAACCAACCCATCTTTGTAAAAAATGAGTGTTAGATTGTTCTTAATATGCAACTTGGCTCATCAAAACGAAATGCTAGTCTCTCTCCTGTTCTGCTTTCGTCAGCATCAGCGATTGTTCACGCACTGTCCACGTGCACCGGACAAGCTGTTACCAGTGTTCGTTTCTCCCTTTGACTGGGTAACACGTCCGCCAATGTTTTGTAGTCAACGAAACGAGAGGACATCATCAATTTAGATTATGCCGGACCGCTACAGTCTGCAAGTCGGGGTCCGGACACAGCCTCCTTAACATCGATTGTTTGCCGCTCCTGTGACAGCGACCCTCCTCGCATTTTGCAGAGGTCAATAATGTTCAAGCCAAGTAAAGCACAGCTTGCATACTTACTGCGAATATATGCTTGCTTTATGAAACGTCTAAAAATGTCATTCAATGCCCTTACACCCTCACCCTTTCCCCCCAAAAAAACCCCTTCACTTACCTGATCGTTAATTTCGCCAGATGGTGCACAATCTTTACCAGCCCAAACTCTCTCACAGCGGTTTGCTGGTCTGCAGGTCCCTCAGACATCAATAAGATTTGCATAAACTTGGGTGGAGCTTAAGCCTAATTGACAGTCCCCATTGACGTCATGGGTGCAGAGTGTGCCACCTATAAAACCTGGGGGCAGGGAGTGGCAGGCCAGGACAAAGACGAGACGAGGACGGCGACGAGAACGTCTTTGCTGCTTTGCTAGAGACAAGCCACAAGACGTCCCGCTCACAGTCCACCCGTTTCGGTGTTTCGCGGGACAATGTCCCTTTCACTGCCCAATCAAGTGGCAAGACATATATGGCTACTTCTGCTTTTTCTGGTCGTCTTCTTGTGCGACCATGGCGATGCAACGTGAGTTCCCGTGACGTAGAGAGTAGGGTTAGGAATGTTACGCGGTTAAGTAATCGCTATCCTCGGCACTTGCTATAAGAAATATTTTAAGTTTTTGCTTCATAGGGTTAACTGAATTTGGGGTTGTATGCTTTGCATTTTGTTCTTTTTATGTTTATTGCGGTATATTGTTAACTTCGCTCTGCATGCTAGCACGCTTTTGCTCGTACAAAATGCAAAACGAATATTTGTTCAGCCAAACACGTTCGCTGTAGGCCCTATAACAACATTTTAAAAGAATCGAGTTTTTGTTTACTTTCAATATGGTACAAAGTCATACCTTACCTGCAATTTGCTAACTGTAACCGTGATATTTGCTTTGTGTTTTAATAAAGGTTAACGATGGATAAGGTATGCTTATGCATATTTTTTATTCTAATGAAACCAAGGTGCTTGTTATTTGTTTCTTTGACTTGTCAAAGATGATCGTGTAGAAAGAGGACTAAAATGAAAAGTATTTTATAAAAAAACAAATACAGTTGAAAAATTAATTAAAGATTATGACTTTATTTTCGTCACCATATCCTGATTAATAGTTTGATTATTCAAATTAAGGTTTATATCTTCCCAGATGTTTAAGTATGGCGTGCCTTGTAAATGGCTGTAAATGATGCCAATCTATTCAATATTTAGGTCCGATTGATGGGTTTGGGTTTCTGTTTGATTTTGGCTTCTCTTTCATTGAGCTCTCTTTTGGTTCCGAAGCATCAATTTGGAGCTTTTATTTATGTTTTTTATATGTTGAATGGACGATATACGTGGGCTTAGTTACGAAATCAGTGTCGACATCTTATGATAGCCATTACTGTACAGATGTTAGGGTTCGTTGTGGGTTTGTTTTTTTATCGCCATCACAATTTCCGATTCCGTCATTACTTTACCCGGCGCTTCAACTTATAGATGTATTGTCTTCGTCTTCATCTTCATCGTCTTTAATTGCATCATCATAGTCGTCGTCATCCTTGTCATCATCATTATCATTGTCTTCATCATCGTCTTTCATCATCGTCGTCGTCGTCGTCATCATCATCATCATCATCATCATCATTATCCATCATCATCATCATCTTCTTCATCAACTTCTTCCTTATAGTCGTCGTCGTTATCATCATCATCATCATCATCATCATCATCATCATCATCATCATTATCGTCA
>CM065683.1:46114071-46121571 GCA_017654935.2 Phymorhynchus buccinoides | reverse complement strand
TTTGACTGGGTACAAAAAAGGGGATTTGTGTCTCTTACATCCACACAAAACATTTGTTGTTACAAGTCAAAGACTACGACATGATTTAGAGTGAGATTGGGCAACTTTATTGCTTAATGTGCCAAAACAGCAATGCCAATTTCAATTATATAACAAATTGATCAAATTCACAAGAATTTGTCACGATGTAAGAGTTTTGTTGCATAACACTAATTACCTTATAGCAACATGATTGAGTTAAATGTACGATACTAGACTTAGGTAATGAGTTAATTAGCTTAATACTGCAATTGCACCAAACTGTATGAGTTTACAAAATTGACAGATATTACATAATGTAAAGACAAGTGTTACTTTATCAACTTGAAAGTTGAATCAAGTTGAAGAGTGTGGGGCTGACCGCCACAGCTGGCACAACTCTTCTGACAGCAGCCCCACACTTACGTTGGGCACAAATTGGCCCACGGTATACAATACATAAAACATTAAAATACAGTAGCTAATGTTGGGCACACATGCAACTGAATGTGAAAGAAAGCATGAGCCTGGACTGTTTGCACCGAGATATTGAATTTCTAACACATACTGTTATCTCAAGTTATGGAAAGTAAACAGACTTATAGTTGAGAAAAAAGAAAGAAAGAAAGAATTGGTATTGTGATTTTGCACTGTTACAGTGCCTATCTAGGCTAGTGCATGTTATCGTCATGAAAAGTGAACGTGAAAACAAATGTAGCATAAGTCTGGACGGGTTTGCACTGACACACACACAGTGCCATTTAATTCACAATGCTATCTTATGAAATGAACAGACTTGAGAGATTAAAATGCTGACGAAAGGCCCATAACGTAGATGGAGTGTCGAGGGGAGAAAAAAACAAAAAACAAAACAAGGGCATCGCCGAGCGGCAGATATGTCCTTTGCCGGTTACGCCCTGTACATGCCACGCCCTGTACCTCCCTTCCCCCTTCACATATTCGGTCCCCGTCCTCCTTGTTACCTTTGGGTGATGCATCCACACACCCTTGACTGGGTGCAAATCGTTTTCCGGGATGCACACCCTTAATTGGTGGGATGCACACCCGTAATACTGAGACATGTCTGCCACTCGGCGACATTTAAGCCCCACGTGGCACATTTTGTGCTAGGATGTCTTTTACGTTTAGTATTAGACCCCCTCCTTTACCGGGATGTACACCCTTAATTAGTGGGGTGTACACCCTTAATACCCTTAACTCGGAGACATGTCTGCCGCTCGGCGACATGAAAATCCCACGTGGCATAATTTGCACTGCAATGTCTTCTACTGTTCTTTTTACACCTCCCCACAAAATGTGGAGTGATTCTATACAGTACTTCACGATATACAGGAGGGTGAAGAAAAACGGTAAACATGCCTGCCGCTCGCCGGCATTCTATTTCTGAGGGATACTTTATGTACGAATGCGTTATACTCTTAGTGTCACATCCTGACACAAAATTGGAAGGGATTATGTCTTCTAGTTCACGAGATAGAGCTTGAACAAGAAATATATAGCGCAAAGAAGGAAATTTCGGTTTTCAAGGTCAGACGTCAAGGTCAAGCTCAGCATGGCGATAATTTATGCTCGGATGTTTTCTACTCTAGGGTATACAGTACCACACACAATCTGAAGCGCTTCTGTCAAGTACAAATGTGGAAAATATGGCTTAAAACCCAGCTTATAGACCCCTACCACTTTCAAGGCCTACCGGTCTCCCGGACCGTGACCTTGACCTTGATTGGTATGCCATCATCAGAACGGGCATAAGCCGAAGTACGTCCATGCCACATTTGAAGACTCTAAGTCCAACGGTGTGGACGTTATGGCCCCTTAAATATGTTCGGTTTTCAAGGTCGTACGCCAAGGTCAAGGTCAGGACGGCGCAACGTTTTACGCGGATGCCTTTCTCTCATGGTGACACACCACCACACCAAATGTGAAGCAATTCGGTCAAGCGGTTCGGGAGATATCCTTGGGACAGTTAGACAGACAGACAGACAGACAGAAAAAACCCCAAAGAAACACACCGGACCAAAAACATACTCCTTTGCGATCTACTTCGTAAATCGGCAAAGGACAACTAGATTGAAATGTTATCGAATGTAGCATTCGAGAATCACCCGCGGAGTTACGCTTGTTTTCAAAGGCCCTGGCCCTAAAAGGTACATCTGTAATACCCAGCTTTTTGCACAAGTTTGATCTTCCTATCATTATTCCTTCATAGTGATATGCTGTTAACAACGCCCCCCCGCCACACACACGCACGCACACGCACACGCACACACACACACACACACACACACACACACACACACACACACCTCTATGTGTGTGTGTGTGTGTGTGTGTGTGTGTGTGTGTGCGTGCGTGTGCGTGCGTGTGCGTGCATGTGTGTGTGTGTGCGTGCGTGCGTGCGTGTGTGTGCGTTTGTGTGTGTATGTGTGTTTGAGTTGAAGCATGTGTGCAGAAAGCGTGAGTATGTGATGGCTTGGAACCAACACGGACTATCTCTAGATAGTCAATTGACGTATTTTTAACCTTATTGCTAAATGTAAAAGGTTTTATTTTAAAGGTTTGCGACTAATATAAAACGAGGATGATGCTTTTTATATGTATGCAGTATTACCCTGCCACGTGGGCAGCCACACCCCGACTTCGGAGGATGACTGTGATTATCTTGCTGCTGCTGCATACTGTCACTATCTTACTGTTTCTGCTGCTGACTGTCCCTATCTTGCTGAGTAGATTTCCCATAAAAGCATCCGAGAATCACCCGCATTGCCAGTTTTCAAGGTCACACGTCAAGGTCATGACCTTGATCTTGACCTTGACCCCAAAAGGCACATTTACAATACCCAGCCAACATTCCCACCTGATTTCATCTTGGGAACTCCATTTTTCCGACCCCCTGATTTTCAGGGTCCAGCGATCTCCTTGACCTTGACCTTGACCTTGACCTTGATTGGTCAACAATATTCGGAAGGAGCATAAGCCAAACCACCTTCATGCCAAGTTTCAACATCCTATGTCGACTGGTGCCTGATATATGGCTACAATTTGTTTTTCAGTTTTCAAGGTCATACGTCAAGGTCATCACGTTGACCTTGACCTTGACCCCCAAAGGCACATCTACAGTACCTAGCCTACATGCACATCAAGTTTCATCTTCCTATCCTTATTCCTTCATGGTGATATACTGTTATCTTGGGAACTCCATTTTTCCGACCCCCCCGATTTTCAGGGTCCAGCGATCTCCTTGACCTTGACCTTGACCTTGATTGGTCAACGACATTCGGAGGGAGCATAAGCCAAACCACCTTCATACCCAGTTTCAACATTATATGTTGACTGGTGCCCGAGATATGGCTAAAAATAGATTTTCAGTTGTCAAGGTCATGACCTTGACCGTGACCTTGATACCAAAAGGCACATCTACAGTACCTAGCCTACATGCACATCAAGTTTCATCTTCCTATCTTTATTCCTTCATGGTGATATGCTGTTAACAACCCCCCCCCCCCCCACCCCCCCCCCCCCCCACCCACACACACACACACACACACACACTGTACACATACAGCCACTTACACAACAAAAACAATATCACCTTCGTTCCATAAACTCCGCGGGTGATAAATACGTGGTAGGCTGAACACAATGAACCGTGCAACACTTGAGTCTGAAAGCACGTTGAATTGAAGCAGACACTGAGACATGCTTCAAAACCGTAAGAACAACCAGTCTAAATATAAATGAGACCAGCGAAAAATGCCTTGAAACATTCTCTGAACAAGTACAAATAAAAAGGATACAAGGACATAACAATACTGCCTATTAACATACTTACAAAATTGTCATCACTAATATTTATATGTGGCGGTACCATAGCCGTAGAGGGCTAACCGAGGCGTGGTTACCACTACACCTATCTATATTGTTCAAAACTCGGGGCTTTACTGATGTTGCACTGCCTCTGGGCAATGCAGCCAGTATTGTTCCCACCGTCTTTGTATTTACATATGTCCCATATGTGTCTATGACCGAGAGGACGTAAAACACCATTTCTCATTCATTCAACAATACTGCCCGTGTTGTAAAACTTTTGGTTCGTAAAACCTCGCTATTTTTGCCAAGAAAAAATGTGTTGTGTCATTTAGGAAGGGCTTCGTCATTGACTGTCGGAAATGACACAAAAGAGTTATAGAAAGGGAAACAACTCTCACTTCTTTGACTGGGTACACAAAAATGGGATTTTTTCGCATGATGTAGCCTACTCCACTAGCTGGGAAAATCCGTCTGTTCATTGTCCTAATCCATGTATTTGTGTTTTGTGGAAATCATGTTTCTCTCTTCAGTCCTATACATTTCAACCATCGATACACGTTCGACTTTATTTGCATCCTCATCATGTTTCGTGATAAAACTCCCGCCGAAAGATATGGCCACTGTCTGTTTATCTCGTTGTTGTTGTTTGTTTGTTTGTTGTTGTTGTTTGTTTTGTTTATCTCGTTGTTGGTTTTTATGCGTGTCAGTCTGTCCTCAAACAGCTAATTAACCGATACGGAGCACTAGGTTTTTATTCAAATTAATACACGGGTTAAGGTATCGTCTAAAGAATGCTAAGAGTTTTTATACGGCATTTAACAATATTTTTTAACTGATTTTTTTTATCAGTTCGTAACATAGATTAGTGTGTGTGTGTGTGTGTGTGTGTGTGTGTGTGTGTGTGTGTGTGTGTGTGTGTGTGTGTGTGTGTGTGTGTGTGTGTGTGTGTGTGTGTGTGTGTGTGTGTGTGTGTGTGTGTGTGTGTGTGTGTGTGTGTGTGTGTGTGTGTGTGCGCGTGTGCGTGCGTGTGCGTGAGTGTGTTACAATACGTTGCTATGTCGTGGTGTTTACAGTCAGTTTATGGTTCTTTTTTTTCATCTTTCTAGGTTTTAGAGTGGTTGCGTTCCATATAATGAAAGATGCGAGGGTGGGAGGAGGGGTTGTGCATGTATGAAAGGGTTTGTTTTTAATATATATCGTTTAGTAAGATTTAAAGCGCTTAGAGTTAAAAAAAAGAATAAGCGCTATGTAAATTGCCTAGATAAATATCAAATAAATGCATACATACATAAAACAGCTTTTACGGGTCTTTTTCAATACAAGCAAATCTTTGTGTTTTTTTAGGATGTAAACATTACCCGTTAAGCGTGTCTTTAATCGGAGTCTTTTGTTTAATACATGTATTATATATAGATAGATACGTCGATGGGTAGGTAGACAGACAGACAGACAGACAGACATATAGATAGATAGATAGATAGATAGATAGATAGATAGATAGATAGATAGATAGATAGATAGATAGATAGATAGATAGATAGTTTACTTTGATAAAACGTGTTTGTGTCCAATGTCTGTATTTGCGAACCTCAGAAACAAACTCAGTTAGCTTTAACTTTACGATTTGTTTTGTGTTCTGAAAAGAAGAAAAGAAGGAGAAAATTGATATTCTTAAGATTTAGATCTTCTTCTTTTCTTCTTTTGAGAACACAAAACAAATAGTCATCTTATTTTCGTCTTTTCAGAACACAGAACAAATCATAATCTTCTTCTTTTCAGAACACAGAACAAATCGTAATCTTCTTACGTTCTTCTTTTAAGATACAATTTTACATGTTCAAGGTCCAAAGTCCAAGGTCAAGGTCAGCAATGTAATCAGTTCCCAATATTTCAACGGAGTTCCAGTCAATATAATATACCCACTTAGGAAAAGTAAATCTTCAATAACAAATTCAAGATCAAGGCCAACATCACTAGACTTTGTTGATGGATGTCTTCTATTCTAGTTAATAGACCATGGTGGGGGGGTACCACCAAACAACATTCGAAGCGATTCTATCCAGCGGGTCACAATATATTTTGTGACCAGAAGATAATATCTTGTGACTGAAATGATAGTATCATTGGAACAGACAGGAACTAATGAAAACAATCAAAAGCTATCGAATCCATTGTCCATTCTCCTCAAAGTGGGGTAACGGACAAGAACAGAGCAACAGACGAATGCAAAAAACAGGACCGCCTTGCCTGGTAAAGGTAAAGGTCGCTATAGCATGAGAAGGATGTGGAACGTACAATGTAGGTGGCGGTGGGGGGTCAGTAAATGGGGGCGCAAGTGGAGGCCATTTGAACTACTCCATTGTGCAGCCGTTGGCAGATATAGATTTCATGTCGGCCTTTTAGACGGAGGACTTTAAAACACCTGTTGCAACTTTAAAAATCAACGTTGAAGAAATCTCTCTCTTGACCATACAGGGTGAACTCTTAAGACGGGGAGAAAGAATAACATTCAAGATAAGCAAGTCTATGGATCCTTTCGGTTCACTTTTTTGCAAGAGCTGACATCAGAGGGTCTTTTTCTTCCACTTATGTTTTCATTGATTTGTGGGGGTTTTTAGAATGCGTGTCTCATTGACTTGGAGACTGTTGTTGCACTTTTACATTCTTTGGAATTCTCTGCCTTCTCCTCTCCGACACTCCAACTCAGTTTCCTCATTCAAAACCTCTCTTAAAACCCATCTTTTTCCTGCTGCGCCCTAAATATTTGATCAGTTGTCTGTTGTTGTGTGCACGTGAGGGAAGATTGAATAAGAGGTTTGTGCTGTCTTTTGTGGTGTGTGTGTGTGTGTGTGTGTGTGTGTGTGTGTGTGTGTGTGTGTGTGTGTGTGTGTGTGTGTGTGTGTGTGTGTGTGTGTGTGTGAGTGTGTGTGTGTGTGTGAGTGTGTGTGTTGTGTGTGTGTGTGTGTGTGTGTGTGTGAGCATGCCTGTGTGCATACATGTGTGCTTGTGTGTGTGTTGGTTTTGTGGGTTGTGTGTGCACGCATGTGTGTGTGTGTGTGTGTGTGTGTGTGTGTGTGTGTGTCTGTGTCTGTGTGCATGCGTGTGTGTGTCTGTGTGCGTGTGTGCGTGTGTGTGTGTCTGTCTGTCTGAGTGCGTACGTTGTGTGTGAGGGTGTTTTATGTGTGTCCTCTGGCGTTTGTGTATGTGGTCAGTCCGTGCGGCCCGGTTGCTGTGGCTTACTGAATGGGGGATGAATAATGAGTCGGTGTCGATAAATGCGTGTGTGTGTGTGCGCGCGCGCGCGCGTGTGTGTGTGTGTTAGAGAGAGAGAGAGAGAGAGAGAGAGAGAGAGAGAGAGAGAGAGAGAGAGAGAGAGAGAGAGAGAGAGAGAGAGAGAGAGAGAGAGAGAGAGAGAGAGAGAGAGAGAGAGAGAGAGTTGCTTTCTATATGCGTTGTTGCTGGTTTGTGTCATTTTTGAATTCTGTTTTTGTTGTCTACTTGTTGATTAATAATTTATTGTAAAACGCTTTGGGCTCATCTGAGGTAAAGCGCTGTATAAATGTACTATTATTATTATTATTATTATTATTATTATTATTATTATAAATATCGATTTATTTTTCAGTTTTTGACTGATAAAGAGTGGGAAGC
>CM065683.1:46096571-46101571 GCA_017654935.2 Phymorhynchus buccinoides | reverse complement strand
TACCAGCCACAAGAGGGAAAACGTGTGAAATCCGTTATTTGGACACGTGATCTGGTGGGTCTTTAAGATGATGATTTAGATAATTAAACTAAATCATATGAAACATGGTATAAATTACATTGACAACGAATGTCATCAATGGACAAGCAAATTGAATAATGACGTTTTTGTCATGCAGTATAACATTTGAGAGAAAACATGAACAAACTTAACATTAGTCCTAAATGGGTCTTCTCCAAAGATCGTCATAGAAATATAAACAGACAATTGATACCAATGTAGACCAATGTGTGCGTGCGTGCGTGTGTGCGCGCGTGAGCGCGTGCGCGCGTGTGTGTGTCAATATGTGTCTGTGCCAGTGTAGTAGGCCTATGTGTGCCTGTGTGCGTGCGTGCGCTATTTTTCGGTTTTGGTTCGTCTTGAAAAGTTACGTACCATCATTGCGAATTAAATGTTGTGAATAGCTCTTGGTGGTATATTGAGGACTGTTTGAGTACCGTGCAGGTGCAAGGCCTTCGCACACTAGCATCAGGCGTCAATTGTTTCTCAGAGCAACGCTTTGACGCGTTGACGCCTGCATCACAGCACACATTGTCGCTTCGCCTCTTGTCGCGCGAACTTCCTTATTTGGAAAGCAAGGACAGATTACTCTAGCGTCAGACGCTTTATTTCGGGTTCAAGCAAGTCTGCCATTTTTTTTTCTTCAATCAGAGTTATGGTCCTTCCGTCCGTTGTGATTGGCTAGTTTCACGATCTCTGCGATCTTGAGCATCAAAATTAGAGCCGGTTCTATTCTCGAGCAACAAAAACTCGCGCAGCTACGCATAAAAAATCCTGCCGCGCCGCGAATCTCTCACACGCAAGCGGCGCATCAAACTGCGCCTTGCAGCAAAAAATCGCCGCGATCTCGAGATCTTGACGCTAGTGTGCGAATCCCTTACGAGATTTGAAATTAAGTCGGTATATCCGTAGAAGCACACATTTTGAAACGGGTAACAGAGTGTAATGTTGTGTGGAAAGTAAGTTTCGGTTTAATTTAACTCCAGGGCACAAAAATGTTGTATCCCCAGACTCACCAACCTCCTTTGTGTGCTCGTTGTGTTGTGCGCATGCCCACTATTTCTTTGACTTGCATGTTTGCAGTCTTGATGTGCGTTTCACGGGTGCATTATTATTCGCACAGCCTGTTCAGTCTAAGACATACTTTATACTCATGCCAGCTGAATGTCAGTGTCTTTATGCGTCTACTCCTCGTGTGACTTGCTTCATCCCAGAAATGTGCTTTGTATTCACGGGTGCTGGGTGTCTGTTGCTTTGTTTATACTAGCACCTGGGTGTAATGTCGCCGTGAGAGATAATACATTGATTTTGATTTGATTTCATATGAGTTGAAGTCTCTCAGCTAACACATACACTGGTGCCAACTACAACTGTTCTTCATTTGACAACCGCATTAAAGACATGTTCAGTGGAAACAAACATTACCTCCAAAATATGTGCTTATTTGTTTACTTGTTTGCTTTCTTATTTGCTTCTTCTTCTTCTTCTTCTTGTTATTCTTGCTTTTCTTCTTCTGACGAAAATGGTGTTTTACGTCCTCTTGGTCTGAATCAGACACATATGGGACATTTGTAAATAAAAAATATGGTGGGAACAACACTGGAGGCAATGACTGGAGGCAGCACGAAACCAGTAAAGTTCCGACTTTTTATCAATACAGATAGGTGTAGCGGTAACCACGCATCGGTTAAACCTCATCGGCTATGGCACCGCTACAAGTGTTTTTTAACGCTCTTCTTCTTCTTCTTCTTCTTCTTCTTCTTATTATTATTATTATTATTATTATTATTATTCTAAGTCGTAAATGAGTTCCCTCCCACTCATCGTACAAGGAACTTCCACCACGTAAATAAAGCTTCGCCGCACCTCCTTTTTAACTCTTCTAGTACTACACTGTATAGGCGAACGTATTCGCCCAGTATATCACTCTACACGTCCCACAAATGCAAAGCCATTCACTGCCAAGTACCCTGCGACACGTTTGTCTATTTTTAGAGTTTAAATCAGTGGTTTGTCCGTTCAATACAAAGCCATTCACTGCCAAGTACCCTGCGACACGTTTGTCTATTTTTAGAGTTTAAATCAGTGGTTTGTCCGTTCAATACAAAGCCATTCACTGCCAAGTACCCTGCGACACGTTTGTCTATTTTTAGAGTTTAAATCAGTGGTTTGTCCGTTCAATACAAAGACATTTACTGTCAACTCCCCTGCGACTTGTTTGTCTATTTTTAGAGTTTAAATCAGTGGTTTGTCCGTTAAAGAAACGCATGCGCACTGGACAAAAATAGTTACTCCTCTCTTGTCGGTTGAGATGCAACGGACAACCAAGAACGTCAAAACATACATGGCGCTAGAAGAGTTACAGACGTTTACCGTGGCACTGTTAACCGCCGTTTTGTCCAAATTCCGCCGTTTTGTCTGTGGTTTACCAGAGGTCAGTGTCACTGACCATAGGTGACTTTGACCTAGTGTTGCTGTTTCAATGTTCGTTAATGTATTAGGAGTTCATTTGAACTATTTTTGTTGTGAATGGCCAGTGCTGATTTGCAAATACACTAATAAGCTGTTGTACATTGTAAACTATGCAATTAGATCAAAATGACCAATGGACAGTGACACTGAGCACTGGTCATTCACAACAAGAACAGTTCAAATAAACTCCTAATACATTAACGAACATTGAAACAGCAACACTAGGTCAAAGTCAGCATTGGTCAGTGACACTGACCACTGGTAAACCACAATAAAATTGTTCATTTGAATTCCTAATACACAAATTTGCAGTCAAACAGTGAAAATAGGCCAAAGTGACCACTGGCCAGTGACACTGATCACTGGTCAACCACGTTAAAAAATGTTCATTTGAACTCCTAATACACTAATTAGCAGTCAAACAGTACAAATAGACCAAAGTGACCACTGGTCAGTGACACTGATCACTGGTCAACCACATCAAACCTTGTTCTAATTTGCAGTCAAACAGTGAAAATAGGCCAAAGTGACAACTGGTCAGTGACACTGACCACTGGTCAAACACATAAAATATTGTTCATTTGAACTCCTAATACACGAATTTGCAGTCAAACAGTGAAAATAGGCCAAAGTGACCACTGGTCAGTGACACTGACCACTGGTCAACCACATCAAAATTTGTTCATTTGAACTCCTAATACACTAATTTGCAGTCAAACAGTGAAATTAGGCCAAAGTGACCACTGGTCAGTGACACTGACCACTGGTCAACCACATAAAAAAACTGTTCATTTGAACTCCTAATACACTAATTTGCAGTCAAACAGTGAAAATAGGCCAAAGTGATCACTGGTCAGTGACACTGACCACTGGTCAACCACATCAACAATTGTTCATATGATCTCCTAATACACTAATTAGCATTCAAACGGTAAAATTAGGCCAAAGTGACCAGTGTCAGTGGTCAGCTAGTTATTCATTTTATTTAACAAAGATTTTTTAAAAAAATTGAGAACTTGTCAAGAATGAGTTTTTATAACTCCAACTTTCATTTGGACAAAACAGCGGTTCAAAATCGGACAAAACGGCGATTAACAGCACCAACGATTCTCTAATATTTCAGTTCAACAATAATCATAGCCAAACGTTTGGTACCGAAATAGTAAGCATTAAAATAAACAGGAAATGTAAACATATGAAAGTGTTCGTGTAACAAAATATGTTTTCATGATTAATGCTACGGAATAGGCTTACATATTGTACTACTTTGTTTGGATAGAATCCCAGGGATCGGTTGATACCCAGTGCAAATGAATAAGCGACTAATAAGCAATGACGTGTACGTTCCTTTGTACGTGTGCGTGAATGCTTGTGTTGTAAGCCTACGTACACAGTAGACCCGTACAGCAATAAAACAACCTGTCAAATGTACGTCTGAAGGCCTATGACAAATCAATTACATCGAACTTTGAAACCTGGGCCTGTATTCACGTTGAGATAGCATGAGACTTAGCATGATGCTAACTTAGAAGCTCTTCCAATGTCCTAGGACATTGGAAGAGCTTCTAAGTTAGCATCATGCTAAGTCTCATGCTATCTCAACGTGAATACAGGCCCTGGCGAACTTCATTTCTCTTCTATATTGACTTATCTCGCATTTCAAGTAGGCCTAATTCAAAAATTCAAATTCGGGTAATCGCCTTTTGAGGATTTATTTCCAAAGCCTGCCAATTGCACATTTGCTACTCAACGCCAGCTGTCCTCAAATCCCTTTGACCGAGGGAGTGGAGATGAACCCTGGGCAAGGCGTCTCCACTATAAACAAATTCTAGCCCAGCCCGCCGGAATAGCATCTGCCCCCTCTGCTAGTTGGCGGTCATAGCGGGAAACGACTGACTGGCATTCGTACAGTTAGCGTATAATCCTGCGTACGGTCGTTCTGCATGTTGAGAGCAAGCCTTCTTTTATCATATACAAATGGATTGAGATTGAAGGTATTTGCTCAAAATACCTTAAGTGAATACACTGGGAAATAGATTGGAGCGAGTTGGTTTGGGGACGAGTTGACAATTGGGGCGAGTTGGTTTTGGAAAGAGTTGGAAATGGGGCAAATTGACTGGTACCCGACATTTCAACCACACCAACTAGGTATGGTCCTTTGTCCTTGTGCTGATTTGAAATCATTTATTTATTTATTTATCTTTTTACAGCACGTTATGAACATTTTAAGAACATACTTTAAGATCTATCTTGTTGATGCTTTTTTGTATTGTGAGCTGCGTTATGTAGGCTCTATTGTTTGGACACTACTAAATACGTATTTAAACCAAATAAAACAATCCTCTTTTAGTTTTTCAACTAAGCCTAGGCCTACTTACATACAATTTGAAGAAACGAAGATGACTGCTGGGTTCAATAAAATTCACAACAAATTGAAACAGTCGAAATTGAAACCCAAAATATTTTTT
>CM065683.1:46089071-46091571 GCA_017654935.2 Phymorhynchus buccinoides | reverse complement strand
TTGTGGGCATGATACATGTGCAATTCTACTTGCTAAATTAGTCTGATGAAATCCTACTAGTTATGTTCACTATTATTATTTTTGTAGTACTCCGTACAGGAATCTAATAAAATATGTTTTTGAATCAGACATTTTAGTTGATTCGTGTATTGGGGTCTGCTTGAGCATAGTGAGCGAAAATAATAGGGGAAGACGGGGTAAAAAGCGCATGGGCGGGTAAGAAGCCCACCCCAATTATCTCATGAAATAAAGAAAATTTCAGTCAAATTTGCCCATGAGACGAATGCTAGACATTAACGCTCGTCTCATGGGCAAAATAAGACTGAAATTTGCTTCATTTCATGAGATAATTGGGGTGGGCTTCTTACCCGCCCATGCGCTTTTTACCCCGTCTTCCCCTAGCGTTATTTTTAGATGGAAGTATTTCACATAAATCTCGACTCACAGACATCGTCACAATCCGATCGTATTGGAGTCAAATCGTATATAGTGTGGCTGGCCCATTATATTCCTAGCCTCTGCTTTGCCAATAGTTGAATAGTTGATCTTGAATTAATGAAACGTGACTTTTTCATGCCTCTGGATTATGTTTCCATTACAGCCAATGGATGCTTAAATGTTGGTCTATTTGCAGATACCTAATTTGTTGACGTGTGAGAACAGTAGGGCCTATGTGCTGAATTTCCTTTAGAGTCAACAATGTCGCTTGCATACAAGCAGTCTTTCATTTCCGGTCATGACTGCTCAGGCTTCAGAACGTTTAGAACGTCATCAATTAATGCTTGAGTTGTATAGGCCTATGTCGCACATTTGACCCCTTTATGTTTATTTATTTAATTATATATATTCTTCTTCATCATTTATTTATATGTTTCGTGCTCTCCCCAAGATTTTTCGTTGGCGTTAATACCAGAATTGGGTGCCTGCCAACGTACTGCATGCAGATGCAGATGCAGATGCAGAGTTACTTGAATACTTTCTTGTCATTTTGTTGATCGATTCTATGTTGACTGGGTGGCTTTATGATGAATCGTGGTCGCAGTGTATGTCTGAATTAGTCGCATTCTGTTGGCGTTTTCTTTTCAGCCATTTGTGAGCCGCCCTGTGTGAACGGTATATGCACACCAAGCGGGGAGAATGAACCCAACTCCTGCGATTGCGACTCAGGGTATTCAGGCTTTGCTTGCGATGAGAACGCGAACGGTAAATATCTTGATGGGTATAAGGCTCAACAACTAAGAAATGAATTTTTGAAGAAAAAAACCACTATCGATTTTGTTTCCTTCAGATGCAAGAAGACTTTTTTTTATAAATCAGGGACGGTATTCATGTCGAGATAGCATGAGACTTAGCATGATGCTAACTTAGAAGCTCTTCCAATGTCCTATAGGATTTAATAGGACTTTTGGAAGAGCTTCTAAGTTAGCATGATGCTAAGTCTCATGCTATCTCGACATGAATACCGTCCCAGATGTAGAACTTACGAATAGAAATAAACGTTTCCAAACTGCAATATTATCAAGCATTTAAGGGAGACTATTAGGCCTATATGCTATGGTATAATACGAAAAATATTTTTTTTTTTAAATGTGTGTGTGTGTGTGTGTGTGTGTGTGTGTGTGCGCGTGCGCGTGCGTGTGTGTGCGTGCGTGCATGCGTGCGTGTGTATGTGTACATGTGTCTGTTCCTGTGTCCGTGTCCGTGTCTGTGTGTCTGCGTCTCTGTATGACCACACGCGTAGTAGACACAGAGCGTACTTTTGTCTGCGTGTGTACTTTGTACTGTGCAACTAACTAACTAACCGAACGGGTGTGGACACTGTTGCAGATCTGCAAGGAAGCGACCGTTACTGCTTCGAGGATGAGTTCTGCCGCGGGGCTAAAACCTCCCTGAGCGTCATGCCCATGATGAGCTGCTGTGACAGCGGCGGAGGCGGCGCCTGGGGCAGCGACACCAACAACACCTGCACCGCCTGCGAACCAGGTCCCTTTCGTTTTCTTTGCTTTTAGCATTTCAACTCTTTACTCTCTCTCTCTCTCTCTCTCTCTCTCTCTCTCTCTCTCTCTCTCTCTCTCTCTCTCTCTCTCGCTCTCTCTCTCTCTCTCTCTCTCTCTCTCTCTCTCTCTCTCATCTCTCTCTCTCTCTCCTCTGTCTCTCTCTCTCTCTCTCTCTCTCTTTCCTTGTCTCTCTCCTAAAGTTTCTGAGTCTGAGTCTGAGTCTCTCTGTCTCTCTGTCTCTCTCTCTCTCTCTCTCTCTCTCTCTCTCTCTCTCTCTCTCTCTCTCTCTCTCTCTCTCTCTCTCTCTCTCTCTCTCTCTTTCTCTCTCTCTTTCCCTATCCCTAACAACAATCATTGGAAAGTAGCGTTGCCTATGGGAAAGGAAATAACTTGAAACACATAGCTCTGTGGGTAAAAGTAAAAGCAGTCAGAATGCGGGGAATCGGTCTGCTGTGGATGAAATGTCTGATAGGAATCGTGTATTTAGGTCCATATGAATGTAT
>CM065683.1:46059071-46084071 GCA_017654935.2 Phymorhynchus buccinoides | reverse complement strand
ATTAACTGGTTTTGTTTCTGAGGTTCACAAATAAAGACATTGGACACAGAAAAGCTTTATCAAAGCAAACTATATATATATATATATATAAACGTACAAGAATTGAAGAAGAAAAAACAACCACACCATTAAACTTTCCTCTTATATATATATAGTTTGCTTTAATAAAACTTTTTTTGTGTCCAATGTTTAAGTTTGTGAACCTAAGAAAGAAACTCAATAACTTTAATTTTAACTTTACGATTTGATCTGTGTTCTGAAAAGAATAAAAGAAAATAATGTGCTGATTTACTTTTTCTCCCAATGGGGGAGATAGACAATGCCTATGCAAAGACAGATGTTTCTTCAGTCTGCATATCGGCCTGCAAAGAATGTCCACAGTGAACATTCAAACAGCTAGAAGACTTTTTCCAAGAGAAAGGTTGTCCTCTTTGCACCAGATCGAAAGTCCACAATAAAAGCAAACCAGCACTTAATTAAAAATAAATGGTAAAAATCTTGTGTAAAACAACAAAAATAATAATGTTCTAAAATTACAATCCCTTGAAGAGAGTAGAAGAGATGGAATGCCATGTTGGTGGATCCATTATTAACATCTTTAGACTTCCAAGACCTCAGACTAGATTTGAACAACCAACATCATCGCTGTGAATGTTGAGTTAACATGATATGGTAGTGACAGGCGTATGTCTTACAACATCAAACCATTCAAAGTTGAATAATTAAGAGAGAGGGGGTTACAGAAAGAATCAGAGAGACGGAAAGAATCTATTCATTTTTAAATAAACTTGGGAGAGCTTTTTGAAACCACTTGGAAAACTTATTTCATGATTATCTAGAAATGCATTGAATAGTAAAAGGAATATATTGTGTTTTTGCTCAGGTCAATGTGGACAAACAGCTTATATCTGAAACATTTTGTTCTTTAATTATAAAGATTTCCAATAACTATGCAATGTAAAAATACAAGAAACCCCCCCCCCCCCCCCCCCCCCCCCCGAACCTTCCAAATGTGTTTCATTTTAAAAAAAAAATCATTTATAATTATGCAATGACTGAAATATTGCCCGTCTAAATTTTCAACCAAGGAACCTTTTTATACGAGGGGCTCTCGATAAGTTTCTGGATGTGAATAACTGAGATGGTGTAGACCTACCCTTCTTCTGGATAGTCTGCATTTTCGTGGTATCCTTCCTAAGCACACACACACTTGGTCATCCTTTCAAAGCAAACGGTTATTATGCCAGACCAGGTCGACTGAGGCATGTCCAAATTGAGCCCCCGGCGAACCCTCGAACATTATCAACCTTCTGGAATTGAGTCCCCTTTAACTAGCGCTTTGCAAGTTAATAAAATACATTCACAAGTGGTTAAATCGGATAAATAAGTGAGGGGGAGACCATATGAACACTGTTTTCTTGCAGAATGTTCAAAGTAGTTGCAGCAATGTGGTCATTTGCCTTGTCATGATAAAACATAGGTGACCTTAGATACCAGTGCATGGAGAATATATTGGGTAAACTTGTGTGTATGTTTTCATCTGCAGTGATGGCTCTTCTCTGTAGAGAGGAACTGAGGCCATATAATAATGATAATAATAATAGTACATTTATATAGCGCTTTACCTCAGATGAGCCCAAAGCGCTTTACAATCAATTATTCACCAACAGACAACAAAAACAGCATTCAAGAGTGACACCAACCAGCAACAGCGCATATGCAAGCAACTCTCTCTCTCTAACACACACACACACACACACACGTACACACACACACGTACACATATATATATATATAGTTTGCTTTGATAAAGCTTTTCTGTGTCCAAATGTCTTTATTTGTGAACCTCAGAAACAAAACCAGTTAATGTTAACTTTGAGTAATGTTCGTGTTCAAAAAATAAAATTAAAAATTAAAAAAATTAAAAAATTAAGTTATATAAATTGTGCTGATTTACTTTTTCTCCCAATGGGGGAGGGACAGTGCCTTATGCAAAGACAGCTGTTTCGATCTTGAGAAGATCTCATCAGTTTGCATGATTGGCCTGCAAATTGACTGTCCAGTGGATGGCCAACCTGAGCAAAAAAGACATTCTACAAGAGAATGGTGTCCTCTCTGCATCAAATCGAAAATCCACAATAAAAGCAAACCAGCACAAAGTTAAACCAGAACTAGTAAAAATCTTATGAAAATCTTATGTAAAATGAACAAAATAATAATGTTCTGAAATTTTAATTTCAAAACCTAATAGACATGACTAGGGAGGGCTAACTACTGAGATGGTATCCAAATTAAGGATAAAAATAGCATGAAAGAAAAATCTCAGTGAATAGCCAGCTCCGTACCCCTACTCTGAAGGACTGAAAAGTTAGTGCATTTGAAATGCAGAATAGTTTGCTTTGATAAAGCTTTTCTGTGTCCAAATGTCTTTATTTGTGAACCTCAGAAACAAAACCAGTTAATGTTAACTTTGAGTAATGTTCGTGTTCAAAAAATAAAATTAAAAATTAAAAAAATTAAAAAATTAAGTTATATATATATAAACACACACAATTATCAACGCCAACTCGTTCATACCCATTCGGTAAGCCACAGCAACCGAGCCGCATGGACTGACCACATACACCAACACACATACACAAACACCCTCACACACAACGTACGCATGCAGACAGACACGCACACAGACACAGACACACACACACATGCGTGCACACACAACCCACAAAACTAAAATACACACAAGCACACATGTATGCACACATTCATGCTCACACACACACACACACACACACACACACACACACACACGCACACGCACACACACACACACACACACACACACACACTCAAACACACACACGCACACACACACGCACAACAAAACACAGCACAAACCTCTTATTCAATCTTCCCTCACGTGCACACAACGATAGACAACTGATCAAATATTTTTTAAGGCGCAGCAGGGAAAAGATGGGTTTTAAGAGAGGTTTTGAATGAGGAGACTGAGTTGGAGTGTCGGAGGGGAGAAGGCAGAGAATTCCACAGAGATGGTGCTTGACAAGAAAAAGAACGTTGGCCAGCAGATTTGAGACGGATGGAGGGAATGGAAAGGAGACGAGAATCAGAAGACGAACGTAGTTGGCGAGCTGGGACAGAGAGATGAAGAAGATCAGAGAGATACAGGGGAGCTTGATCATTCAGTGACTTGAAGGCAAGGAGGAGAATTTTGTAGTCAATGCGTGATTGAACTGGGAGCCAATGTAGGGAACGAAGAACCGGAGTGATGTGATCGTACCTAGGGGAGCAAGAAATGAGACGACCAGCATTATTCTGGACCCATTGGAGCTTAGAGATGAGAATTGATGGACAGCCAGCAAGAAGTGAGTTACAGTAGTCAAGGCGAGACAGGACAAAAGCACATATTAGAGTCTTCAGGGCATCTTGAGAGAGGAAACGGCGGATGGAACTAATTCTTCGAAGTTATAGATAGCAAGCCTTGCAAACATTGGAAACATGCTGTTTGAAAGAAAGGGTTTGGTCCAAAGTAACACCTAGATTGCGGACGGATGCCAATAGCTTGATCTCAGTGCCATCAATGTCGACAGAACCTGGGAGAACCTGAGTTTTTTAATTGTGTGGTTCGAGGCTACAGGAATCATCTCTGTCTTTTCAGCATTCAGTTGCAATTTGTTGTAAAACATCCATGTTTTAACAGCAGAGATGCACAACTTAGAAGAAGAAATCATTTGATCTAATTGACTCAGGTGGGCAGAAATGTACAGTTGATTGTCATCAGAAAAGCTATGATGTAGAATAGAATGCTGGTTGATGATGTCGGAGAGAGGTTGGGTATAAAGAACAAAAAGGATAGGGCCTAAGACTGAACCTTGGGGCACACCGAACTGAAGACCTTTTGGAAGAGATGAAGAACCATTGACAACAACTGTCTGTGTGCGATCAGAGAGGTAGGAAGAAAACCAGGAAGAAAACCAGGAAAGAACAGCCCCAGACAGACCAAATGAGGGGTGAAGTCTAGACATGAGGATGGAGTGGTCGATAGTGTCAAACGCTGCAGAAAGATCAAGGAGAGAGAAGATAAACCTTCTTTTCATCCAAGGCAGTGAGCAGGTCGTTCGTTATCTTTAAGAGGGCTGTCTCAGTACTGTGACCTACTCGATAAGCAGACTGGTTTGGATAGAAAAGATCGTTTACCTGAAGATGGTCAGACAGCTGTTTAAGAACCACCTTTTCCGTAAGTTTAGAAAGGAATGACAATTGTTAGTGACGAAACACAGCGACAGTTTGGTTGGGGGTTTCAGCAATCCGTTTCTTGCAGAATTTTACTGAAGGGGTTTGGTATGACCAAGATAACTAGGTTTCCCAACTCTGCCCCAACCCCTCCACGTCCTGTACCCCCACCCCACCCCAACAACAACAACAACAAATATGTGTAGGCGTTGCGCTTGCGGCGACGCGCTCTCCGGGGGAGAGCAGCCCGAATGTCACACAGATGTCTCCGTGACTAGAATTATACCGAATACCAAATGCCACGCATTGATCTGGGCATCGGTCTTAATCCTCAGACGTGGTGGACGTGGAGAAGATTGGGGACAGCGTCCACATCCTGCTGAGCTCCCTGGGGCTCCGGATCCGCTGCGACTACGACGCCATGCTGTTCATCACGCTGGAGAAGACCCACAGCCTCAACAACCTGGAGGGCATGTGTGGAGACTTCGATGACGACTACGAGGGTGAGAGGGGTGGGGAGGGGAGGGGAGGGGGACCTTGTGTGGGGTGGGGTGGGGTGGTGGGGTTGTTAAGATATATTAGTATGTGCGCACATGGTGTGTGTATGTGTGTGTGCGCGTGCATGGTGTGTGTGTGTGTGTGTGTGTGTGTGTGTGTGTGTGTGTGTGTGTGTGTGTGTGTGTGTGTGTGTGTGTGTGTGTACGCGCGCGCGCGCGCGTGTGTGTTTGTGTGTATGTACCACGTTGTTACGGTAATAACAACAAAACTTTTTCTTCTTCGGAAAAAGCCCGTAGTAGAACGACCAAAATAATGATTCTGGTACTGTCACACAAGATCCACCATCCTGCTAGGCAATCTCTTTAGCACATCAGTGATCCCCATTCTCAATGCTTAAAACGCTTAGAGAGTCAAAACAAGCGCTCAAGGAATGTTCTGAATAAATAAATCTAGAAAAAAAGAAAACTGGTCTGTTGGGGTCAAGCTAATGATGACTATGCAATCCCGAAGAGCATACTTATGGGCGTGTTTTAAAAATGTTGAAGTAAGGCAATTGAATGGCAGATTCATACCTGGCATATGCTTCCTTTTTGCAGATGAAATTCAATACAGTAAAAATGAAAACGATGCGTTGCGTCTGGGCGAGTTTTACACAAAGGAACCGGTTAGTTTTGCTCTCTATCCATCTCTGTCTGTCTGTTTGTCTGTCTGCCTCTCTCTCTCTCTCTCTCTCTCTCTCTCTCTCTCTCTCTCTCTCTCTCTCTCTCTTCATTATATAAAATTATGTTTTACCCTCTCTCTCTCTCTCTCTCTCTCTCTCTCTCTCTCTCTCTCTCTCTCTCTCTCTCTCTCTCTCTCTCTCTCTCTCTCTCTCTCTCTCACCATCAGTATGGGGCCTTGGCCTTGATCTGATTAAATATTCGTATTCGTACTCTCTCTCTCTCTCTCTCTCTCTCTCTCTCTCTCTCTCTCTCTCTCTCTCTCTCTCTCTCTCTCTCTCTCTCTCTCTCTCTCTCTCTCTCTCTCTCTCTCATCTCTCTCTCTCTCTCTCTCTCTCTCTCTCTCTCTCTCTCTCTCTCTCTCTCTCTGTATGTGTGTGTGTAAATTTCTCGACTCTCCCCTCGTTTTCAGACTTTTCTTTCTTAGCAAATATTAAGATGCACTCTATCAACACTTTCAGCTAATTATCTTTGTTGAATAGTTATTCGCAATAATAATAAAGGCCATTATTTTATCATTATGTAGCGCAATACACGGAACTGCCGCTGACAGACTTGGTTCAATGCGTTCTTTCCGTGTTGCCGTTATCTTCTACTATTATTGAACGCATGTGGGTTTTTATTATTATGTAAATGGGTGAGAATATTAACAAGAAATGGAAGAGAGGGTGTGAATCTGCATTTTTGCCCATTTCTGCTTATTATATTGACTGCTTAGTGGGTAGGCCCTTCATTTCAGATTACTATAAATCTTTACATAAAGCATTCCTTCCTTCGAGTCCTGCTTTTGCCATCGACAACCAGCAATATACAGTATTATACTGCAATCGTCTTTCCTTTCGCCGCCAGCCATTTTTCAGCCAGAAAATACCATTAAACTTAACTGGGTAGAGAAAAATAAAATCTGCAATATTGGGAATTCCTCTGTGACATGCATAACATTAGGCCTATCCTTACCTCCCGAAATTAAGAAAATAGGGTCTTTGGATAACAGGCCCTGATTTGATGCCTTTTAGTGGCATGGGTGTTAAACCATTGTGGTGCAAAAATGCGACATTGGCGGTGCCAGGGTTAAACTGGTACAGTCCTGGAGTATCGTGATTCCCCCCTACCCTCACCTAAAATTATACCCCTTTGTATCTTCCTAATAACAACAGTAACTAAAAACAATTTTGAAAGAACCCAAACAATAGCTCAGGAGAAAATCAAGGGAAATGCTAAGAACTATTACTCTATTGTTGGTTTCTGTGTGCGTATTGCCGTAATATTGCCGTAGTAGTGGTAGTAGTAGTAGTAGTAGTAGTAGTAGTAGTAGTAGTAGTAGTAGTAGATAGCAATAGTAGTAGTAGTAGTAGTAGTAGTAGTAGTAGTAGTAGTAGTAGTAGTAGTAGTAGTAGTAGTAGTAGTAGTAGTAGTAGTAGTAGTAGTAGTAGTAGTAGTAGTAGTAGTAGTAGTAGTAGTAGTAGTAGTAGTAGTAGTAGTAGTAGCAGCAGTTGTTGTTGTTGTATGAGAAGGAAGAGAAGGAGGGGGGAAGTAAAAGAGTAATCGAAGAGACATGTATCATTAGTTGCTGTTGAAGCTGCAGCAGCAGCAGTAACAGTAGTTCTAGCAGTAGATAAAGTGGTAGCAGTATTGCTGTTAGCATCATTAGTCTTGTTGCTCTACACTTGACAGTAATATTTTCACACCCATTATGAAAATCACCTGCACATGTTTTTCCTCCACTCACGCTTCGCGGATGGACTGTTGCTGGCACCCTGACTGACAGTGTGGCACCATCCTGCCGGAATGCGAGACAGAAGAGGAGAAAGATGTGGCCAGAGACAAGTGCAATGTCATCCTGTCCAGAACGTTTGAGCGATGTCACTTTGATGTACGTCATTTACTTTAAAATATCATAACACGGCTATGCTTTGTTTGCGTATGCCAATCGATATGATTTAGATGGGGGGGGGGGGGGGGGGGGGGGGGGGGTGCGCGTGCGTGTGTGCGTGCGTGCGTGCGTGCGTGCGTGCGTGCGTGCGTGTGTGTGTGTGTGTGTGTGTGTGTGTGTGTGTGTGTGTGTGTGTGTGTGTGTGTGTGTGTGTGTGTGTGTGTGTGTGTGTGTATGCGTGCGTGTCTGTGTGTGTGCTAGTATTTGTGCGTGCAGTATAGAGTGTGAGGGAGGGAGAGAGACAGAGAAAGAAACTGCGACGTCTATTTTTTTTTCTTTCTTTGAACACTCAAAGAATTAATCGTTATGTCGGTAGTGTTTTCAAAATATTGTCAAAACAGCATGGTTTGTTGAGGTTTTTTTCTTTCAAAATAGCATTGTTTATTCAACCAGCCGCCGTGGCGCAGTGATAGCGTCGCGGACTAGTGGCTGGGAGTCTCGGGTTCGAATCCCAAGGCGAGGGTTTTTCGGTCCTGGGCACCGTTCATGGGCTCAAAGGGAAGACTGAAGCCACATAGCCAAGTTTCATCCACTGGCCGGATGCGATTCATCCACCTCATGTCCATCAATCATCAACATCGATTCTCTCAAATTATGTGGTCTTACAAGCCCTGCTCTCAAGGTGACCACACTTTCGATTTCCGATCCAGTCTATGCCTGGGCGCGTTCGGGTCAAAGTCATGGGGATCAGTGTGTTCTGGTGAGCTGTCGATGGACGGACGTGGTGGCGCCCTCGGAGGAGGACCTCACTCACGACTAAGACATTATTGTCGTCAGTAGATGGCTTAGTAGGTGGTGTCCTGCGTAGGGGTAAGACGGGGGTTAAAAAAACCATGGGCGGGTAAGAAGCCCATGCCAATTATCTCATGAAATAAAGCAAATTTCAGTCACATTTTGCCAATGAGACGAGTGTTGGCATTCGTCTCATGGGCAAAATTTGACTGAAATTTGCTTTATTTCATGAGATAATTGGCATGGGCTTCTTACCCGCCCATGGGCTTTTTACCCCTTCTTCCCCGTATGCTAGCTCAGAACAGGCTCCACTGAACTTCACCGAAGTGGATCAGCAGCAGTTGATTGTCTCTCTGGTGGTTGCCTCATGATGACTTAACATGATAGACTCGCTCCCCTGGACTGCTGATTTCGGATTCTGCGACATGACGATCCAGGGTGTGGCTACGAGTTGGGACTCGGAATGAGCGGCGTGGGAGCAACGCCACTATACGGCCCAGAAGATGGAACAGCCAAACAAAACACACACATAGTTTATTCATTTTAATCTACAATAGCCTACCCGGTATTTCTAAGAGGTATCAGAACAATTTTGCCAGGTTTTACTTACATTAATATTATTAGTTTATTAGTTTGTACTGCGGCGATGGAAACATTTTCTTCACACAAAGCATCTCTCTCTCTCTCTCTCTCTCTCTCTCTCTCTCTCTCTCTCTCTCTCTCTCTCTCTCTCTCTCTCTCTCTCTCTCTCTCTCTCTCTCTCTCTCGACAATTGTTTGGTTTATTTGTTCACTAATTGAACAAGAAAACTGCTTTGATTGAGTGTTTTATGTATTGATTGATTTCATTGATTTAATTTCAATTAATTAAATTATTATTTTTATGTTTTTATTTAGTTAGGTATTGTTTATTTATTTGTTTATTTTTATTTTATTTTTTATTTATCTATTTACCACTGATTCATTGGGTGTTTTTTTTTAATTGCTTGGTCCAACATAATTGATTGATTTTGTTTCAACTATTTAATTGAATTATCATTTATTTGTGTCATTCATATTTAGTGCTATCTTTTATTCCTCCCTATTGTAATCCCCATCCCCATGACATGGGCATCATGGCCTGGTTCATTAAACCTTCCGAATCCGAATCCGAATCCGAATCTCTCTCTCTCCCTCTCTCTCTCTTTCTCTCTCTCTATCACACGCGCACTCACGCGCACACGCACACGCACGCACGCACACGCACACGCACGCACACACACACACACACACACACACACACATACACACACGCTCACACACACACGCGCGCGCGCGCGCACACGCACACATACACTGGACTCATTACAAGTACGTTTATGGTATTTCTATGTTTCAGGCTGACACAAACGAAGAGTACTATGTGGACTATTGCATGCGCTCCTTCTGCGCTGCCAGAAAGCTGAGCGTGGATAAATCGGAGGAGGCGATTTGCAACGCCCTGGAAATCTACTCGGACGACTGTGCCAAGAGCGATGTGATCGTGCACTGGAGATCGAATAGTCTATGCCGTGAGTGATCACTTTATGCCGTGAGTGGGCTTTAACCCATCTCTTCCCCCCGAAGACGGAGTGTGGCTGCCCACGGGACGGGGTAATCAAGAACGGTCGCACGCGTAATGTTCTCATCCCAAGCTGATGCATTTGAAGCCTGCCATAGTGTTCAAGTGCTTCGGCTGTTGGGATGATCTCTGGAGTCTGTTAGCCAGGGTACGTCAACAATCAACAACAACCACCCGTCTCTGATCGCAGACATCATAGGCCTAATAATTATGTTTGCAATCGGACCGTTTCTATGCTGTACGTGATCGTTTCTGAAGTGATGTTTGCTTTAACTCATCTCTGACCGCAGACACAATGGGTCTAATAATTATGTTTGCAATCGGACCGTTTCTATGCTGTACGTGATCGTTTCTGAAGTGATGTTTGCTTTAACTCATCTCTGACCGCAGACACAATAGGCCTAATGAGTATCGGGCCTAATCGGACCGTGTGTGCTATTACTATTAGTGATCCTTTCTGGAGTGATATGTGTTTACAGCCTTCTCTGACTGCGGACACATTTATATTATTCCTTAGGACCAGATCATCTATGCGTGATTAAACAATTCTTGAGTGTTCGTAAATTGAGCCATAATTGTATGCCGTATGCCGTGAATATCGTTTCTGGAACATGGTGTATTTGAATCCGTCTTTGGTGCTTGCACAATAGACGATTTTCGGGAGGAGAAAAAAATCTAGGGGAGAGCACTTCGTGAAAATTAGAGTTGATTGCCTCGACTTACTCGGTCAAAACCATAACAACCATGGCAGCGTGGTGAGGAAGCTTCAAACCGCAGGATGCGAGTCAGCATATCGCATTCATACGCGATTCGTATGTCGTGTGGCTGGCTGGCGGGCCATTTGACAGTCTTCCGCGATTAAAAGTTGTCTTCTTCTTCTGCGTTCCCGGGCCATATGGCCATAATGGGTAAGGTACGTATGTGTCCGGTTTTCAGTTTTCACTGTTCTTTCCGCTGCGTGCAGCCGACACATTCCGATTTCGGAGGAGATCAAAGGAGAACAATTATTTAGAAGGTTTTCTTCTTTTCTTTATTAAAGGCAGGAGAATGGGCCAATAAGGCCGAAAGATAGTAAGTGGATGATAGAAAGCAAAGGGAAAAGGCAGAGTCAAAAAGAGTGGCAGATTAGAGGAAGCTACAAGCACAGAACTTCCAGAAGGTGGGGACGCTATTTTTACGAAAGAACCCCCCCCCCCCCCCCCGGTATCCCCACGGGGAGAGACTCGTGGAGGGGGCGGGGTCGTCCAGCTCCCAATGCACGAGGCATCCACCCACTGCCCCCGTCAAAGTGGTCGATTCGTGAAGGGTCAAAGAAAGTGTCCCATGTTCTTTTTTTTTGTCCCCGTCCAGCGCGCGAATGCCCGGCCAACATGACGTACCTGTCGTGCGGCACGGTGTGCCGGCGGGAGTGCGGCAAGATGCTGCAGCAGTACCTTCTGGACGTGTGCACGGAGTGCGTACCGGGCTGCCACTGCCAGGAGGGGCTGCTCTACGACAACGGCGTGTGCCGGCCCGCTGACGAGTGCAGCTGCCAGTACAACCAGCAGACCTACGACCAGGGAGAGGACGTCATCACAGTGGACAAGTGCCAAGATTGGTCAGTTCCCTAATAGGGCTGTTTTGGGTTGGTACCCTCAAGGGGGGCTTTTGGGACAAATGAACCTTTGAAACCTTTTGGTTATGGGTAAATCTTGTGCTTTAGTCACTGCCTACCCACCCCCTCATGTTTACAAACCCTAAATCTCAAAGTCTGATTCTTTCAGTCTTTATGAAAATAATCGTAGGCTGATCCTAATCCTATCCCTTTCCCCTAAATAAAATCCGAGTGTTGCTTCTCAATTACCATTTTCAATGCGAACATTGGAAGGGGGGTGACTAAACTGCAAGATACCCGAGTTGTGGTATTTAGCCCTTGACACCAGGCGGCGTTTCTTTTTCAGACAATTTTCTTAGCAACGCCAAGCTCATGCTCTCTTTTTCCGGACTCTGTCTCTGGCCCTTGCGCGGCAAAACTAAATATTTAATTAAAAAAGGGAAGTAATATAAGTATGTAGGGACGGCCAGACGCGCTCATCAAACGTCGAAATAGTTTAAGAATCCCAATAGGGTTAGTCGCTGGAAAGGAAATCCAAAACAAAAGCAAATGCCAGCGTTTTAAGGCGTGGTCCTGTTTCTTAGACAATGAACAAGCAGAAGAAAATGTTTTGGGTTTCCTTTTGAATGACAAGAACTGTGAAAGGATTGAAAATAAGCGCCATGCTAGAAGGGAAGTTTACAACTAAGCTTTCTTTCAGCAACAAAGAAAACAAGGAGTGAAAGCAGACTTTGGAATATTGATTTGCACAGCGATAAAACTGTTGTGTAAACTGTCTCATTAAAGTGCAAAAATGCACTGATTTAGTGTAATCTGGTTATGAGAGGCTATACCACGTCGAGACTTCTAGTCCATGCAGACGCATAATGTATTGAAGGGGAAAAGGGATTCCAACACTCTTCCTAGAGATTCTCAGGATTTCCCCCAATATATCAATAAGAGCTTTGATAAGCATAATTGCGATGTTTGATTGTCATTCCCAAAACAACCAATTTATGGTATAACAGACTGATAATAGCGCGCATATGTTTGCCCTTAAATCGATATTGCCTCTCACCCCTTCACGCCTTGCATTGATGGTCAGTTTATTAAAAGAAGGTTTGTGGAAGACGGGAGGGGGTGGGGGGTGGGGGCGTCCATCATCTTACACTGCCGAGTGTCCTTGTCACAAATAAAAGATGAAAGAGGATCCATCACTACACAATGTAGGTCACTCGCGCGGCTCGAGTCAGTTTGTTTCTGTCCTGTATTGGCGCATGACACACGACGGGGGCATCAGAGTGCATGCGGTTTAATTGTGTTGGATTATGTCCCGCGTATGTACAGGCTACCCGCAATGTCTTCCCGTGGATCGTTGCCTTCACAGGAAACTTGACTAGGTGTGAGCATTGTAGCTGTGCGATATAACTGGATATCAACTGTCGTCATAGCCGCCATCTTGGGATAATACTAATGAGAACTAGTTGGATGCTTCGCTATCTTTATCCCAACATGTGTGTGGGCTGGGCCCCCTCTTGTCAAAAGCCTTAAAAAAGGAAAATGGTGACAACTGTTATTCAGCCATAGGACAACATGCATGAATTGGTAAATGTGTAAGTGTGTGCACGCGCATGTGTGCGTGTGCGTGCGTGCGTGCGTCCGTGTGTGCCCGTCCGTTTGCTTAGCTATATATGTGTCCTTGCTTGTGCATCAGCATATCATTCATTACACACATCGAGGGACATCGTGTTAACATTTCAGTCTATAAGTAGTCTTGAATATGTTTGATTTGTGACTTCGTGTGTGTGTGTGTGTGTGTGTGTGTGTGTGTGTGTGTGTGTGTGTGTGTGTGTGTGTGTGTGTGTGTGTGTGTGCGTGTGCGTGTGCGTGTGCGTGTGTATGTGCGTGTGTGCGTGGGCGTGCGTGCGCGCGCGTGCATGTGTGTGTGCAGTATCTGCGGTAAGTTCGGCCACTGGCAATGCACTGACAAGGACTGCTCTGCCGGTTGCCACGTGCTGGGCCGAGGCCTCATCAAGACCTTCGACGGCCAGATGTTCTCCCTGGATAGTGTGGAGGACGAGTGCGCCTTCACGCTGCTTCTCTCATCGGTACGTCACACAAAAATAGCCCTGCTGTAGAAAAGCCCCAAAATGTAACAATTGCGCAAAATTTAACAATTGTTACATTTTGTGCAACAAGTTAAAAATTTTGTTACACTTTGAGCAAGGTTGTTGCCTAACATGTAACAGTTGTTACATTTTGGGCAAATTATCTGGTGACACGAAATAAACTGCTAAGAATCAAAATTTGACATCTGGTTATCTACATTGAACAAGGTACAAACATCACCAGTCTGCCGTAGTTTTGTCAAGCAGGTTCCATCCCAATCGTTAACGTTCCCCTATGTTCTTTCTCTCAGAGTCAGACTTAACTTTTTTCCTTCATTATCCTATATTAAAAACACTTCCTTGCACAAAATGTAACATGTTACATTTTCGGCAACATCTTTGCCCAAACTGTAACAATTATTGCATTTTGGGCAAAAACATTGCCCAAAATGTAATACAAAAATTAAAGTGTTACATTTGGGAAAGGTTGTTGCCCAACATGTAACAATTGTAACATTTTGGGCACTTTAGTCCCCTCAACCACTGATGTGGATTTTAACCGCTTTTGTCGAGACTTCTGAAACCACTTTTGTCCAACTTAACTTGCATTGATAACTTGCAAACTTAACAATATCTTCTTCATAATGGGTAAGGTACGCATGTGTCCGGCTTTCAGTTTTCACGGGTCTCCCCGCTGCGTACAGCCGACACATTCCGATTTCGGAGGAGCGCAAAGAAGAACATTTATTTGGATTTTCTTGTTTTGAAAAAGGGCAGGAGAATGAGCCAATAAGTCAGAAAGATACTATTAATAGGTGATAGAAAGCAAAGGGAAAACGCAGAGTCAAAGAGAGTGGCAGATTAGAGGAAGTTACAAGCACAGAACTTCCAGAAGATTAGGGAACTATTTTTTACGAAAGACTCCCTGGTATCCCCACAGGGAGTCTACAATATTATTAAGTATTACTTTTATAGACTGGTGGGATTTATAATATGAGCATGGCTTGAGATGATGGCTACGTTTAACAAGCACTTTCTACTCTTTTGCATACCTTGCAGTCCTTAAGAAAGTATTGTCTTAAAAAACGAACAATCGGCACAGGTAGGGTTTTGTTGTTGTTGTTGATGTCATTTGTTTGTTTTATCTCTGTCATCATTTGCATTCTGTCAAAATATGACTAAGGTTACTTTTCTATCTAAACAAATATTTCTCTTCATCTGCAATGGTCTAGGATAATTGTATCTGCAATGATCTAGGATAATCTTAAATACAAATTTAATCTTGAGTTTGGGGTTGGGGTTCCCCACCCCCACCCTCCATAATTTTGCTGTTTTTAAGAGGTGTAGTGTCGTTGTGTTACTATGTGTTGCGTATTTGATAAATATATACTTCAACACGAATGTCATTACTGTTTCATTGGGGGGGTGATATCAGCCCTGATGTACCCTAATACATTTCTGTTCACAGTCACCGGGGCTATCTAGAATTTTGTTTTTTTAAACTAAACACACACACACACACACATTATGCATGACACCACACGCCATTTAACGTTTGTGTCTGCATGGGTGGGTGAACAGGACTTCGAGGTGAAACTGCTCACCGAGCAATGCTCCGGGGGCTCCGGCAAAGGCGTGTGCGCGAGAGGCGTCCAGCTCAAGGACTACGCGGGCACCGTCATCAACATCGAGAAAGTCGGAGATAGCGTTCAAGTCAGCAACGGGGACACCAACCCTCTGAGCCTCCCTTTCTATGCGTACCCATTCTACGTGAAGAACGTGGTGGACAACGTGGGCGTGGTGGTCATCGACTACATGACCGTGGTCTTCTACGCCACGGGGATCGTCAGGGTGGAGGCGGACGTGTCCCGCTTTTACAATTCGGTGAGCTCTTATTCTGTCACCACGATGATTGATGCTAGCCCAGAAGGAAACCGTCTCTAAGTTGTCTGGAAAACGACGCGGATGAACGAATGAAAAATGGTGTTTTACGTCCTCTCGGTCTGGAACAGACACATATGGGACATTTGCAAATGCTAAGATGGTGGGAACGGTACTGGATGCAATGCCCGGAGGCACTGCAACACCAGTAAAGTCCCTAATTTTTAACAATGCAGATAAGTGTAGCAGTAACCACGCCTCGGTTAAACCTCATCGGCTATGGTACCGCCACATTGAAGTACATGTTCAAACGACGTGGATTGTATCTGTAAACTATTAAGTATTATATATTCATATTGATCAGGGACGGTATTCACGTTGAGATAGCATGAGACTTAGCATGATGCTAACTTAGAAGCTCTTCCAATGTCCTATAGGATTTAATAGGACTTTTGGAAGAGCTTCTAAGTTAGCATCATGCTAAGTCTCATGCTATCTCGACATGAATACCGTCCCAGGATAACAGAGGCAATATCTTGCCATACTATGCTTCTTAAGCGCTTTGGGCTCATTTGAGGGAAAGCGCTAAATGTATTATTAGGATTCTACCTTAAGGTAGAATGCTATTGCATTTGTAAGAGGTGTTTTTTTATCTTCTTGTTTTCCTTCCACTTTTTTTTCGTCCGATTTGGTTGAACTTTTCAGGAAAGTTGCGGTTTATTAAGGGATTGCCAAATTTGCAATATTTAACGATTTCGCCAAATTTTCAGCAAAAATATGGCCGAAAAACGGCAAAATCGGCAAACTTTCAATCTTGAATATATCAAAAACGGCTGAACGGATTTCATTATTTACTTAGGAATGTATTTACAACACTTCCGGTATAAAGCAAACCGGAAGTGTTCTGGCTAGGAACCTGCAGGTAAATTTGTGTTCACGGAATAGCCAAAACCGAAAGCGACATCACAACACTAACTGTTGGATATTGTAGCTCTTACTCTGGCCCAGTGCAGAAAGAAGTTTGGTGATGATATGTTAAATAGTTAGAAAAATATTAAAATGTATGTAATTTTGGTTGTGTCACTTTCTCTATTTCCATTTATGGATGTTTTTTAAAATTTTCATCCGATTTCGCTGAAATTTGCCGGAAAATTGCCAGAGACTATTCTAATGCTACGTTTCCAATATTAAATTGATTTAGCCGCAATTGGGCCGAAATATGGCCAAACATTGCCAATTTGTGCCAAAATGTAATCTTGAATAACTCGAAAACGGCTGCACAGAATACTTTCATATGTTCTGTACTTATTAAAGAGTAACATTGCAATACGTTCGCTATGAATTCAAACTGGAAGTGGTAACCAGAAGTGGGTACGAAAATGGCCAAATTATAATACTGAATAACTTGCAAACCGCTGTTTAAGGGGATACGCGGCATACAGGTGGCGCTAATTTTCTCCTTGTGGCTGACTGTGTCGTAAGAAACACTTCTAAAGGGTTTCAGTGAATGAATGACGTATGAATAAGATGACGTAATAATGAAATAACGAAATTGTGAATGAAATGGCCTACTCTCTCTGTAGTTTCATGAATGAATGACATATGGATAAGATGACGTAAGAATGAAATGACAAAATTGTGAATGAACTGACCTACTCTCTCTGTGATTGATCCTGCTAGCATAATATGGGGGACTTCCAGTGGTGCAAGACATTTTTTTAAAATATACAAGTTTATTTATGGTTGTGAAAAGTATATTGCTAAAATGTTTGCATTGTTAGAAAATAATGATTACTAAAGCCGCGTTACTAAAAGAACAAATCTCATAAAACTGTCAACAAAAAAAGTATTAAGGGATATAACTCTTGGCATGAGTCCTGTGCAAAAAATAGGGGTGGGGTTAAAAAAAAGTGTATGGGATTCAGTAGCAAGCACGGGAGACATACTGGTTTTTTATCTTTATTATGCAGAGAATAGATTATTTCATCTATCATTAAAAAACTAGAATTATTTCATCGTTGAGGTTTTTTCTACAGGCATTTGAACAATAACATTTAGGGAAATGTTTGTCAGTACAACAACAATTTTCAAAAATTTCCTATTGACTAAATATAATTGTTTTAAACTTTGACATAGATTCTAATACGAAGTTGTAGTATTAGGCAAATGTTATTGAAAGTTGTAAGTCACTTTAGTGTATGAAATAAATCCAGTTTATTGCATCTTTCTGACTTTTTGGCCCATTCTCCTGCCTTTCCCCAAAAAATATCTCCCATATAGTTTTCTCCTTTGAGCTCCTACAAAACCGGAATGTGTCGGCTGAATGCAGCGAGGAGACCAGTGAAAACTGGAAAACGGATACATACGTGCCCATTGTGGCCTTTTGGCCTGGGAACGTAGAAGAAGAAGAACACCAGGCCCATTTCATGACCTTATCTGACGAAACAGTCAAAACAATGTGTATACATTTAGCATCAATTATTAATTTAAGATTTTGTCAGTTGGTCAACGTTTTAGCTGGAAAGAGGTTTTTAAAATAAACTGAAATATCGCTTATCTTTTACAACGGCGTTGCTGTTTTTATTCCTTCAAGTATCAAATTATTCATTGTGTTTGCTTGTTTGTTTTAGCTGAAAGGGTTGTGCGGCAACCTGAACTTACAGAACAGCGATGACCGTCTCCTGGAGAACGGTATACAAGCTACGTCGGATGATGAGTTCATAAAAGCCTACTCTGATGGCACGTGCGGTCGTCAAGAGACCTTCACGCCTGTTGTCAGTGATCAGAACATCGTACGTATGCCCTTATAATTATTTCTTTAGTTGTATTCGCATGGCCTGCTCTCGGTAAATTATAGTTGAAGAGAAGGAGGGGGGGGCACAGTAAATTTTCTCAGCTCCTTTCAGTTCATGCCTTTTGTTAACACTCGTCACCAGCATAAACCAATTTAAAGTGTTTTATCCATTAGGCTTGCATTGTTTTATGGTGGCATACCACTTGTATGGTCTCTTCCTATCCCTAACCAAAATCAATGATTAGAATATTTGCATCTGTTAAAAGAAATAACTTGAAACAAATATCTCTCTTTGGAAAACTGAAAGGAGCTAGAATGAGGGGAATCCGTGTACTGTGGAGGGGAAGGACGTTGAACTTACCAATAATATTAGAAATAAGTTGCCCCGAAATCTCTGTTACTTTCTTTTTCGTCTCTATTTTCATTACTGTTTCCAGTCTTGTCCACACACTTTCTTTTTCGTGATGTTCATTTTCTCTTCATTCTTGTTGAGAATACTGTCCTGTCCCTTATTGCGAGTTGTCGTGTTCCCGCCATGTGCTCTGCCTTCTTTCATGTTTTCTGTCTGTGCTGAACTGTATGAACATCTAAACATTATAATGATAAGAAACAGAAGGAATAGCATACTTTAGATTTGACTTGAGAAGGACAACCATTATGTTTGTAATGTGTAAGTGAAATTTAAAAACAATTATTTGGAAAGAGCAAAGGAAATTGGTAGAAAACCTGTGAAGACAAAGTAAGAAGATAAATCCTCGCATTTAACCCTTTCACCGCCAAAGTCACATTTTAGCACCACAGTGATTTAACACATATGTCACACAAAGGCATCAAATTGGGGTCTGTTATCCAAAGACCCTATTGTCTTAGTTTTGGGAAGTAAGGCTATACCTTATTTTATATAGGGGAAGACGGGGTAAAAAGCGCATGGGCGGGTAAGAAGCCCACCCCAATTATCTCATGAAATGAAGCGAATTTCAGTCTCATTTTGCCAATGAAACGAGCGTTAATGTCTAGCATTCGTCTCATGGGCAAATTTGACTGAAATGTTCTTTATTTCATGAGATAATTGGGGTGGGCTTCTTACCCGCCCATGCGCTTTTTACCCCGTCTTCCCCTATGTCACAGAAGATTCCACAATACTGCAGATGGATTTTGTTCTCTACCCAGGTAAATTTAACGGACATTTTTGGTTGAAATAATGGTTGGCGGTGAAAGTGTTAATATCAGATAACGAAAGAGTCCTTCAAAAGATGATCAAATCATTGCGAGTCGATGCAAGTAATGGAATAATTGTGTGGGTTTTTATTAAGTTCGAGACGGGATGGAGCGCACACAGCAGCCCGTTCTGTGATTATCCCAGATAATTTTGTCAGAATTTAATAAATGGTTTATTTTAGGCGTGAATACTTCAATTGCAGTTTTATCACAAAATAAATATTCTTTTCTGAACAATGCTCATCAAAACTCCTAGGATAATTCATTTCCTAAGCAGGCACGTTTTCTGTAGCTTGCGTTCCACAGTTTACATTTGAACTCACCCCGAAAAATGTCATCAGAAAATGTGAGCATAAAATGTTGGTATGGACCAGCTCGCCCTTTGGGTTTAAACACATCTTTTAATTAGAGCGTTAAGACGCTAAATCACCAACCGCGCGGCAGCGTTTTCGGCTCCAGTGACCTTGACCTTTGACCCATGACCTTCATTAGCATCCTAAGACCATCCGTTCAAACGCTAGAGAGGATACATACAAACATACAAACATAGTCCGCCTCAGACACGAGTGAAAACATTACCAATCCGCTCTCTACGATCGCGGTTGGTAATAAATCCCCAAGAACACATAATGTGCAATATGAAAAAACAGTCAACAAGCTACAGCCTACAGTGTGCTCTTAAATCATTCATCAACGAGATTTTACCCGTAGCCTACCTGATGTCCCTGATGTCATTAAAATTGTTTGGCGAAATGACACGACTGCATAAAGAGAACATAACAATAGTTAATAATAAATAATAATACTAATAATAAAGAGCGCACATTCTAGACGAACTACTCATGGCGCTTAGCAAAGCTAAAATTCATTCCACATACAAGATTACATCATACATATCGAACATACTCAGACGCGCTCGCATTCCCACCGTCACCCCCACGCAAACACATAACTCATAGATATACAAACATGCACACGCATATTTTTTTATGCACATTGGCATACACAAACGCATCCTTCCCTCCACACACACAAACACACTCACACCAACGCACACACAAACACACATGAAATCATTCAGTAGATGGTGGTGTGAAGCAAGCATGATGATGGCGGGGTGTTTGTGAGGCAGTGCGCACAGCTGAGGTCCCTGTACCAGTTGTACGGGGAGACCCTGGGCACCGTGCCGGACAACATGTGCAAGACGGACCCCCAGGCCGAAAACGTGTGCTCCTTCTTACTGAAGCTGGCCGACATGGTGGGCAAGTCCACCGTGGAGCTGATCCCCCAGGGCACCACGTTCCAGGATCTGGCGAGTCTCTGCATCGGCAGTAAGTGAAGTGCTGCTGGCCTGGGGGAAAGACTGCAGTGTGATGTACAAGTCACGGCAGGGTAGACTAGCGTAGCTGAGAGTGGTGAGAATAAACTACGGTGGATAACTCTCCTTTAACCCTTTCACCGCCAATATCGCATTTTACCACCACATTGGTTTAACACTCATGTCACTAAAAGGTATCAAATCAGGGCCTGTTATTCAAAGACCCTATTTTCTTCATTTTGGGAGGTATGGATAGGCCTAATGTTATATATGTCACAGAGGAAATTGCAATATTGCAGAAATATTTTTTCTCTACCCAGTTAAGTTTAATGGTATTTTTTGGCTGAAAAATGGCTGGCGGCGAAAACGGAGACAACTACCCTTCTCTCTCTCTCTCTCTCTCTCTCTCTCTCTCTCTCTCTCTCTCTCTCTCTCTCTCTCTCTCTCTCTCTCTCTCTCTCTCTCTCTCTCTCTCTCTCTCTCTCTCTCTCTCTCTCTCTCTCTCTCTCTCTCTCTCTCTCTCTCTCTCTCTCTCTCTCTCTCTCTCTCTCTCTCTCTCTCTCTCTCTCTCTCTCTCTCTCTCTCTCTCTCTCTCTCTCTCTCTCTCTCTCTCTCTCTCTCTCTCTCTCTCTCTCTCTCTCTCTCTCTCTCTCTCTCTCTCTCTCTCTCTCTCTCTCTCTCTCTCTCTCTCTCTCTCTCTCTCTCTCTCTCTCTCTCTCTCACTCACTCACACACACACACACACACACACACACACACACACACACACACACACACACACACACACACACACACACACACACACACACACACACACCAAAGTTACCTGTGACAACGCCGCTTAACCTGAATGAATAACAAAAGCATAGAGAAACAAACCCTTGAAACTTCCTTTTAAGAAAAATTACAAGATCTGCCCATATACCCCTCACACACACACTGGACACAGTAAATCAAGGTATACCGAATTGTATGCAAGCAAATCAACAATAGCCGAGAGTAGTAAGGCCAATGGTGTCGAAACTGAGGTCCAGCAACCGATATTTTCATCAAGACCAATGCTTCTTTTCCTTTCCGTGGGAAATAATTATTTTGTGCTCAGCCTCTAGCGAAGCAAAATGAGTATGGTTCTTGGAAGAAGCAGTTGCATAGTTTATCTGCATTACTCCTTTATTTAAGGGATAGTTGCCTAGTTGGCCTTTAAACACTGGCGGGCCTACTGTTTGAGTGGATCAGCTTGAAGTACTTGACAATATACATTCTTGCGCAAATAACTAAGCATAATAGGATTACGATTCTGATAAAGGTAATAATGCCACTACAGTTATTCACATGTATTTTGCTTTGCCCCTTTCCCCTACTTTCTCTTTTCCCTTTTTTTTTGTCTCCCCCTTTTCTGCCTTTCCTCATTGGACAACGTCACTCCCATACTTCACCCTACTTACCTCAACCGCCAGCCGTCCCCGAGTGCTCGGCGGGTCTAGAGAACCGCGGAGGCGTGAACATTTGTGGCAGCCTGTGCCGCGACAGCCTGTATTATGGCAACTGTCTTCCCGACGCCGTTGTGCAAGGCTGCGCCTGCCCTGAAAACCAGTTCAAGACCGACGATGACACGTGCGCCCCGTTGGACGAGTGCACTTGCTACGACCCGCTGAACGACGAGATCTACCATGCTGGGGACGTCGTCAACGGCAGTTGTACCAGCTGGTGAGTGGAACAGGCGGGAGGGAGAAAACGGGAACTCTTGTCTGAATTGTTACCTCATTTAAAAGTGAACTAGCGCAACTCCGAGTACCGGTAACGCCTAGTAACGGTAACGCCAAGTACTGGTAACGCTGAGTACAGCAAATTTGAAGTGATTCAACTCAACAACTCAACTCAACTCAACTTTTATTTTGTCCTCATAAAAACAAGGATAATTTTCCTGCGGACACGTCATATGTACACACAGAAACCAAACAATTTATAAAAGAACAAAATAAATTGTAATTACATGCTTTAAAAGTTTCTTTCACACTTCACACGCCTCGCTTGCGCGCTCACTTCCATACCACCCTCCACCCTTCCCACCAACATCCCACCTCATCACAGGGCTTTGGCAATGAAACATTATAGACCCTGTTTAAACAATCAAACAAAAACATATATCTCTCTCTCCCCCCCTCTCTCTCTCCATCTCTCTCTCTCTCCCTCTCTCCCGTCTCCTGTCCCTCCCTCCTCCCACCCCTCTACTCTTATCGCTCCATCCCCTCCCCCCGTCTCTCCCTTACCCTCTTCCACCGTCTACCCCCTCTCTCCAAACCCACCTTTCTCTTCCGCAGTAATACAATGAACTAAAATGAATAAACATTATACGTACACATGCCTAATAAAAGAAATGAAAAATTAGTTAGACTAAAAGCAATCACAGTCATCAATATATTTATCAGCATAAAACAGCAGAAAAGCTAAATACAAACTGAATTAAATACAAAGATATAATAAAATAATTATGTATAAAATCATTAACCACTTTTCCACCTGCACACTGAAGTCACCCCCACCACCACCCTACCCCCCCCCCCCCTTACCCCCTTCACACACACACACACACGGCGGAGTTATAATAATAATAATAATAATGGGAATTTATATAGCGCTCTTTCTCACATGAGCTCAGTGCACTTTACATTGATAACAAGAACATTAAAGGCAAACAAATAATTAATCATTAGAAAGTAAAATAAGCACGATGCTTACACACAACGTTCTCTTACTTCCTTACTCACGCACACGCACACACACACACACACACACACACACACACACACACACACACACACACACACACACACACACACACACACACACACATACACACACATGCATGCGCACACGCACACTCGCACACAATTAATTATACAAGTAAAATAGTTACAACATGAACATTCTAAGAAGAAACATAGAGACCACATTCACATTCCCAATCAAGTTTGAATACAATACTGCAACTTGAAATAAAATCATACTGCCATCGACATACCAATTACATGACTAATTATAATAGACAAATTTTGCAAAAACAAAAATACACTTCTACCTCATTTACAAGCATTTAAAGTTTACAAGACGTAAATAGAGTCAGATGAGCGGACATGTTGTGGGAGGGAATTCCATAAGTGAGGTGCTAAATAGTAGAAAGATCGTTCACCAAACGATTTCGTGTGGACCCGAGGAACCTTGAGTGTGCAGCAGTCAGAGGAAGAATGTAGGGAGCGAGCAGGTAAGTAGACAGTTACTAGTTCGGAGAGATAGACGGGACCAGAGGAGTGAACAGCACCGAAACAAAGGCAAGCTATTTTATACTTGATTCTAGCCTCTACTGGAAGCCAGTGCAAGTTACAAAGAAGGTTATAAGGCCCCGTTTCCCGTTGGCGCTGCTCTGAGAGTGACGCTCTCTCCCTCGTAACGGTAACGCCTAGTAACTGTAACGCCAAGTACTGGTAACGCTGAGTACAGCAAATTTGAAGCGATTCGGTTTGGAAACGGCGGAGTTATAAGGCCCTGTTTCCCGTTGGCGCTGCTCTGAGAGTGATGCGCTCTCTCGATTCTCTTCAAATTTGCTGCCAGGCTTTGCCCCAATCACAGCAAGCCTGACAGCAAATTTGAAGCGATTTGGTCGAAATACGGCTGAGTTATAAGGCTCGTTTTGTGTTTCAGACACACACACACACACACACACACACACACACACACACACACACACACACACACACACACACACACACACACACACACACACACACACACTCAGTCACACACACACAGACACACTTGCTTTTTTATTATATGATGATGGATGAAAGCATGTTGTTGTCGCCTCATGTTAACCGTGCTCGGTATGTTGAACACGTGTCTTCTACTAACCTCTGGTCTGTCAAGGTGATGTTTAAGCCTACTTTATTGAATCCAATTTTAAATGTTTATGGGATTGAACGATTTGACTGAACACCAGTAACACCTTAAGGTGGACCAACAGCTTATATTTCTTTCTTTATTGTATTTAATTGATGGACTCATATTTAAATCGTCCATTGACACGCTTTTTTCCCCCTCAAATGGTAGGCTTACTTAGTATGTCCAAAGAAGAAGCAATATACCAGTTAGATACTGTCAGATGCGTGTTGCTACATGTGAGCATGAAATATTTGATATGGCAGTGCATTGTACGGTTTGTTTCTATAGACTGTTGTAAATTTGATATTAAGTAAAACTTAAGGCCAGCTAGTGCTGATTTTGTTGTTTCTGCTGTTGATACTGCTTATTCTGTTGTTTCTGCAGTTGCTACTGCTTATTCTGTTGTTTCTGCAGTTGCTACTACAGATTCTGCTGTT
>CM065683.1:46001571-46054071 GCA_017654935.2 Phymorhynchus buccinoides | reverse complement strand
AAATGAGCAGAAAAATATTTTACGGGTATGCACATTTTTTATTTTTTTAATCTTGTTGAGCTGATAGACTTTAGATGCAATTGTTTTTGGAAATGGCATTTATATGTGGGGACCAGGAAAGATTGTGATAAATAGTTACGCCTAACAGCTTATGGCTTGAGACTTGTTCGACTGTGTCTGCATTAATGTATATGGGAGGTAATTATAAAGAATTGATGTTTTGCCGTTTCTGTCGAGTTGCTAACAACATGAATTCAGTTTTTTAGGATGTAGAACTAAATGGTTAAGGTGTGTCCATTATAAAAATAGATTTATGTTGTGCTGTAGGGTTTTGCATACTTCGGTCGGGTCATCATTGCCTGTGTCAATAGTCGTGTCGTCTGCAAATAGATCGCCTGATGTCTTTATGGCCAGTGGTAAATCATTTACATAATGTAAAAAGTACAGGTCCAAGTATCGATCCCTGTGGAATACCGTATTAATATTTTGGTTGGAAGTAAATTCGATGGTTTGTTATTTAAATATATTGTTTGCTGCCTATTGTTTAAGAACGATGAGATAAGGCCTAGAGCATTGGAAGATAAGTTGTAGCATGTAAGTTTTTTATGAGAAGATTATGGTTAACAGTATCAAATGCTTTGGCAAAATCAACGAATATAACTCCATAAAAGTGAGATTTGTTTATGTTGGAAAGCCATCTTTCTGTACGTTTAAGTAAGGCTGTGTGGCAAGAATGTTTAGCTCGGAATCCTGATTGGTTTGGGTGAATCAAATTGTATTTATTTAGATGTAACAATAAACATTTTAAAATATGTTGTTCTAATGGTTTTGAGAGTACAGGCAAAATAGTCGAATGCTCTCTTAGAGAGAGAGAGAGAGAGAGAGAGAGAGAGAGAGAGAGAGAGAGAGAGAGAGAGAGAGAGAGAGAGAGAGAGAGAGAGAGAGAGAGAGAGAGAGAGAGAGAGAGAGAGGGGGAGAGAGAGAGCGTTGGTGCGTGCGTGCGTGCGTGCGTGATAGTGTGGGTGTGGGCGTGCTTGTACATGCGTGCATGCGAACGTGCTGGTGTGGGTGTGCTTGTATGTGTGTGTGTGTGTGTGTGTGTGTGTGTGTGTGTGTGTGTGTGTGTGTGTGTGTGTGTGTGTCTGCGTGCTTGCGTGTTACACGTGTGCCTGTGTCTGGCATGTTTTGCACATGTCATAATACATTCTATGTGCGTCCACGTGCGTGTGGTGGCCAGCCATGTGCACAATGGAGGGCACGGAGACTCGCTACACCACCTTCGATGGCTACAGCTTCTCCTTCCCAGGCACCTGCACCTACGTTCTCCTCCAGTCCACTGACAGCTTCAACAGCTTGCTGGTTCGTTGGGTGGCAGGGAAGGGATGGCGTGGTGGTTTGGGGGGGCGGACAAGGGAATGGGCTCGAAAAGAGAAAGGTTAGGATGGCGGGGGGTTGGGGTAGAGGGGGAGGGGGTTGATTTTGAGGGAATGTGGCTGGGAACTAGGGGAGTAGGAACGGGCCGGGACAAAAGTCTGATCTCCTCAAATCCAAACACACACATACACGCGCGCACACGCACGCACACGCACACGCACACGCACACGCACACGCAAACGCACACGCACACACACGCACACACGCACGCACACAAACACGTACACGCGCATACACACATGCGTGCGTGCATGCGTGCGCACACAATGTCTGTTGGATTAGTTTCTTGGGTGGTGATTTGTTCTTCTTTCGTTTTATGTACTTCAAACGTGTTTTTTTCTTCGCCTCTTCCGTCTTGTTCATTTGTTCCCTTCTACCTCCACCACCTCCTCCTCTATCCTTGACCTTCCACCTCCACCACCTCCTCCTATATCATTGACCTTCCACCTCCACCACCTCCTCCTCTATCCTTGACCTTCCACCTCCACCACCTCCTCCTCTATCATTGACCGTCCACCTACACCACCTCCTCCTCTATCCTTGACCTTCCACCTCCACCACCTCCTCCTCTATCCTTGACCTTCCACCTCCACCACCTCCTCCTCCTCTATCCTTGACCTTCCACCTCCACCACCTCCTCCTCTATCCTTGACCTTCCACCTCCACCACCTCCTCCTCTATCCTTGACCTTCCACCTCCACCACCTCCTCCTCTATCCTTGACCTTCCACCTCCACCACCTCCTCCTCTATCCTTGACCTTCCACCTCCACCACCTCCTCCTCTATCCTTGACCGTCCACCTCCACCACCTCCTCCTCTATCCTTCACCTTCCACCTCCACCACCTCCTCCTCTATCCTTGACCTTCCACCTCCACCACCTCCTCCTATATCATTGACCTTCCACCTCCACCACCTCCTCCTCTATCCTTGACCTTCCACCTCCACCACCTCCTCCTCCTCTATCCTTGACCTTCCACCTCCTCCACCACCTCCTCCTCTATCCTTGACCTTCCACCTCCACCACCTCCTCCTCTATCCTTGACCTTCCACCTCCACCACCTCCTCCTCTATCCTTGACCTTCCACCTCCACCACCACCTCCTCCTCTATCCTTGACCTTCCACCTCCACCACCTCCTCCTCCTCTATCCTTGACCTTCCACCTCCTCCACCACCTCCTCCTCTATCCTTGACCTTCCACCTCCACCACCTCCTCTATCCTTGACCTTCCACCTCCACCACCTCCTCCTCTATCCTTGACCTTCCACCTCCACCACCTCCTCCTCTATCCTTCACCTTCCACCTCCACCACCTCCTCCTCTATCCTTCACCTTCCACCTCCACCACCTCCTCCTCTATCCTTGACCTTCCACCTCCACCACCTCCTCCTCTATCCTTGACCTTCCACCTCCACCACCTCCTCCTCTATCCTTGACCGTCCACCTTCACCACCTCCTCCTCTATCCTTGACCTTCCACCTCCACCACCTCCTCCCCCTCTATCCTTGACCTTCCACCTCCTCCACCACCTCCTCCTCTATCCTTGACCTTCCACCTCCACCACCTCCTCCTCTATCCTTGACCTTCCACCTCCACCACCTCCTCCTCTATCCTTGACCTTCCACCTCCACCACCTCCTCCTCTATCCTTGACCTTCCACCTCCACCACCTCCTCCTCTATCCTTGACCTTCCACCTCCACCACCTCCTCCTCTATCCTTCACCTTCTATCTCCACCACCTCCTCCTCTATCCTTCACCTTCCACCTCCACCACCTCCTCCTCTATCCCTGACCTTCCACCTCCACCACCTCCTCCTCTATCCGTGACCTTCCACCTCCACCACCTCCTCCTCTATCCTTGACCTTCCACCTTCACCACCTCCTCCTCTATCCTTGACCTTCCACCTCCACCACCTCCTCCTCTATCCTTGACTTTCCACCTCCACCACCTCCTCCTCTATCATTGACCGTCCACCTCCACCACCTCCTCCTCTATCCTTGACCTTCCACCTCCACCACCTCCTCCTCTATCCTTGACCTTCCACCTCCACCACCTCCTCCTCTATCCTTGACCTTCCACCTCCACCACCTCCTCCTCTATCCTTGACCTTCCACCTCCACCACCTCCTCCTCTATCCTTGACCTTCCACCTCCACCACCTCCTCCTCTATCCTTGACCGTCCATCTCCACCACCTCCTCCTCTATCCTTCACCTTCCACCTCCACCACCTCCTCCTCTATCCTTGACCTTCCACCTCCACCACCTCCTCCTCTATCCTTGACCTTCCACCTCCACCACCTCCTCCTCTATCCTTCACCTTCCACCTCCACCACCTCCTCCTCTATCCTTGACCTTCCACCTTCACCACCTCCTCCTCTATCCTTGACCTTCCACCTTCACCACCTCCTCCTCTATCCTTGACCTTCCACCTCCACCACCTCCTCCTCTATCCTTGACCTTCCACCTTCACCACCTCCTCCTCTATCCTTGACCTTCCACCTCCACCACCTCCTCCTCTATCCTTGACCGTCCACCTTCACCACCTCCTCCTCTATCCTTGACCTTCCACCTCCACCACCTCCTCCTCTATCCTTGACCTTCCACCTCCACCACCTCCTCCTCTATCCTTGACCTTCCACCTCCACCACCACCTCCTCTATCCTTGACCTTCCACCTCCACCACCTCCTCCTCTATCCTTCACCTTCCACCTCCACCACCTCCTCCTCTATCCTTGACCTTCCACCTCCACCACCTCCTCCTCTATCCTTCACCTTCCACCTCCACCACCTCCTCCTCTATCCTTGACCTTCCACCTCCACCACCTCCTCCTCTATCCTTGACCTTCCACCTTCACCACCTCCTCCTCTATCCTTGACCTTCCACCTCCACCACCTCCTCCTCTATCCTTCACCTTCCACCTCCACCACCTCCTCCTCCTATCCTTGACCTTCCACCTCCACCACCTCCTCCTCTATCCTTGACCTTCCACCTCCACCACCTCCTCCTCTATCCTTGACCTTCCTCCTTCACCACCTCCTCCTCAATCCACATCAGTCTGTCGTCTTCGACTACGACAGCCACATAATAATAATAATAATAATAATAATAATAATAATAATAATAATAATAGTGAATCACTTACATAGCGCACTCCTCCACCAAATGTGGAGCTCTATGCGCTTAACAACAACAAAAATTAAAAGCATAAAACAAAACCAAATAATCTCACGCACATGCAAATAGGCATACACATACACACCCCACACCCCACCCACACACACACGCACGTACGCACATACACACACACACACACACACACACACACACACACACACACACACACACACACACACACACACACACAGGCACTCACACACACACACACACACACACACACACACACACACACACACACACACACACACACACACACACACACACACACACACACACACACACACCGTTACCATCACCACCACTCACCCCACCCAAAAACACAATGCAAACATCAGTTGAATAAAGCATCAACACACACACACACACACACACTCTCTCTCTCTCTCTCTCTCTCTCTCTCTCTCTCTCTCTCTCTCTCTCTCTCTCTCTCTCTCTCTCTCTCTCTCTCTCTCTCTCTCTCTCTCTCTCTCTCTCTCTCTCTCTCTCTCTCTCTCTCTCTCTCTCTCTCTCTCTCTCTCTCTCTCTCTCTCTCTCTCTCTCTCTCTCTCTCTCTCTCTCTCTCTCTCTCTCTCTCTCTCTCTCTCTCTCTCTCTCTCTCTCAGAGGGCGCAGCTGCTATTCCGGCGGGCTGGGCTTAATTGTTTGATAGTGTTTGCCTAGGGTTCATCCCAATTCACTCCGCCAAAAGGACTCGAGGACAGCTGGTGTTGGGTAATATCCCTATAGGTTTAACTAATCTTTTCAGATGCAGCGCTAAAGGGCCAGCCACACGTCCACTAAAACCGTACGACTGTACGATACGATTCGATCACGTGGTCTTGAAGGTCAAAATAATGTGATTCGCGCTTCTAGACCCTGTGATCGAATCGTATCGTACAGTTGTGCGATTTTAGTGGACGTGTGGCCGGCCCTTAACCCTTTCAACGCTAGCCATTCCTCATCCAAAATTTACCATTACAAAACTTACCTGGGTAGAGAAAAGATTTCGCCTGTAATACTGGGGATTCCTCTGTGACATGCATAAAATAGGGCCTATCCTTCCCTCCCAAAATGAAGAACATAAGGTCACTGGATACCAGACCCTCATTTGATGCCTTTTAGTGACATGGGTGTCACTCGCCAAGAGGCGACAGTGGCGATGAAAGGGTTTTAAGACCCAGCGCAAACGCTTTAACTTCGAGATTTCATGGTCTTCAACAAAACTCAAAAGACTAAGATGCATAGGGTATATTGTTTTTAAATGCAACCCCAAAATCGTTAATAAATGTTTTAATATTAAAGCTATCACTTTGATTTTTCAGGTTTATGAAGAATATTTAGTGCTTGAAGGTTGCAATAGTTTGTTTTTTCATAATGTCTTGGAGATCTCCAGAAAATAAGTTTCGTTGGTAACCCAATTTTTGTTGTTGGAATAATCACTTTTTGAGGGTAGGGGTAAAAACGCTTTTACATAAAAATTCAATTGTCTGCAAACTGTCTGGGACTGCCTCTTGGTTTAAACGAATTTTTTATTGAGTAACACAATAGTAAAGCAGCTACATAAACAAATGAAAACGAGCACAACAAGTTTAACGTTTATACACGGCGCTCAAACACAAGTAGATTATACAATATTGGCTGCCACAAGTAATAATACAAGGGAACAGAACATGATAAAATGAAAATGATAGCATACAAATGTACACGAACAAGCAAGCAGCAACAAGAACACAAAAATAACATAGAAATTGAAATTGAAAATGAAATGAAATTGAAATTGAAATTTGAACATGAAATTGAGGTGGCAAGAGGCATTTAACTCCAAAACATATGAAACCTTTTGTGATTCAGTGTCAATACAATCAATTATTTTAAGCACATTCTCAGCATTATTTTCAGCCAGAACCGCAAGTCCACGTGACCTCGAATAAATCGAATTCGCTTAAAGCTGATCACAGGGAAGTAATTAATCAATAACAAACCTCTTGCCTCTTTTGCACTGAAAATTCAAATGCAAGACTGCACTATATATCCCGACTTTTTAAGCCCAAATGTGATTGATAGTTTTTGTCTGGATACCGTATAATTTGACATTTCAAATAAAAAAAAACATTGAAATTGCGAGAGCATTTTTTGGACCTAACAGATGGCTTTCTTTTCTGAAAATGGGGTACCGTAGAAACTTAGTTTCTGGAGCACAGGGACAACTCTGGAGAAAAAAACCAAATTGTAATCTTTCATGCAGTGAATCTTTAAAAAATAAAATCAAACTGAAAATGGTAGCTTGATTATTAGATTATTACAATTTTTAGTGGGTTGCATTTTTAAGACACCCTGTACTATGGTTTTCAATAGGTTAACCAATCTTCTCAGCTTGCAGCACTAAAGGGCCTGCTCCTCGTCAACTAACATCGTACGATACGATTCGATCACGTGTTCTCGAGAAACAAATTTGATTCGCGCTTCGAGATCACGTGATCGAATCGTATCGCACAGTCGTACGATTTTAGTTGACGTGTAGCAGGCCCTTAAGAGCCAGCGCAAACGTTCCGAGTGTGAGAGTCATAGCTCTTCACCAAAACTCAAAGCACATGTACCACGATTTTCCATTACTGTAAAAGATCCTTGACCTTAACTAACCCATACATCCTCGCCCACCAACTGACCAACAGGTGACGGCGACCAACGTCCAGTGCGGTCCAGAGCCCGGCACGTCGTGTTCCCGCAAGATCACCATCACGACCAACGGCGTGACCTTCACGCTGGTCAGGGGCATTGACGGCTTCCAGGTGGACAACACCACCTACCCCCTGGACCGAGAGCTGAACTTCGGCGACATCAGGGTGTACTCCACCACGCTCTTCCTTGTCATCCACCTGGAGGGCATGACCATCTCCTGGAGCGAAGGTAAGGGGTGGTGATACTCACGTTACTTGTAGTGATATTCACTGTGTGCTCTTCGTCATCCACCTGGAGGGCATGACCATCTCCTGGAGCGAAGGTAAGGGGTGGTGATACTCACGTTACTTGTAATGATGATATTCACCGTGTGCTATTGCTGTTCCTTGTTATCCACCAGGAGGGCATAACCATCTCCTGGAGCGAAGGTAAGGGGTGGTGATACTCACGTTACTTGTAGTGATATTCACTGTGTGCTCTTCATCATCCACATGGAGGGCATGACCATCTCCTGGAGCGAAGGTAAGGGGTGGTGATACTCACCTTACTGACATGGTGATGCTCACGTTACTTGTAATGATATTCAGAGTGTGCTCTTCGTCATCCACATGGAGGGCATGACCATCTCCTGGAGCGAAGGTAGGGGTGGTGATACTCAGGTTACTTGTAATGATGATATTCACCGTGTGCTATTGATGTTACTTGTTATCCACCACGAGGGCATAACCATCTCCTGTAGCGAAGGTAAGGGGTGGTGATACTCAGGTTACTTGTAGTAATATTCACTGTGTGCTCTTCGTCATCCACCTGAAGGGCATGACCATCTCCTGGAGCGAAGGTAAGGGGTGGTGATACTCAGGTTACTTGTAGTAATATTCACTGTGTGCTCTTCATCATCCACCTGAAGGGCATGACCATCTCCTGGAGCGAAGGTAAGGGGTGGTGATACTCACGTTACTTGTAGTGATATTCACTGTGTGCTCTTCATCATCCACATGGAGGGCATGACCATCTCCTGGAGCGAAGGTAAGGGGTGGTGATACTCACGTTACTTGTAATGATGATATTCACCGTGTGCTATTGCTGTTCCTTGTTATCCACCAGGAGGGCATAACCATCTCATGGAGCGAAGGTAAGGGGTGGTGATACTCACGTTACTTGTAGTGATATTCACTGTGTGCTCTTCATCATCCACATGGAGGGCATGACCATCTCCTGGAGCGAAGGTAAGGGGTGGTGATACTCACCTTACTGACATGGTGATACTCACGTTACTTGTAGTGATATTCACTGTGTGCTCTTCATCATCCACATGGAGGGCATGACCATCTCCTGGGGCGAAGGTAAGGGGTGGTGATACTCACCTTACTGACATGGTGATACTCACGTTACTTGTAGTGATATTCACTGTGTGCTCTTCATCATCCACATGGAGGGCATGACCATCTCCTGGAGCGAAGGTAAGGGGTGGTGATACTCACCTTACTGACATGGTGATACTCACGTTACTTGTAGTGATATTCACTGTGTGCTCTTCATCATCCACATGGAGGGCATGACCATCTCCTGGGGCGAAGGTAAGGGGTGGTGATACTCACCTTACTGACATGGTGATACTCACGTTACTTGTAGTGATATTCACTGTGTGCTCTTCATCATCCACATGGAGGGCATGACCATCTCCTGGAGCGAAGGTAAGGGGTGGTGATACTCACCTTACTGACATGGTGATACTCACGTTACTTGTAGTGATATTCACTGTGTGCTCTTCATCATCCACATGGAGGGCATGACCATCTCCTGGGGCGAAGGTAAGGGGTGGTGATACTCACCTTACTGACATGGTGATACTCACGTTACTTGTAGTGATATTCACTGTGTGCTCTTCATCATCCACATGGAGGGCATGACCATCTCCTGGGGCGAAGGTAAGGGGTGGTGATACTCACCGTACTGACATGGTGATACTCACGTTACTTGTAGTGATATTCACTGTGTGCTCTTCATCATCCACATGGAGGGCATGACCATCTCCTGGGGCGAAGGTAAGGGGTGGTGATACTCACGTTACTTGTAATGATATTTACTGTGTGCTATTGCTGTTCCTCGTCATTCACCAGGAGGGCAAAGCCATCTCCTTGAGCGAAGGTACATACCGTATTTTACTGACGCTAAGGCACACTGTATTATAAGGCTCTCCTTGTACATTTGCACAAATGCGGTGGGAACTTGACTATTGTTTTTGATTTGTCCGTGCGGTGTACGTCCGTGCGTACGTTCGTACGTCTGCGACGGGACACTAAACCCAGATTATGTGTCACCGTTCACAAGATGGATCCTGAGCCAGTAAACAGACGGTTGAAAATGGATGAACTCTCCAGAATCACTGACACGCCCCAACTACACACCACTCCAGGTCGAATAAAGACTGTTACAACATAAACATTCATTCCTCATTCATACACACCAAAAGACAACAAAACATTCGTAGCGAATGCAATGAGTGGGGATAAGGACAAGAATGGACTTAGCTATTTAGACAGAAGAAAAAGATGTCGATTTTCTTTTCAACTAACCTCCCTAAAATACCCAAACAAACCCCTCCCCACAAGCCTAAGAGAACCAATCCTGAAGGGGCAACCCGGGGAAGAAAGAAAAGGTTAATGGACTTGATGGAACAAAGATGATTGAACTCTGTGTGTGTGTGTGTGTGTGTGTGTGTGTGTGTGTGTGTGCGTGTGCGTGTGTGCGTGCGTGTGCGTGTGCGTGTGCGTGTGTGTGTGTGTGTGCGTGTGTGTGTTTGTGTGCGTGTGTGTGTGCTCTTTCAGGGCTCTTCCTGGCGATCCAAGCCTCCACGTTTTGGGAAGGGAAGCTGCAGGGCTTGTGCGGCAACTTTGACCAGAACTCGCAGAACGACAATCGGGACCCTCAAGGGGTGACGGCCTCCAGCAACATTGCCCTGGGCAACAGCTGGAAGGTGGATGCATCCGTGTGCAGCGATTACACAGATGGCAACTTCCCCAACGCCTGTGAAGTGAGTCTTCCTTCCTACATTCCTTCCTTCCTTCCTTCCTTCCTTCCTTCCTTCCTTCCTTCCTTCCTTCCTTCCTTCCTTCCTTCCTTCCTTCCTTCCTTCCTTCCTTCCTTCTTTCCTTCCTTCCTTCCTTCCTTCCTTCTGTATAGCGACCACAGTCACTTTTGACTACTCTGTCGCTTGTTACTTTAGGGAGATATGTGGAAATGCTCACTGAGGTACTGACATTTATAAAGAAGAGGAAAGTAGACAGAAGAAGAAGACAGAAAGCTTGGCTCAGCCAACCAGGTCCCGCTGATCGGCCCCCAGCGTGATGCCGACTTTGATGTTCCAAAATGGTCAAAGTAGGCATGCGTTGTGTTACGTTCAGCAGTCGGGCTTTCTGTGGCCACAGCTTGAAAACAAGAGCATAGGTGTTTTTGTCATTCAAACTTTCATTGGTATAATGCTTTTCACAATCATTTTGTTTTAATTCCCCAACGCCTGTGAAGCGAGTGCTAGTTCCAACATAGTAAAGACGGGCCTATGCTGTATTACGTCGGGCAGTAGCCCCTTTCTGCGGCTAAACATGGGCTTTCTGCCTGGGAAGAAGAGTATTAAACTGTTCAAACTTTCGATTTCGCAATCAACGATTGTTTCTCATTTTTTAAAATTTATTCGAAAGCACTGATACAGTGTAAAAAATGTTATCATTTTTGTGATGTAAGTTTTTTTTATCATTTTTGTGATGTAAAACAATATATGTCATCTTATGAGCGAGTTAGTTCAGACTTTGCCTTTCTTGTATAATAATTAGTCGAATTATACATGCTTACTTTGTATTGTTTTGTATTTTACTTTTTATTAATGCGTTGCTTTTTCTTCCTCATTTTGCTTTTTTGTTAATGTTTGTGACTGTCTTCATTTTGCGTCTTTATTGATGTTTGTATCTTTCTTTACTTTTCTTTTCTGTAGAATTTTGGAGAGAAAAAAGTATGGACAAAATTGAAAAAGAAAGCTTTGTTGACTTACTCTTCAATAGCCCTCAGATAAAGATCATTTTGACTTGACTTTACAATGCGAAAGCAAAGCAGCTGTTAAAGCTGTCCAATGTCCAGTAAAACAACATTGACCCGAGTTGTCTGTGTGTCTGTTAGAATTCCGACAGAGAGGCGTGGGCAGCTAAGGCCTGTAAAGTCATCACAGAGTCAGAGGACTTTGCCCTGTGTCGCAATTACCTGACTACATCTGTCGTCGAAGACTATTATGATGATTGCAAGCAAGATGGATGCGCGTAAGTTGTTTCGGTGTTGTTGTTTTTAAAATATATATTCGTTTTTTTATTAGAAGAATTTTAAACACAAAACACTCAGAGCAAAGAAAATGAGCTTACTTTGAAGCTTTCGGGGGCATCTCGCTCCCTTCTTCTTCAGCGTCGTCTGCTGGGAGGCCACTGGTGGTTCAGTGCACACGATCGTGAGTACAGCTCAATGCTGCACCCACTGCGTATGGCTGAACCAGGGAAGAGTATGTTGAGAGCAGGATATGTCTCCCACGGTCCCGGTTCAGCGTGGGCTTGGCGGCCGCGATGTAGATGGCCTCCATCACCCGGTACCCCTCTCTGGAACCAACTGCTGTCACAGTCCAGCGCAGTGATGTTGTCTGGAGATAACCGATGGTCATAGTTGGCATGTGGGATGCAACCGGTGCAAATCTATTTAATTGGGCAAATCGTGCCATAAAAAAGACAACTGATAGAGCCAATCTGGAAAAATGGTCTGGGGATATAGATCTCTTGACTGTGTTAGAGCAAAAGCCAGCAAAATTATCAGGGTTATTCCTCTTCATCTGATGACATCATCAGTGGTGTCATCAGGTCAGTAGGTAATACGTTGGTGGCAGTCAAGGGGTTAAATGTAGCCTTCTCGGCGGAGGTGACAATGGCGGAGATATTAAAACTTTCCATTTTCGTTCCATTTCTAGCTGCTCCAGTGGCGGCGACTGCGAGTGTCTGTGCGATGCCATCGCTGCCTTCCACCACCGCTGCTGTTTCTACGGTTACTGCTCGGAATGGCGTCACCAGCGCCAGTGTCGTAAGTGCATGTAGAACGATCGGAGAAGAGTAAGGCTAATATACTGGTGTGAGGTGGACATCAGTGACTAAATGGGTGAGCCTTCTCATTTTTTTTATAAGTGTACAGGTGTACATTATGTAATAATAATATGTACATATACGAGTGAACAATTCGATAGGTAAAGTAGATAGGTATGTGTGCGTGTGTGTGTGTGTGTGTGTGTGTGTGTGTGTGTGTGTGTGTGTGTGTGTGTGTGTGTGTGTGTGTGTGTGCTCGTGCATGTGCTTGTATTGTTCCTTGTATGCATTGTAAGCAAGATCGCGCTTGCGTACATTTTCAACATGAATGTGTTTATATGTGGTGGCATATTTTGTACGTGTTTTGGCCGGTGTGTCTCTGTGTGTGTGTGTGTGTGTGTGTGTGTGTGTGCGCGCGTGTGCGCGTGTGTATGTGTGTGTGTGTGCGTGTGCGTGCGTGCGTGCGCGCGCGTGTGCGTGCGTGCGTGTGCGCTCGTGTGTGTGTGTGTGTGCGCGTGCGTGTGCGCGCGCGTGTGCATACATGTGCATGAATGTGTTTGCGCACATGGGGTGTGCATAGCCTATTATGTGTTTGCGCCTCGTGTGTGGGCATGTGCGCGCGTATGTATGTGTGTGTATGTATGTGTACATATGCGTTGCATTTACACGTGCGCGCGCTTACACATGTGTCCGCCTGCAGCCGTCCAATGTGAGACCGGGAAGGTGTACAGAGCGTGTGGCAACCCAGTGCAGCCCACGTGCCAAAACCCCAACCCTGACGAGGACGCCAGCAACACCACCATCACCGCCTGCATCGAGGGATGCTTCTGTCCCGATGGATACGTCTGGCACGGTCAGTGACCTGTTGACCGATGCTCGTGTGTGGGTGTGGGTGTGGATGTGTGTGTGTGGGGGGGGGGGGATGTCTCTGTGTGTGTGTATGTGTGTGTGTTAGTGTTAGGGATCTGTAGGGGGGGACGGGAAAAGGGGCATAACTCAGAATATTAGAGAGTATATGAATGGGTGCTATTGTAGGGTAAGACGGGGTAAAAAGCCCATGGGCGGGCAAGAAGCCCATGCCAATTATCTCATGAAATAAAGAAAATTTCAGTCACATTTTGCCCATGAGACAAGTGTTAATGTTTAGCATTTGTCTCATGGGCAAATGTGACTGAAATTTGCTTTATTTCATGAGATAATTGGCATGGGCTTCTTACCCGCCCATGGGCCTTTTACCCCGTCTTCCCCTATATATAAAGAAAAATATAAATCATAAATCTGTAATGCATGTGTTGTTTTAAAGTTGACCTGTTTCTTGTTTTATGTGTGTAGTCAGCAGCACAATAATTATCCTTCGTGTGATTGATTGATTGATTGATTGTGAGTAGACTATTTGATGCAAAATTTGTATTTGGGACTGGTAAGCATAGTAAGGTTTAGTGCCGGGCCGCCAACAGATAGCCTACGTCTGGCACGGTCAGTAGCCTGTTTATCGATGCATCGATGTGATTAGGCTTTTAATGCGAACTTTGTATTTGGGACTGGTAAGCCTAGTTGGATTTAGTGCCAGAGCCGTTACAGTCGCCAAATCTTTTTTAATTAGACTACAACAATTTTGATTGAAGCATGATTTGCTTCTTGAAATATTTTGGCAAAAAATGATGTGAAGCATCCATAATTTAGGGGATTTTGTTTGGGTTTGGTTTGTGTTAGTACAACACCCCCACACTCACACACACGCACGCACACGCGCACACACACACACGCACACGCACGCACACACGCGCGCACACGCACGCACGCACGCACGCACACGCACACGCACACGCACGCACGCACACACGCACACACACACACACACACACACACACACACACACACACACACACACACACACACACTCCCCTTCTTCCTGCTACGGGTATATAAGGCGTATCAAGCTCCAAATCAAAACTAATTTCACTAGGTAAGGGGACATAACTGTTTCATTCAATGAGGATATCTCACAAATGTAGTTATCTCCCTTGTTTCTGTCCGCTTTTCCAAGCTTAGATCGAATGAAGCTCCTCATTCGGACAAATAAGGTAGCAACAAAGTTTGTCATATAGTTATTGACTAACATCATTAACAAAACTGTAAATCTATTCTAACCATACTGACCAACACTTAACAATAGAATAACACTTCTCCAAGTTGGAAACCATTACATTAGCAATGGATAAACAAAAAGCAAAGGGACGTAATACAAATCTACCATTCTATTGAGATTAATGTCCCATATGTGTCTTCCCAGGTCGAGAGGACGTAAAACCTCAAATGTCGTTCGTTCCATTTTATTGAGAGTGGGGGCGGAGGACGGGAGTGGTTGTTGCAGGCTAGATGACCAGATTATCCAATGGAAAAGATTTCAGACTTCCATCTGAAAAGATACCACTAATTTGCCCCATTGAGCTGCACTAAGTGTGTAGCATGTTGCTAATACCATGACTAACCCTCTCCACCTCCCCCATGTTAAAGAAATATTCGACTGGATTGATTTCTTACCACACAAAAACAAGGCGTGTTTAAACGAACACATAGCGTTAAATGGCCAGCACTCTCCTTTGCTAATCAATTTTATATCGATGTAGCCTAACTTTCTTTGAGGCGGGCATTTTCCTTTCAGGCCTAATTGATTGCAATAACAACAGGTGATGGTGAATGACAATGCTGCTATTGATTGTGATGCTGATGATTGCTTTGGTATCTGAACAGGAGGACGGTGCATCGAGTTGGACCGGTGCCCGTGCATAGACAATGGCTTCAGTTACCCAGATGGCACGGTCATCGAGCGGTTTTGTCAGAACTGGTCAGTGCATAGGTCTACTCAATGACCCGTGACCAACTCTCTGGTCATTGTTGTCAATCTTCACGGACCCACAAACTGCTCCAAATGTGTTACCATACAGTACCATTCTGTCGCAAAAACAAAAATCCACATTGGTCTAACCTATCACCAGCAAACAATAAAGATCACCAGTTTCGTTATAACTGTTGCACAATATAACTGTTATCACCTTGACTATCAGACGTAAATTCCCTAGTTCCATATCAAACTATTATGACAATACCATGACGCCTATCTCACCCCCAGTGCCCCCCAAGCCAGTGCTTGTGCCTTGAACTCCTTACACTCTGTAAAGGCCTGCCCATACCCAGATCATGAGTCTTATTACAGTTCAGTAATTGAAATAATATAATTGTGGCGACATTTTCGATTTCAAAGACCTAACAAATGGGTGTATAATTATTGGAGTCAAACATGCTGTCTTTGAAAGCGGCAAGAGGTACAATGCTATCATTGTTAGCTTTTGTTTGTTTCTTTTAACAGAATTGTAAGCCTACAATTTAAGATTAACTCGAGTTGAAGGGAGGGGGAAGGGAAGAGGGATGACGGTCCTTATGACGCAGTCCCCGCTCAATCAATATATCCAGATTATGTTTTCTGAACAAGTCCAGCCCTTTTGAAGAGATTCTTCCAAAGCATATCATAGTTTTTAAACGTTTCCACGTGTAATTAAAGCATCATTCAGTAGGAAACCTTAACATTTATTTCATTTTACAAAAAAAAGAAATATATTGAACAATACAAAAGGTCAATTTGAGGATTCATAAGAAACAGACTTTAATTATTTTGCGATGTTTAGTACAGCTCGTGCACCAACATACATACATAACTATCCACCCAACAGGTAAAACCAAAAGAAAAATCCAAAACAATGGTACTACTCCTTTGTCAATGTTACACGCCTCACATTTTTATGGTTAATTGTATGTGTGGATATTTTAAAGTTCATGTTTCCTGCCAGAACTTTCCTCATATTCACTATGTTCATTCATCAAAAATGAGAAAGGAGAATTTTCAAACAAAAGAGCTGTCATAAATGCTGCATTACACTTCTCCAAAGAGTGTCTTTGACTTCTCATATAAGTTGTGACAGTATTATGACCCTACTCATAATTATTGTCATGGAAGACACCAAACCCAAATCAGAAGACACATGCAGCATAGGGCGTCTTTGTTGAAGCAAAGGCTTCATAACCTGTCGAAAACGGCAAAAACAAAGACAATCTCAGACCTGCAGCATGCTGTCATAAAAAATAGGCCTAGTGTCTATTATGCTTGGCTTTAGTAAATGTCCAGTTATTTTGACAGATATCTGGGAGAATCAACAAATGACAAAACTGGAAAGAAGAGAGAGAGAACTAATTCACTCAGCATCTATGAACAAATGGGTCTTACCAACATTATGCTTACACAGGGTTTGCTGAAACACTTTCCCAGGTATAATGCATTTGCGCTGATCATCACATAGAATAGTAAAATCAAGCAACGTACTTTAGAGAAAAACAACTGCCGTGAAGAGGCTGAGACTGCTCATCAAGTCTTGTTTTTAACAGGTGTCAGAAGATCCTTCGTTTGAATAATTGTTCTTGAGCTGACTGTGGTTCCATCATCAAAATGTCCTGTTTTATGTATCTGTCAGTCAAGGACCAAGGTAACAAGGTGAAATTAGATGCGTCAGTAAAACCAAAACGTTTTGTCAGGTGGCCATGTGAACAGATCTTTCAACCGTTTTCTAACACTAAAGCCCTGACCTGATGAGCAATGAAGGTTTCATCCTCTTCATGGAAGTGGTTTTCTTCAAAGTTGGACTGTTTGGTTTTAGAATCTCTATGAAAGGGCTCAGTAATCGATGAGTAAGTATGATGCTAGTAAGACGCCGTTTGTTCATGGGTTCTGATAGCATGTTCCTGAGAGACACAACAAGCTTCCTCTGTGGATGATTATGTAGCTGTTGGTGAGGTAATTGTCTTCTCTCCAGTTTTATCCTTAAGCAATTCGTCCAGAGATAGGATAACTTGACCTTCATCGTAACCAGAATCACATAGTCTACTTCTTTTATATATGAAAGCCTGTTGCAGATCTGAGACTGTTTTCATTGACTGTATTTATTTACCTCATGTTCTGAAGCCATGACATCAACAATTAGAGTCTATACAAAATGATGCGGTCGTGGTATGAGACCTAATGTCATGCAAACGGGACTTAAACACGTTTTCGATATTAAATTGAGTATGCTAATCAACTTTTAGCAATTTGTATGAGACATGTACGGCCTCTTGTAAATAGTAGCCGAAGTTCCCTTTTGTCCGTTTATTATCAAAGACCATTATCATGAACATGAAGAATGTTCTGGCTGGAAATAGGGACAATTAAACATTCACACATGCTGTTAAGCACACAAAAATACAACTTACATGATTGTGTGGGAAATGAATAGTAGCTTAGTGCTTTGGGGTTTCAGATTTGACTTTACCTGTTTGATGAATGAAAACGAGTGTAAAGTTGATGCAGTAGGCTAGCTGTGTTAAACATCACAAATTGATAGTATCTATTTCTTGAGAACCCTTCGGGCTGACCTTTTGTACAGATACAATTTGTGCGTTAATGTAAGTGACATTTGTTTCACAGACAAATTCAGTTGGAAATATTTACAACCAAATCTACACCATGGAAAAATATGTCTATTAAAAGGTTGATGCCATTGAGAAAGCACAATTTACAGGACTGTTGATACTATTTATTCTACATGGACAGCGTCACGAGGACACCCCATCCTCCCAACACACTTTAGAATTAGAATATTTAGATTGATATGATAGTATTGGGTCATATAATTCTATTCAAATAAATCAAAAGCAATCAAATATTCATTTAGCAATGGTATTGTATCATAACTTTTTTTTCTTGGCACAACTGTCAGGTTCAAGTTGTTTACAAACCCATTGAATAGGTCCTTAGCCAGTACAAATCGTCCAAACTAAGTTTCTGAACAATTAGTAGATATCATATTATATCCAGAACCATTATAACATAACCATTGACCAACCTATTGCACAAAACAGGCAGGAGTATGGAAAAAGTAAAATTGTTTCCATCCGGTATAAGGTTTTCAAAGACCGGATCCCCCCCCCCCCCCCTCTCCCAATTATTAGAAACTTTTAACCCTATGGTTTTTTTAGGTTTGGGGTATCATAACCAATGCAACAAAACCAATAAATCAATTTTAGCAAATATATTGGGCGAACCCCTATTTTCACTACATAACAACCTGCACAACACAGTTCAGAAGTGTAAGAGGGAGGGAGGGGTGAGAGAGGAGGCGCCGTGGCCGGTTGGTTAGAGTCGCCGCTTGTCCCGTGACCAGCTGGGTTAGAACCAGCGCACTCGCAAACCCGTTGGATTACGACCGGCGACTCTAACCAACCGGCCACGGCGTCTCCTCTTCTCACCTCTCCCTCCCTCTCACACTTCTGAACTGTATTCAACAACAATGATTTTTAACGTCACTTTGCACTTGTTGTGTATTTGCTTGTGTGGTACTATTATATTCAATGTTTAGTTTGGTCACGTGGAGGTTAAATAACGTCACTTTGCACTTGTTGTGTATTTGCTTGTGTGGTACTATTATATTCAATGTTTAGTTTGGTCACGTGGAGGTTACTTTTCTTCAAAATTAAACTAACACACAAACAGACGAGGAAAACAAATCCAAGAAAACGACGACCACAATACAGGTTTTCAAAGACTTTTTGTGATTGTGCATCTCTCTCTCTCTCTCTCTCTCTCTCTCTCTCTCTCTCTCTCTCTCTCTCTCTCTCTCTCTCTCTCTCTCTCTCTCTCTCTCTCTCTCTCTCTCCAAAACGCATGTTTAATGTCAATTGCGACACGAAAAGCGTTTGTTGGATCGCTTATGTCCTATGTCTGATGCTTGACCGAAGTATGATAATGCCTTCTTCTGATCAAGGATCACCTTCAAGATTCTCCATTGTTCTCAACACTGTAAAACACTGTTCTGTAAAACAAATTCCTCTGCTGTGTCACACACAGCACCTGCCGAAATCGGGTGTTCGAATGCGAGGGCGAGAGCTGCGCACCGAATTGCACGGACGACCAGTATATTTGCAAGTCGACTGGGCAGTGCCTGGACTATTACCGAGTGTGTGATAACATCTACGACTGCTTGGATGGTTCTGATGAAGATGACTGTCCAGGTATGTGCTGGTCATACTTCAAGGGGAAAACATGACGTAGATGGAAAAGGGTTCCGGGGAGGGAGGGGAGGGGAGAGGTGATTAAACAACAACAACAACAAAGACAAAATAAAACGCGGTACATGTCGTTCTGTTTGTGCGTGCCGACTAGAGTGTTAGGTTATGTATATCATGTGTGGAAGGAAAGAAGGGTGGATGGACTCGAGCGATAAAAGGAATGATAGATTGGTGGATGGATGGATGGATGGATGGGTGGATGGATGCGTTTTATGCACACTCTCTATCCATCCATCCCCCCTCCTCCCTTGACTCTCTCTCTCTCTCTCTCTCACTCTCTCTCTCTCTCTCCCTCCCTCTCTTAATCTGTCTCTCTCTCTCTCTGTGTCTCTCTGCTCCCTCTCTCTCTATCTCTCTCCCCCCTCCTCTCTGTGTGTCAAGTCAAGTCACAATGATCTTTATTGAGGGTTAAAGAGTAAGCTGACAGCTTTTCTTTTGTGTGTGTGTGTGTGTATGTGTGTGTGTGCGTGTGTGTGTTTGTGTACTTGACGTAGGCCTAGTAGGATAATCTGTGCGCGGACAAAAGCCCAGCGGACATAAACCCTCCGGACACAAGCTTACCGGACATAAGCCCACCTTTTTATCTGGGAAAACGGACAAAACCCCACTCAAGGGGTGATATGATACATAGACAGGCACACGAGAGAGAGGCACAGACGAGATAGAGAGAGAGAGAAACAGAGCTAGACAATGTCTGGAAGAGACAGACATAGATAGACAAAGTCTGGTTGATAGAGAGACAGAGTGACAGAGAGAGACAGGGACAGAGACAAAGGCTGGAGAGAGAGACAACGGAAGGTAACAAAAATAACGAGAGAGAGAGAGAGAGAGAGAGAGAGAGAGAGAGAGAGAGAGAGAGAGAGAGAGAGAGAGAGAGAGAGAGAGAGAGAGAGAGAGAGAGAGAGAGAGAGAGAGAGAGACAAAGTCTGGAGAGAGACAGACAACAGAAGGAACGAGAGAGAGAGAGAGAGAGAGAGAGAGAGAGAGAGAGAGAGAGAGAGAGAGAGAGAGAGAGAGAGACAAAGTCTGGAGAGAGACAGACAACAGAAGGAACGAGAGAGAGAGAGAGAGAAAAAACTTGAAAACTTGAAACCTTAAACTTTATTTTCCAAGGATATAGATTTTAGGCAGCGCCTATTCTTCCAATCTGTCATTGATACATATACTACTAACACAGAACACAAACATGGCAAGAAATACTATTACACAAAGGTAGCAAAGCAGTTGATATTATGAAACATAGATAGGCTGAATTATGGGTTTATAAAACTTGCATAATTTGTTAATACTCGCGCGTGCATACATGCATGCTTACACACTAGCGCGCATGTATATAAAGGAAACATACATTATAGAACAGGGCAAATAAATGCATCATAGGGCATGTAACAGGTAACAATTTGCATTAAATTGAGGACACCATTTCTAACATATATTAGGCACATTGTAGGCGAATAGTAAACAAATAGAATGAAATTAATAAAATGAACTGAATACATACTAGCATCGTCATAAGCATCTAGCATATCAGGAGATATGATCCTGGGGGAATAAATGAGATTAAGGAGGGTCGAATGTTAGTGTCTTTCGAACACTCATTTTGAGAGAGAGAGAGAGAGAGAGAGAGAGAGAGAGAGAGAGAGAGAGAGAGAGAGAGAGAGACATAGTCTGGTTGACAGAGAGACAAAGAGACAGAGACTCACACAGTGAGCTAAATCAGACAGACACTGGAGAGAGAGGCACATACACAGAGAGAGACAGAGACAATGTATGAAAAAAGGCAGAGCAGAGATGGAGAGAGAGACAAGAGACAAGAGACAAAATGTCTGGAGAGAGACAGAAATATAGAAATATGTATCATATCATCCCTCGAGTTGGGTTTTGTCCGTTTTCCGAAATAACGAGGTGGGCTTTTGTCCGGTGGGCTTTTGTCCGGGATCCAGGATAATCATAAACGTTATTTTCAATACCGTTGATATTGTTATTGTTGATGTCATCATTACCATCATAATAATTCATTTTGTTCTTCTTCCATTAATATATAACCATCTGTATAATTGACGTCGTTACGGTACATCATCAACATTGTGCGGAATCATTGACCTCCTTTGTCTTCCTCATTGCTAGTTGACTGTTATTATTATTATTATTATTATTATTATTATTATTATTATTATTATTATTTTTATTATTATTTTTTTTATTATTATTATATTATTATTATTATTATTATTATTATTGACATGACGCCTTTCATAACATTACGATCATTCAGCACTTGTGCGATGATGATAATGATGATGACGATTATGGCGACGATGATGATGAAGATGGTGATGGTTGTTATGCTTGGTTTTTTTTAAATTTTGTTCTTGTTGTTTTCTTGTACACTTTCTCGTCGTGGTTGTTGTCTGTGACAGAGGAGGAGTGCGCAGATCATCACTTTGAGTGCCGCTCTGACACCCTGATGGTCAAGTGCATCCCTCTGTACCAGAAATGTGACGGCATTCCAGACTGCTCCGACAGCAGCGATGAGTTTGACGACTGTTGTAAGTGGCTTGTATGTATGTATGTGCACGGACAACCAATGTCTTGGATGTGTGGATGCACATTTTACTTTGTGTTTTCTTATATCTGGTACTTTTAAAAAATCCCCTGGAATGGAACATGGGCGTTTGATGTTCTAATGTCTATTAAACTTTAATAACAAAAATATAAATATACAAATGCAAATCGTTTCGCTTAAAATGGGTCTATGATTTTTAGGTAAAGAAGAATATTTCGTTTCCCTAATTGTAAACATCGAACATCTATTTGAGCAATTAAAAAAACTCCATTATAAGAATAATTATAAACCTAGCACACTCTGAAAGCAAAACAAAGGAAGCTAACTTGAAAAGGTAGCTTTCAAATAACCTCCAGTCATAAAAAGCAGATATGTAAAACTCAGATATTTTCTGAAAAGATGTGTCTTCAGGACAGTTTTGAAAGAAGACAGAGACGGAGAGCTGTGGCAAGAGAAAGGCAGATTGTTCCAGATGTGTGGTGCTTGGAAACGAAAAGATCTGTTTCCAACTGTTTTGTACTTGGTGACAGGTTTGCAGAGAAGTTTTGGGTTGCTTGATCTGAGGTTGCGTTCTGGTATGTAGGCAGAGAGGAGAGAAGAGAGGTAGTCAGGAAGAGTGTCTTCGAAATAACGATAGGCAAGAGTGGCCACTTTATAGTCGACTCTCGCGTCAACAGGGAGCCAGTGCAGCTGTCTCAGCAGTGGTGTCACTGAGTCAGTCTTACACTTTCCGAGCACAACCCTGGCAGCACTGTTCTGGACTCTCTGAAGACGCTTCACAGAAGAAAGAGGGAGACCTGCAAGAACTGCATTGCAGTAATCCAGCCTGGAAAGTATAAACAGCAAGTTGAGTAGCAGTTTCAACTGAGAGACATGAACGAATAGAACTTAGTCTTTTAAGATGGTAGAAAGTTAACCAACAGACAGAAGAAATATGCTGATCAAAAGAAAGTGTTTCATCCAGGCAGACACCCAGATACTTTACTGATTTCTGGAAAGGTACAGAATCATTTGACAAGGTCAAAGGATCACGCTTTATCGGACAGGCGATTGTGATTCCCAGCAGCTAAAAGCTCAGTCTTGTTCTCAGTCTGTTTTTATCCATCCACGATTTGATGTCGGATACACAATGTTCTGTTTGACGGGAAAACACAGGAAAATCTGAATCAGGAGCAGGCTTATGGATTTTATGATAATGATGATCATGATTATGATTATTAGGATTCTCCCCTTTAGGAAGAATACTATTGTTATTGTCAGAATTCCTCTTCTTCTTCTTTCTTTTTCTCCCCCCTTTTTTTTGTCCGATTTGGCTGACATTTTCAGGAAAGTTGCGGTGTATTAAGGGATAGCGATACGTGCAATATTAAATGATTTCGCTGACAATTCGATGAATTATTGCTAACAAACCGCGAAATTGGCGAAATTTCAATCTTGAATATTTCGAGAATGACTGGACCGAATGCATTCATATTTTCAGTATTCAATAGAAAGTTAATTTCCAAAACTTCCGGTATATTTACGAGCCGGAAGTACTAACCGGAAGTGCTCTGGCTGGGAACCTGCAGGTAAATTTGTGTTCACAGAGTAGCCAAAACCGGAAGAGAAGTCACAAAAATAACTATTGAACATTATAGCCCATTATGTTGGCCCAGATCTGACAGGCGTTTGTTGATAATATGTTAGATAGTTTGGAAGTTATTCAAATTTATGTACATTGGGTTGTGTCAAATTCATTGTTTTCCATTTGTGGGATTTCTTGGTTTTTAACCGATTTTGCTGAAATTTACAGGAAAGTTTGAGGACACATTCTAATGCATTATTTACAATATTAAACCGATTGGGGAGATTTTGGCAAAACTCTTGCCCAAAAATGGCAACATTTTGCCAAATTTTAAACTTGAATATCTCAAAAACGGCTTCACCGAATGGATTCATGTTTTCAGCATTTATTAAAGAGCAGCTGTGCAACACTTCTGGTAAACCAAACCGAAAGTACCAACCGGAAGTGGGGACGAAAATTGCCAAATTTTAATATTGAATAACTTGCAAACGGATGTTTGAGGGGAGAATCCTGTCATGTTTGCTCTCAAAGGCAAACATAAGCCCTCTAGTTATTATTATTATTATTATTATTATTATTATTATTATTATTACTGTTACTATTATTATTATCACTGGTGTTGCGTTCGTCAGACAACTGCACGGACGGTCAATACGTGTGCGACAACGGTGCTTGCATCCCCGAGACCTACAAGTGCGACTACTTCTACGACTGCACTGGGGGCGAGGACGAGCTGGACTGCGAGTATTGCCCCATGAACTACACCTACTGCGACAACAAAGCCTGCATCCCCAAGAACGCCACCTGTGATGGTGTGGACGACTGCGGTGACGGTTCGGATGAGGTTGCCTGCAGTAAGTACTAAATAGCCCCCCCCCCCTCCCACCCCTCCGTCTCTCTTCTAGCACCATGGGCAAATACATTCGCCCAAGACATCACTCTACACTCCCACCAAATGCAAAAGACCTGATTCGCTTCCAAGCAACCTGCCATGTGTTTTTGTGTCTATTTTTAGAGCTTCTGTCACTGTTTCTTTCACTAAAGCGCATTCTAAAATAGTTACTCCTCTCTAGTCGGTTGAGATGCAACCGGGACAACCACCAAGAATGCTAAAAAGTGGGTGGTTTTTTTTTTAAACCATGGCACTGGAAGAGTTAGCGCACAAATAGCCTCCGAAATTATCCAGCAGTTGAAGCTGGAAAGCTTAGGAAATCGCCTAGTTCAAAGTGAAACGAAGACGAGAGGGGGGGGGGGGGGGGGGGGGGTGTCAATAGGCTGACTTAAAGATACACTGACGCACCACGATTAAGTCCCTTTTTTTTTAGGGGGGGGGGGGGTAGCTGTGACCCACATATAGATGTCCCCAAGTTCAAATTGAGGCTGCTCTTTAAAATCATGTTTCGGTTTGAATTTGGGGGCATTTATATAAGAGTCAGACCTGGTCAAAACAAGATGTATTTCCAGTTATAAGAGGGAAAACACGTGAAACCCGTGATTTTGACATGTGATATGGTGGGTCTTTAAATGAACTTGGTTTGTGTACCTGTTAACATTATTCACAAAATATATATATTTCCCCATGGCAACACAGTGTTAGGTCACTCATAAAGGTCTGTGTACAGGTTAACACTATCCACAAGATATTTCTATTCCCCCATGTCAACACAGTGAGCTGTAAGTCGTATTAAGGTTTCCGTACACGTTAACATATTTCGCTATTTCTCCTTGACAACACAATGTTGATGATAGTGTCATCGACACATTTCAATATTACAGCGCTATCGTTGCTATCATTTCACGTAAAACAACCAATCATTGCCCGCCGAGACGACACACCTCCAAGGGCAGACAACAAGCAATCATTAAAAAAAAATGGCAGCTATCTGGATTGACGCAAAAACCTGCCACTTCATTTAGTGTAACTGTGATATTCTTCAGTGTGAGATATCCGTGACCTGTTGCTCCACGTCAGAAGTCCTTCAAACGAAGCATGTTACCGTATCATACAAATTACGGACACGATCGGTTGGTGTTTTCCTTTTGGGCGTTTTCGAAAAATTGAGAGCCAACAGTGGCACAGTGACAGTGATATCGACAGTAGTCTAGTAGATCTAGACTAGTAGATCTAGACTAGATCTAGTCTAGAAGAGTAAAATCGAGATCAGACTAGTTTAAACCAGGCTGGGAGCTTTTCAATAAAAAAAATGAATCGATATAAGCCAACAATGAGCCAAAAAGTAATTACTATTGTTTCCAGTGGAAAATATGTTCTCAAACACGACTACGATTTGATGCTTCAGTTGTCTTCAAGTTCAGATATAAAACGTCCAGGCCTAGCCCTCATAGCGTAATTGCCCATTCATTTTTATGACATTTTGATAAATAATAAGAAAAACAGTTTTGACGTCATGAAACAAACAACGCCTTAGAACAATACGTCAGCAATGGTTTTAGATCATGAATGATGTATCAAGCTTTTGCACACAAAAATGAGGTCCCTTCTCGTTTACAACTGTTGATGCCAAATCTGACTGGATAGCTATGATGTAATGTACCAATCGACCTTGACCTATGAAGGAAATATTCCAAGGGGGATAAATCGTCCAGGAAATATTCCAAGGGACGTTATCGGCTAAGTAACAGCGTGTACGACCAACATGCTAGAAATATAATTAGCCTAGAACTATCATAACAGCAAAGATAACAACATGGACGAAGACCTTTAAGAGTGGGCTATCACTGTGTTGCCATGGATACATGGAAATATCTCGTGAATAATGTTAACGTGTACACAGACCTTAAAGGTATCTGTGCACGTTTACATTATTCACAAAATATCTTGTGAATAATGTTAACGTGTAGGCTTACAAGGCCTTAAAGGTATCTGTGCACGTTTACATTATTCACAAAATATCACTATTTCCCCATGGCAACACAGTGAGTTGCCAGTCATATTATGAGTGGCCTAACACTGTGTTGCCATGGGGAAATATTTTGTGAATAATGTTAACATGTACAGAGACCTATGACTTACAACTCACTGTGTTGCCATGGAGAAATACCGCTAGTAATATTTTGTGAATATTGTTACCGTGTACACAGACCTTAACTTGTGTGTAAGGTATCCGACGTATTACATAGCATGTGAGGGTTTGGAGTTTGACCACAAAAGTTAGCATTTACACGTGTGTGGTCATTATCATAAACATGCGCGTGTAATCCTTCAACATGCACAGCCATGCTACTAGTATTGTGCACGCATATACATGTGTGTACTTGGGGGTATGTGTATCAGTCAAAATATTGTACATCATTATATGAATATAAGCGTGTAACAATGGAGGACTATGCTTGTAACATGTTTTGGTTTATTTTAGTAAAATTAATATATATTTTTTTGTTTTTTTGTTTCAGCATCTCCATTCGGTGAGTATGAACTTGTTTTGTCGTCAAAGCGAACTGACATAACATTTTGGTAATGTTTCAACAATGTTTCGTAATGTTTCGACAACATACTATTTCTGTCTAATTTGATTGATAGGATATTATGCAAAGACATTGTCCTTGTTGAAGCACAAACGTAACTAAAGGACTAAAGGGAACTGAGCTTGTTGAAACAAAATGATATTCTCATAGAAAATGTCATCGATACAGTATGTACGTACTGCAATATACTTTATTGTACTATGCTCTACTACATTGTACTGTACTGTAAGGTTCTAGCGTTGTAGGCCTACTGTAGTATGCGATAAGTATTACTGTTGCCCACAAAAAAGTTAGGGAACATTTGCAAAATCCACATGCTTTTGTTATTTGCTCGTAGCCTTTATACACTTCACATCTGGAACGCAAATCTTTGTAGTCGTATACATAAATGACATGGTCTTACACTGAAAGTTTTTTTTTTAAATCGTGCTTGCTGTTAGTTGCTATGGAAACGTTGTTTGAAAAGACGCCAACATTTCTACAAATGTGTAACAGATTTAGCGCATCTGTAATTTTTCCACGGAGCGAACTGAGCAAAATCGTACTCAGCACATGGTAGTCGGAGGTTTTAATGAGCACAACTCACAAAAGGTCCACATTTTAAACAAAGGCATGGCGCGTTTAATCGCTGAGTCACGCTGGTTGTATGGGAAAAAAAGATGAGCCTTTCGGATCTAGGGAGTCTTGGCATGGCTGGTGGAGGGTTTAGATGTGCTGATATTAGGTCACCGACACTTTCTTGATAGTCATAACATTTTCTGATGTTCTGATTTTCAAAAAAGTAGGGTGCCCTAAGTTCTAAAAGCGTTTCTGCTCAAGAAATTGCTGTTACAATTTATAGGACGTAGCTTTTGTCGTTTTTGAAATATGGATGATTTGGTAATAATATTATTGATGATATTTGAAATATCGATGATTTGTCTAACTTTCCGTGGGCGGTATAATTATGTTATTCTATGATTACTTTATTTTATTATGGTCTGAATTATTTAAAGCTTAAGTATTGTTTGAATGGTTTATATGTTAAAAAAAGAAAACAAATAGAAATAGAATGATTCTTTAGCAAGCACTTTTAATGATTTTATTCCTATACTAACATGCTACTTGCAAAATTGTTGTATTTTATTTCTATATTATTGAATCACCCTACTATTACTATACTGTTTGTGATTTCTCGATTCTCCTCTACCATTCCCTACTTTACCACATTCCACTCCACTCTGATTTACTCTGTTATGCTAAGTACTCTATTGTATTATGTCTAATATTGCACGGTCCTATTTATGTCAAAATTATAATTATATGACATGCTGAAAATACAATTGCTCACATAACAAATGTTCAGCCAACGTAGTATATTGTATTATGTCTAATATTGCACGGTCCTATTTATGTCAAGCCATAATTATATGACATGCTGAAAATACAATTGCTCACATAACAATTAATGTTCAGCCAACGTAGTATATACTCATATGACATAATTATGCTCACAACCCGAATGGTAAAATGACAACACAAAATATTTTGCTACAAAAAGTATTCGCAAAAAAACAATATAATATAACTAAGCAATAAACAGGCCTAAAATTATTCAAAATGGGTTGTTTTAAACACAGCATTAAAAGCGTTGAACCTACATAAAACCAGTTTTTCATTCCTTCTTTTTCCCCTTAAGAGATGCAAAAGAATGGTTAATATTTCTTTTTCTTTTCATTTAGACATTCAACCATATTTAAGCAATAATATAAAACTTAATATCATCATCTAATATAAAAAAAGTCATAAATATTTCGAAATTATAATTATTATTAAGTGAGAAACTATAAGAAACATTATTTACATTCTATTCTATCGCAAAGATCTCCACCAAACTAAATAAACATCCACTGAGCAATTACAGACGTAAACAGACAGAGGAATTATTTTACAGACAGATAAACAAAGAAACAAAAGTTAAAGCATAATCTCATTGACGAAGGCAACAATACAGATTCTTACTTATTCAAGCCGAGTGGGTTTTTTTTTGTTTTTGGGTTTTTTTTAGGTTGTGAGCATAGTTATGTTATGTGAGCATTTGTCTTCTGAGCATACGTCGGGACATCTGCGACGAAAGGCTGTTCATTCTGAGTACCTAGTCACAGCCACATACTTGGGCAGTCAGGTTGTGGAGCCCGCGACCCGCAGTTTATAGGTAGTAACCCCTCATCACATTTTTTATTTATTTATAGGCTATGTTCCCGCTAGCCGTCCTCCACGTTCTGACCCAGAACGTAGCGGAACATAGTATGGTCTTGGCGTAGCGTACTGTCGTCGTGGGTAACGTAGTAAGAACGTGGTGGGGAATTAGTGGTAGTGTGGAGCACGCTGTAGGACGGGTCCTCTCTACGCGCATTTTGAACATTCTCAAAACACACGTAGAGAGGACGTGGTGGAGAAGGAAACCTGGTGGGAAACAGTTTGGAAACAGTTTTATTTGAGCTTTGGCCGCAGGGGGGCTTTTAAGCTAATACATATATAACAACAAACACAATGGCAGACACTGGTGAGTCAAAAAAGAAAATAAGAAAACATACATTCAAATATGAATAACAACAAAAAGACTTAATGATCTAGAAAATAAAATTCACAACAAAAAGACTTAATAATCTAAGAAAAAAAATTCAAATTAAAAGTATCCCATACAAACTACCTACTATTTTTTTAAAAACGAGAAAAAGAATAACAAAGACATTGGTTACAGAGCAGTGGCTTAAACTACAAAAAAAAAACAAGCGGAGTGAGAACGGGGACAATGCAATGGTAGCGTAGTGAGAGCGGGGCGAACGTACCGGCAACGTAAGGCCCGTGCAATGAGCGCTGCTTGATTCAACAAGAAAGTGATCACATGGTTAGGACGTAGGAAGGAAATGATACGCGTGGCAGGAGCGTCATACCAGCATGGCGCGGTCTTCTAGAGCATGGCTGCAGTCTGGTTCAGACGTCATTCAGCCGTGGAGGGAACGTGGCTACAATGTATAGAGCGTGTTGTGCACGTATTCATAACGTGGAAAAGGGTAACAGCGTAGCAGCAGCGTGGTTCATGAACGTTTTTTGCAGTTCACCAAGACCTCGCCACGTACTCTAGAAATTTAGTGCGCAGTGAGGACGTAGTGAGTACTTGATCATGTATGATGGGGGCCTAATCAATATAAGGCTTTCAAAATGCATTAAGGCCCCCGTCACACATGACGAAGTACACACTACGTCCTCACTACGCGCTGCATTTCTAGAGAACCTAGCGACGTCTTGGTGAACTCCGGAACATCTCCTCACGTGTGACTGCAACCACCTTGCTGCTACGTTCTCAGTACGCGCAAAAGGGTAAAAATTCGAAAACTTGTTATCACTACGCACTCGCCACATTCTATGCATCCTCGCTTTTCATAGGGGAGCACTGGGCCTCATCTGTCAATTCCAGCCTAGCAGTCGAAGAAGAAACACCAAAACGCACCATTTTAAGATGGACGATCACGGTTTGCTCCTTTTGACACTACTTCACAGTAAACTAGCCGTCTTCCATGCCCCGCTGGCATCTGCCCTGGTGAAAAGGAGAAGGCGAAGAAGGAGACCTAGAGCCCTGTGGGTCAGACCCTGGCTGTCTATTGACTGGAGCGTTGTTTCTTCAACCTTCCATACCTGGACCTCAGGCTCTGGTACCAGGTCTTCAGCATCAGAGGGTCCTTGCCCATCTGCTCTGCCTTGGCCTGCCTGACTGCTCTGCTGGGTTTCTTTATAGCTTCTGAGTTGTAGAAGAGATCATTACCCGCCTGCTCTTCATCTTCAGCGAAGTCGTACAACATTTTTTCCTTCCTCTGCCTCTTGGACGGGGGGAAGGCGGATGGGGGTGGGGGGCAGTCTCGTCCTCGGTTTCTGTGAGCCGGGAGGTCATCACGGCCATCAGCACCAGGCTCCTCCTGGGAATGACTGGGGCCAACACAAGCACCATTGATCCTCCTCCTGGACGGGTGAGCTCTCAGCAGTGACCAGAGTGGGTTTTGTATCGACCTTTGCCTCGTCCACCACTCTTCTTCGGTGGCATGCTACAGAAAGAGATGATGTTATTGTTGCCTGCTTGAAATCGAGATGCAAAATGAGGACGTATTGAGTATAGCGCGGTTTGTATGCACTTGAAGATGTATGGTTAGCAGTTGCAAACGTGGTCAATTTCTTGCCAATTCAAGCTGCGCTGTTTGCGCAGGCACTAGGTTGCCACTACGTTGTGTCCGTTCTCAGTAGGTTCCTACGGGGGGTCATTTTCCCCCACGCCCTTGCTACGTGTGTTTTGAGCATGTTCAAGATGCGTGTAGAGAGAACCTGGCCTACCACGTGCTCCATGTACCCGCCAAGTCCCCGCTACTCACGTCATCAGTACGCTATGCCAAGACCCTGCCACGTTCTGGCCAATTGTGCCAGAACGTGGAGGATGTAGCAGGCACGTGGACTATGTGTGACGGGGGTGTGAACGAGAGGAGATACGGCACTGCTGCCGATTCACTTCAATAGAGATCAGTGGATCCCGATATTGAATTGTTATCATGTGTTTTATGATGATGAGAAATATTATAGTCTACTAAACATCACAATAACAGGATGGCCTAAAATCCAGTGCCTGTTCCTTAACATACTGTACAACATAAACGCGATCTTATACTGTTAAATAGCAGTTTATTGTTGCGTTCTATACTTGTGCATTGAATTGTATTTCACAAACACTCACCAGCTCCATGTGTATCTTCTGACAGAAACAACAAGCTCAAGTCCAATCACTTCCCCGACAACAGGTAGTTCCACTACCTTCTCAACAACACTTTCTTCCACAACTACACCTTCATCCACAACCACCCCATCATCTACCACCACTCCATCATCTACCACAACTCCATCATCTACCACCACTCCATCATCAACCACCACCCCATCATCTACCACCACACCATCATCTACCACCACTCCATCATCTACCACCACTCCATCATCTACCACCACTCCATCATCTACCACCACTCCATCATCTACCACCACTCCATCATCTACCACCACTCCATCATCTACCACCACTCCATCATCTACCACCACTCCATCATCTACCACCACACCATCATCTACCACCACTCCATCATCTACCACCACTCCATCATCTACCACCACTCCATCATCTACCACCACTCCATCATCTACCACCACTCCATCATCTACCACCACTCCATCATCTACCACCACTCCATCATCTACCACCACTCCATCATCTACCACCACTCCATCATCTACCACCACTCCATCATCTACCACCACTCCATCATCTACCACCACTCCATCATCTACCACCACTCCATCATCTACCACCACACCATCATCTACCACCACTCCATCATCTACCACCACTCCATCATCTACCACCACTCCATCATCTACCACCACTCCATCATCTACCACCACTCCATCATCTACCACCACTCCATCATCTACCACCACTCCATCATCTACCACCACTCCATCATCTACCACCACTCCATCATCTACCACCACTCCATCATCTACCACCACTCCATCATCTACCACCACTCCATCATCTACCACCACTCCATCATCTACCACCACTCCATCATCTACCACCACTCCATCATCTACCACCACTCCATCATCTACCACCACTCCATCATCTACCACCACTCCATCATCTACCACCACTCCATCATCTACCACCACTCCATCATCTACCACCACTCCATCATCTACCACCACTCCATCATCTACCACCACTCCATCATCTACCACCACTCCATCATCTACCACCACTCCATCATCTACCACCACTCCATCATCTACCACCACTCCATCATCTACCACCACTCCATCATCTACCACCACTCCATCATCTACCACCACTCCATCATCTACCACCACTCCATCATCTACCACAACTCCATCATCTACCACCACTCCATCATCTACCACCACTCCATCATCTACCACCACTCCATCATCTACCACCACTCCATCATCTACCACCACTCCATCATCTACCACCACTCCATCATCTACCACCACTCCATCATCTACCACCACTCCATCATCTACCACCACTCCATCATCTACCACCACTCCATCATCTACCACCACTCCATCATCTACCACCACTCCATCATCTACCACCACTCCATCATCTACCACCACTCCATCATCTACCACCACTCCATCATCTACCACCACTCCATCATCTACCACCACCCCATCATCTACCACAACACCATCATCTACCACCACTCCATCATCTACCACCACTCCATCATCTACCACCACTCCATCATCTACCACCACTCCATCATCTACCACAACTCCATCATCTACCACAACTCCATCATCTACCACCACTCCATCATCTACCACCACTCCCTCATCTACCACCACTCCATCATCTACCACCACTCCATCATCTACCACCACTCCATCATCTACCACCACTCCATCATCTACCACCACTCCATCATCTACCACCACTCCATCATCTACCACCACTCCATCATCTACCACCACTCCATCATCTACCACCACTCCATCATCTACCACCACTCCATCATCTACCACCACTCCATCATCTACCACCACTCCATCATCTACCACCACTCCATCATCTACCACCACTCCATCATCTACCACCACTCCATCATCTACCACCACTCCTTCATCTACCACCACTCCATCATCTACCACCACTCCATCATCTACCACCACTCCATCATCTACCACCACTCCATCATCTACCACCACTCCATCATCTACCACCACTCCATCATCTACCACCACTCCATCATCTACCACCACTCCATCATCTACCACCACTCCATCATCTACCACCACTCCATCATCTACCACCACTCCATCATCTACCACCACTCCATCATCTACCACCACTCCATCATCTACCACCACTCCATCATCTACCACCACTCCATCATCTACCACCACTCCATCATCTACCACCACTCCATCATCTACCACAACTCCATCATCTATCCATCATCTACCACCACTCCATCATCTACCACCACTCCATCATCTACCACCACTCCATCATCTACCACCACTCCATCATCTACCACCACTCCATCATCTACCACCACTCCATCATCTACCACTACTCCATCATCTACCACCACTCCATCATCTACTACCACTCCATCATCTACCACCACTCCATCATCTACCACCACTCCATCATCTACCACTACTCCATCATCTACCACCACTCCATCATCTACCACCACTCCATCATCTACCACCACTCCATCATCTACTACAACTCCATCATCTACCACCACTCCATCATCTACCACCACTCCATCATCTACCACCACTCCATCATCTACCACCACTCCATCATCTACCACCACTCCATCATCTACCACCACTCCATCATCTACCACCACTCCATCATCTACCACCACTCCATCATCTACCACCACTCCATCATCTACCACCACTCCATCATCTACCACCACTCCATCATCTACCACCACTCCATCATCTACCACCACTCCATCATCTACCACCACTCCATCATCTACCACCACTCCATCATCTACCACCACTCCATCATCTACCACCACTCCATCATCTACCACCACTCCATCATCTACCACCACTCCATCATCTACCACCACTCCATCATCTACCACCACTCCATCATCTACCACCACTCCATCATCTACCACCACTCCATCATCTACCACCACTCCATCATCTACCACCACTCCATCATCTACCACCACTCCATCATCTACCACCACTCCATCATCTACCACCACTCCATCATCTACCACCACTCCATCATCTACCACCACTCCATCATCTACCACCACTCCATCATCTACCACCACTCCATCATCTACCACCACTCCATCATCTACCACCACTCCATCATCTACCACCACTCCATCATCTACCACCACTCCATCATCTACCACCACTCCATCATCTACCACCACTCCATCATCTACCACCACTCCATCATCTACCACCACTCCATCATCTACCACCACTCCATCATCTACCACCACTCCATCATCTACCACCACTCCATCATCTACCACCACTCCATCATCTACCACCACTCCATCATCTACCACCACTCCATCATCTACCACCACTCCATCATCTACCACCACTCCATCATCTACCACCACTCCATCATCTACCACCACTCCATCATCTACCACCACTCCATCATCTACCACCACTCCATCATCTACCACCACTCCATCATCTACCACCACTCCATCATCTACCACCACTCCATCATCTACCACCACTCCATCATCTACCACCACTCCATCATCTACCACCACTCCATCATCTACCACCACTCCATCATCTACCACCACTCCATCATCTACCACCACTCCATCATCTACCACCACTCCATCATCTACCACCACTCCATCATCTACCACCACTCCATCATCTACCACCACTCCATCATCTACCACCACTCCATCATCTACCACCACTCCATCATCTACCACCACTCCATCATCTACCACCACTCCATCATCTACCACCACTCCATCATCTACCACCACTCCATCATCTACCACCACTCCATCATCTACCACCACTCCATCATCTACCACCACTCCATCATCTACCACCACTCCATCATCTACCACCACTCCATCATCTACCACCACTCCATCATCTACCACCACTCCATCATCTACCACCACTCCATCATCTACCACCACTCCATCATCTACCACCACTCCATCATCTACCACCACTCCATCATCTACCACCACTCCATCATCTACCACCACTCCATCATCTACCACCACTCCATCATCTACCACCACTCCATCATCTACCACCACTCCATCATCTACCACCACTCCATCATCTACCACCACTCCATCATCTACCACCACTCCATCATCTACCACCACTCCATCATCTACCACCACTCCATCATCTACCACCACTCCATCATCTACCACCACTCCATCATCTACCACCACTCCATCATCTACCACAACTCCATCATCTACCACCACTCCATCATCTACCACCACTCCATCATCTACCACCACTCCATCATCTACCACCACTCCATCATCTACCACCACTCCATCATCTACCACCACTCCATCATCTACCACCACTCCATCATCTACCACCACTCCATCATCTACCACCACTCCATCATCTACCACCACTCCATCATCTACCACCACTCCATCATCTACCACCACTCCATCATCTACCACCACTCCATCATCTACCACCACTCCATCATCTACCACCACTCCATCATCTACCACAACTCCATCATCTACCACCACTCCATCATCTACCACCACTCCATCATCTACCACCACTCCATCATCTACCACCACTCCATCATCTACCACCACTCCATCATCTACCACCACTCCATCATCTACCACCACTCCATCATCTACCACCACTCCATCATCTACCACCACTCCATCATCTACCACCACTCCATCATCTACCACCACTCCATCATCTACCACCACTCCATCATCTACCACCACTCCATCATCTACCACCACTCCATCATCTACCACCACTCCATCATCTACCACCACTCCATCATCTACCACCACTCCATCATCTACCACCACTCCATCATCTACCACCACTCCATCATCTACCACCACTCCATCATCTACCACCACTCCATCATCTACCACCACTCCATCATCTACCACCACTCCATCATCTACCACCACTCCATCATCTACCACCACTCCATCATCTACCACCACTCCATCATCTACCACCACTCCATCATCTACCACCACTCCATCATCTACCACCACTCCATCATCTACCACCACTCCATCATCTACCACCACTCCATCATCTACCACCACTCCATCATCTACCACCACTCCATCATCTACCACCACTCCATCATCTACCACCACTCCATCATCTACCACCACTCCATCATCTACCACCACTCCATCATCTACCACCACTCCATCATCTACCACCACTCCATCATCTACCACCACTCCATCATCTACCACCACTCCATCATCTACCACCACTCCATCATCTACCACCACTCCATCATCTACCACAACTCCATCATCTACCACCACTCCATCATCTACCACCACTCCATCATCTACCACCACTCCATCATCTACCACCACTCCATCATCTACCACCACTCCATCATCTACCACCACTCCATCATCTACCACACCACTCCCATCATCTACCACCACTCCATCATCTACCACCACTCCATCATCTACCACCACTCCATCATCTACCACCACTCCATCATCTACCACCACTCCATCATCTACCACCACTCCATCATCTACCACCACTCCATCATCTACCACCACTCCATCATCTACCACCACTCCATCATCTACCACCACTCCATCATCTACCACCACTCCATCATCTACCACCACTCCATCATCTACCACCACTCCATCATCTACCACCACTCCATCATCTACCACCACTCCATCATCTACCACCACTCCATCATCTACCACAACTCCATCATCTACCACCACTCCATCATCTACCACCACTCCATCATCTACCACCACTCCATCATCTACCACCACTCCATCATCTACCACCACTCCATCATCTACCACCACTCCATCATCTACCACCACTCCATCATCTACCACCACTCCATCATCTACCACCACTCCATCATCTACCACCACTCCATCATCTACCACCACTCCATCATCTACCACCACTCCATCATCTACCACCACTCCATCATCTACCACCACTCCATCATCTACCACCACTCCATCATCTACCACCACTCCATCATCTACCACCACTCCATCATCTACCACCACTCCATCATCTACCACCACTCCATCATCTACCACCACTCCATCATCTACCACCACTCCATCATCTACCACCACTCCATCATCTACCACCACTCCATCATCTACCACCACTCCATCATCTACCACCACTCCATCATCTACCACCACTCCATCATCTACCACCACTCCATCATCTACCACCACTCCATCATCTACCACCACTCCATCATCTACCACCACTCCATCATCTACCACCACTCCATCATCTACCACCACTCCATCATCTACCACCACTCCATCATCTACCACCACTCCATCATCTACCACCACTCCATCATCTACCACCACTCCATCATCTACCACCACTCCATCATCTACCACCACTCCATCATCTACCACCACTCCATCATCTACCACCACTCCATCATCTACCACCACTCCACATCTACCACCACTCCATCATCTACCACCACTCCATCATCTACCACCACTCCATCATCTACCACCACTCCATCATCTACCACCACTCCATCATCTACCACCACTCCATCATCTACCACCACTCCATCATCTACCACCACTCCATCATCTACCACCACTCCATCATCTACCACCACTCCATCATCTACCACCACTCCATCATCTACCACCACTCCATCATCTACCACCACTCCATCATCTACCACCACTCCATCATCTACCACCACTCCATCATCTACCACCACTCCATCATCTACCACCACTCCATCATCTACCACCACTCCATCATCTACCACCACTCCATCATCTACCACCACTCCATCATCTACCACCACTCCATCATCTACCACCACTCCATCATCTACCACCACTCCATCATCTACCACCACTCCATCATCTACCACCACTCCATCATCTACCACCACTCCATCATCTACCACCACTCCATCATCTACCACCACTCCATCATCTACCACCACTCCATCATCTACCACCACTCCATCATCTACCACCACTCCATCATCTACCACCACTCCATCATCTACCACCACTCCATCATCTACCACCACTCCATCATCTACCACCACTCCATCATCTACCACCACTCCATCATCTACCACCACTCCATCATCTACCACCACTCCATCATCTACCACCACTCCATCATCTACCACCACTCCATCATCTACCACCACTCCATCATCTACCACCACTCCATCATCTACCACCACTCCATCATCTACCACCACTCCATCATCTACCACCACTCCATCATCTACCACCACTCCATCATCTACCACCACTCCATCATCTACCACCACTCCATCATCTACCACCACTCCATCATCTACCACCACTCCATCATCTACCACCACTCCATCATCTACCACCACTCCATCATCTACCACCACTCCATCATCTACCACCACTCCATCATCTACCACCACTCCATCATCTACCACCACTCCATCATCTACCACCACTCCATCATCTACCACCACTCCATCATCTACCACCACTCCATCATCTACCACCACTCCATCATCTACCACCACTCCATCATCTACCACCACTCCATCATCTACCACCACTCCATCATCTACCACCACTCCATCATCTACCACCACTCCATCATCTACCACCACTCCATCATCTACCACCACTCCATCATCTACCACCACTCCATCATCTACCACCACTCCATCATCTACCACCACTCCATCATCTACCACCACTCCATCATCTACCACCACTCCATCATCTACCACCACTCCATCATCTACCACCACTCCATCATCTACCACTACACTCCATCATCTACCACCACTCCATCATCTACCACCACTCCATCATCTACCACCACTCCATCATCTACCACCACTCCATCATCTACCACCACTCCATCATCTACCACCACTCCATCATCTACCACCACTCCATCATCTACCACCACTCCATCATCTACCACCACTCCATCATCTACCACCACTCCATCATCTACCACCACTCCATCATCTACCACCACTCCATCATCTACCACCACTCCATCATCTACCACCACTCCATCATCTACCACCACTCCATCATCTACCACCACTCCATCATCTACCACCACTCCATCATCTACCACCACTCCATCATCTACCACCACTCCATCATCTACCACCACTCCATCATCTACCACCACTCCATCATCTACCACCACTCCATCATCTACCACCACTCCATCATCTACCACCACTCCATCATCTACCACCACTCCATCATCTACCACCACTCCATCATCTACCACCACTCCATCATCTACCACCACTCCATCATCTACCACCACTCCATCATCTACCACCACTCCATCATCTACCACCACTCCATCATCTACCACCACTCCATCATCTACCACCACTCCATCATCTACCACCACTCCATCATCTACCACCACTCCATCATCTACCACCACTCCATCATCTACCACCACTCCATCATCTACCACCACTCCATCATCTACCACCACTCCATCATCTACCACCACTCCATCATCTACCACCACTCCATCATCTACCACCACTCCATCATCTACCACCACTCCATCATCTACCACCACTCCATCATCTACCACCACTCCATCATCTACCACCACTCCATCATCTACCACCACTCCATCATCTACCACCACTCCATCATCTACCACCACTCCATCATCTACCACCACTCCATCATCTACCACCACTCCATCATCTACCACCACTCCATCATCTACCACCACTCCATCATCTACCACCACTCCATCATCTACCACCACTCCATCATCTACCACCACTCCATCATCTACCACCACTCCATCATCTACCACCACTCCATCATCTACCACCACTCCATCATCTACCACCACTCCATCATCTACCACCACTCCATCATCTACCACCACTCCATCATCTACCACCACTCCATCATCTACCACTACTCCATCATCTACCACCACTCCATCATCTACCACCACTCCATCATCTACCACCACTCCATCATCTACCACCACTCCATCATCTACCACCACTCCATCATCTACCACCACTCCATCATCTACCACCACTCCATCATCTACCACCACTCCATCATCTACCACCACTCCATCATCTACCACCACTCCATCATCTACCACCACTCCATCATCTACCACCACTCCATCATCTACCACCACTCCATCATCTACCACCACTCCATCATCTACCACCACTCCATCATCTACCACCACTCCATCATCTACCACCACTCCATCATCTACCACCACTCCATCATCTACCACCACTCCATCATCTACCACCACTCCATCATCTACCACCACTCCATCATCTACCACCACTCCATCATCTACCACCACTCCATCATCTACCACCACTCCATCATCTACCACCACTCCATCATCTACCACCACTCCATCATCTACCACCACTCCATCATCTACCACCACTCCATCATCTACCACCACTCCATCATCTACCACCACTCCATCATCTACCACCACTCCATCATCTACCACCACTCCATCATCTACCACCACTCCATCATCTACCACCACTCCATCATCTACCACCACTCCATCATCTACCACCACTCCATCATCTACCACCACTCCATCATCTACCACCACTCCATCATCTACCACCACTCCATCATCTACCACCACTCCATCATCTACCACCACTCCATCATCTACCACCACTCCATCATCTACCACCACTCCATCATCTACCACCACTCCATCATCTACCACCACTCCATCATCTACCACCACTCCATCATCTACCACCACTCCATCATCTACCACCACTCCATCATCTACCACCACTCCATCATCTACCACCACTCCATCATCTACCACCACTCCATCATCTACCACCACTCCATCATCTACCACCACTCCATCATCTACCACCACTCCATCATCTACCACCACTCCATCATCTACCACCACTCCATCATCTACCACCACTCCATCATCTACCACCACTCCATCATCTACCACCACTCCATCATCTACCACCACTCCATCATCTACCACCACTCCATCATCTACCACCACTCCATCATCTACCACCACTCCATCATCTACCACCACTCCATCATCTACCACCACTCCATCATCTACCACCACTCCATCATCTACCACCACTCCATCATCTACCACCACTCCATCATCTACCACCACTCCATCATCTACCACCACTCCATCATCTACCACCACACCCATCATCTACCACCACTCCATCATCTACCACCACTCCATCATCTACCACCACTCCATCATCTACCACCACTCCATCATCTACCACCACTCCATCATCTACCACCACTCCATCATCTACCACCACTCCATCATCTACCACCACTCCATCATCTACCACCACTCCATCATCTACCACCACTCCATCATCTACCACCACTCCATCATCTACCACCACTCCCATCTACCCACTCCATCATCTACCACCACTCCATCATCTACCACCACTCCATCATCTACCACCACTCCATCATCTACCACCACTCCATCATCTACCACCACTCCATCATCTACCACCACTCCATCATCTACCACCACTCCATCATCTACCACCACTCCATCATCTACCACCACTCCATCATCTACCACCACTCCATCATCTACCACCACTCCATCATCTACCACCACTCCATCATCTACCACCACTCCATCATCTACCACCACTCCATCATCTACCACCACTCCATCATCTACCACCACTCCATCATCTACCACCACTCCATCATCTACCACCACTCCATCATCTACCACCACTCCATCATCTACCACCACATCTACCACCACTCCATCATCTACCACCACTCCATCATCTACCACCACTCCATCATCTACCACCACTCCATCATCTACCACCACTCCATCATCTACCACCACTCCATCATCTACCACCACTCCATCATCTACCACCCCACCACTCCATCATCTACCACCACTCCATCATCTACCACCACTCCATCATCTACCACCACTCCATCATCTACCACCACTCCATCATCTACCACCACTCCATCATCTACCACCACTCCATCATCTACCACCACTCCATCATCTACCACCACTCCATCATCTACCACCACTCCATCATCTACCACCACTCCATCATCTACCACCACTCCACCACCACTCCATCATCTACCACCACTCCATCATCTACCACCACTCCATCATCTACCACCACTCCATCATCTACCACCACTCCATCATCCATCATCTACCACCACTCCATCATCTACCACCACTCCATCATCTACCACCACTCCATCATCTACCACCACTCCATCATCTACCACCACTCCATCATCTACCACCACTCCATCATCTACCACCACTCCATCATCTACCACCACTCCATCATCTACCACCACTCCATCATCTACCACACTCCACATCTACCACTCCATCTACTACCACCACCCATCATCTACCACCACTCCATCATCTACCACCACTCCATCATCTACCACCACTCCATCATCTACCACCACTCCATCATCTACCACCACTCCATCATCTACCACCACTCCATCATCTACCACCACTCCATCATCTACCACCACTCCATCATCTACCACCACTCCATCATCTACCACCACTCCATCATCTACCACCACTCCATCATCTACCACCACTCCATCATCTACCACCACTCCATCATCTACCACCACTCCATCATCTACCACCACTCCATCATCTACCACCACTCCATCATCTACCACCACTCCATCATCTACCACCACTCCATCATCTACCACCACTCCATCATCTACCACCACTCCATCATCTACCACCACTCCATCATCTACCACCACTCCATCATCTACCACCACTCCATCATCTACCACCACTCCATCATCTACCACCACTCCATCATCTACCACCACTCCATCATCTACCACCACTCCATCATCTACCACCACTCCATCATCTACCACCACTCCATCATCTACCACCACTCCATCATCTACCACCACTCCATCATCTACCACCACTCCATCATCTACCACCACTCCATCATCTACCACCACTCCATCATCTACCACCACTCCATCATCTACCACCACTCCATCATCTACCACCACTCCATCATCTACCACCACTCCATCATCTACCACCACTCCATCATCTACCACCACTCCATCATCTACCACAACTCCATCATCTACCACCACTCCATCATCTACCACCACTCCATCATCTACCACAACTCCATCATCTACCACCACTCCATCATCTACCACCACTCCATCATCTACCACCACTCCATCATCTACCACCACTCCATCATCTACCACCACTCCATCATCTACCACCACTCCATCATCTACCACCACTCCATCATCTACCACCACTCCATCATCTACCACCACTCCATCATCTACCACCACTCCATCATCTACCACCACTCCATCATCTACCACCACTCCATCTCATCTACCACCACTCCATCATCTACCACCACTCCATCATCTACCACCACTCCATCATCTACCACCACTCCATCATCTACCACCACTCCATCATCTACCACCACTCCATCATCTACCACCACTCCACATCCACTCCATCATCTACCACCACTCCATCATCTACCACCACTCCATCATCTACCACCACTCCATCATCTACCACCACTCCATCATCTACCACCACTCCATCATCTACCACCACTCCATCATCTACCACCACTCCATCATCTACCACCACTCCATCATCTACCACCACTCCATCATCTACCACCACTCCATCATCTACCACCACTCCATCATCTACCACCACTCCATCATCTACCACCACTCCATCATCTACCACCACTCCATCATCTACCACCACTCCATCATCTACCACCACTCCATCATCTACCACCACTCCATCATCTACCACCACTCCATCATCTACCACCACTCCATCATCTACCACCACTCCATCATCTACCACCACTCCATCATCTACCACCACTCCATCATCTACCACCACTCCATCATCTACCACCACTCCATCATCTACCACCACTCCATCATCTACCACCACTCCATCATCTACCACCACTCCATCATCTACCACCACTCCATCATCTACCACCACTCCATCATCTACCACCACTCCATCATCTACCACCACTCCATCATCTACCACCACTCCATCATCTACCACCACTCCATCATCTACCACCACTCCATCATCTACCACCACTCCATCATCTACCACCACTCCATCATCTACCACCACTCCATCATCTACCACCACTCCATCATCTACCACCACTCCATCATCTACCACCACTCCATCATCTACCACCACTCCATCATCTACCACCACTCCATCATCTACCACCACTCCATCATCTACCACCACTCCATCATCTACCACCACTCCATCATCTACCACCACTCCATCATCTACCACCACTCCATCATCTACCACCACTCCATCATCTACCACCACTCCATCATCTACCACCACTCCATCATCTACCACCACTCCATCATCTACCACCACTCCATCACTACCACTCCATCATCTACCACCACTCCATCATCTACCACCACTCCATCATCTACCACCACTCCATCATCTACCACCACTCCATCATCTACCACCACTCCATCATCTACCACCACTCCATCATCTACCACCACTCCATCATCTACCACCACTCCATCATCTACCACCACTCCATCATCTACCACCACTCCATCATCACCACCACTCCATCTACCACCACTCCATCATCTACCACCACTCCATCATCTACCACCACTCCATCATCTACCACCACTCCATCATCTACCACCACTCCATCATCTACCACCACTCCATCATCTACCACCACTCCATCATCTACCACCACTCCATCATCTACCACCACTCCATCATCTACCACCACTCCATCATCTACCACCACTCCATCATCTACCACCACTCCATCATCTACCACCACTCCATCATCTACCACCACTCCATCATCTACCACCACTCCATCATCTACCACCACTCCATCATCTACCACCACTCCATCATCTACCACCACTCCATCATCTACCACCACTCCATCATCTACCACCACTCCATCATCTACCACCACTCCATCATCTACCACCACTCCATCATCTACCACCACTCCATCATCTACCACCACTCCATCATCTACCACCACTCCATCATCTACCACCACTCCATCATCTACCACCACTCCATCATCTACCACCACTCCATCATCTACCACCACTCCATCATCTACCACCACTCCATCATCTACCACCACTCCATCATCTACCACCACTCCATCATCTACCACCACTCCATCATCTACCACCACTCCATCATCTACCACCACTCCATCATCTACCACCACTCCATCATCTACCACCACTCCATCATCTACCACCACTCCATCATCTACCACCACTCCATCATCTACCACCACTCCATCATCTACCACCACTCCATCATCTACCACCACTCCATCATCTACCACCACTCCATCATCTACCACCACTCCATCATCTACCACCACTCCATCATCTACCACCACTCCATCATCTACCACCACTCCATCATCTACATCTACACCACTCCATCATCTACCACCACTCCATCATCTACCACCACTCCATCATCTACCACCACTCCATCATCTACCACCACTCCATCATCTACCACCACTCCATCATCTACCACCACTCCATCATCTACCACCACTCCATCATCTACCACCACTCCATCATCTACCACCACTCCATCATCTACCACCACTCCATCATCTACCACCACTCCATCATCTACCACCACTCCATCATCTACCACCACTCCATCATCTACCACCACTCCATCATCTACATCCATCATCTACCACCACTCCATCATCTACCACCACTCCATCATCTACCACCACTCCATCATCTACCACCACTCCATCATCTACCACCACTCCATCATCTACCACCACTCCATCATCTACCACCACTCCATCATCTACCACCACTCCATCATCTACCACCACTCCATCATCTACCACCACTCCATCATCTACCACCACTCCATCATCTACCACCACTCCATCATCTACCACCACTCCATCATCTACCACCACTCCATCATCTACCACCACTCCATCATCTACCACCACTCCATCATCTACCACCACTCCATCATCTACCACCACTCCATCATCTACCACCACTCCATCATCTACCACCACTCCATCATCTACCACCACTCCATCATCTACCACCACTCCATCATCTACCACCACTCCATCATCTACCACCACTCCATCATCTACCACCACTCCATCATCTACCACCACTCCATCATCTACCACCACTCCATCATCTACCACCACTCCATCATCTACCACCACTCCATCATCTACCACCACTCCATCATCTACCACCACTCCATCATCTACCACCACTCCATCATCTACCACCACTCCATCATCTACCACCACTCCATCATCTACCACCACTCCATCATCTACCACCACTACCACCACTCCATCATCTACCACCACTCCATCATCTACCACCACTCCATCATCTACCACCACTCCATCATCTACCACCACTCCATCATCTACCACCACTCCATCATCTACCACCACTCCATCATCTACCACCACTCCATCATCTACCACCACTCCATCATCTACCACCACTCCATCATCTACCACCACTCCATCATCTACCACCACTCCATCATCTACCACCACTCCATCATCTACCACCACTCCATCATCTACCACCACTCCATCATCTACCACCACTCCATCATCTACCACCACTCCATCATCTACCACCACTCCATCATCTACCACCACTCCATCATCTACCACCACTCCATCATCTACCACCACTCCATCATCTACCACCACTCCATCATCTACCACCACTCCATCATCTACCACCACTCCATCATCTACCACCACTCCATCATCTACCACCACTCCATCATCTACCACCACTCCATCATCTACCACCACTCCATCATCTACCACCACTCCATCATCTACCACCACTCCATCATCTACCACCACTCCATCATCTACCACCACTCCATCATCTACCACCACTCCATCATCTACCACCACTCCATCATCTACCACCACTCCATCATCTACCACCACTCCATCATCTACCACCACTCCATCATCTACCACCACTCCATCATCTACCACCACTCCATCATCTACCACCACTCCATCATCTACCACCACTCCATCATCTACCACCACTCCATCATCTACCACCACTCCATCATCTACCACCACTCCATCATCTACCACCACTCCATCATCTACCACCACTCCATCATCTACCACCACTCCATCATCTACCACCACTCCATCATCTACCACCACTCCATCATCTACCACCACTCCATCATCTACCACCACTCCATCATCTACCACCACTCCATCATCTACCACCACTCCATCATCTACCACCACTCCATCATCTACCACCACTCCATCATCTACCACCACTCCATCATCTACCACCACTCCATCATCTACCACCACTCCATCATCTACCACCACTCCATCATCTACCACCACTCCATCATCTACCACCACTCCATCATCTACCACCACTCCATCATCTACCACCACTCCATCATCTACCACCACTCCATCATCTACCACCACTCCATCATCTACCACCACTCCATCATCTACCACCACTCCATCATCTACCACCACTCCATCATCTACCACCACTCCATCATCTACCACCACTCCATCATCTACCACCACTCCATCATCTACCACCACTCCATCATCTACCACCACTCCATCATCTACCACCACTCCATCATCTACCACCACTCCATCATCTACCACCACTCCATCATCTACCACCACTCCATCATCTACCACCACTCCATCATCTACCACCACTCCATCATCTACCACCACTCCATCATCTACCACCACTCCATCATCTACCACCACTCCATCATCTACCACCACTCCATCATCTACCACCACTCCATCATCTACCACCACTCCATCATCTACCACCACTCCATCATCTACCACCACTCCATCATCTACCACCACTCCATCATCTACCACCACTCCATCATCTACCACCACTCCATCATCTACCACCACTCCATCATCTACCACCACTCCATCATCTACCACCACTCCATCATCTACCACCACTCCATCATCTACCACCACTCCATCATCTACCACCACTCCATCATCTACCACCACTCCATCATCTACCACCACTCCATCATCTACCACCACTCCATCATCTACCACCACTCCATCATCTACCACCACTCCATCATCTACCACCACTCCATCATCTACCACCACTCCATCATCTACCACCACTCCATCATCTACCACCACTCCATCATCTACCACCACTCCATCATCTACCACCACTCCATCATCTACCACCACTCCATCATCTACCACCACTCCATCATCTACCACCACTCCATCATCTACCACCACTCCATCATCTACCACCACTCCATCATCTACCACCACTCCATCATCTACCACCACTCCATCATCTACCACCACTCCATCATCTACCACCACTCCATCATCTACCACCACTCCATCATCTACCACCACTCCATCATCTACCACCACTCCATCATCTACCACCACTCCATCATCTACCACCACTCCATCATCTACCACCACTCCATCATCTACCACCACTCCATCATCTACCACCACTCCATCATCTACCACCACTCCATCATCTACCACCACTCCATCATCTACCACCACTCCATCATCTACCACCACTCCATCATCTACCACCACTCCATCATCTACCACCACTCCATCATCTACCACCACTCCATCATCTACCACCACTCCATCATCTACCACCACTCCATCATCTACCACCACTCCATCATCTACCACCACTCCATCATCTACCACCACTCCATCATCTACCACCACTCCATCATCTACCACCACTCCATCATCTACCACCACTCCATCATCTACCACCACTCCATCATCTACCACCACTCCATCATCTACCACCACTCCATCATCTACCACCACTCCATCATCTACCACCACTCCATCATCTACCACCACTCCATCATCTACCACCACTCCATCATCTACCACCACTCCATCATCTACCACCACTCCATCATCTACCACCACTCCATCATCTACCACCACTCCATCATCTACCACCACTCCATCATCTACCACCACTCCATCATCTACCACCACTCCATCATCTACCACCACTCCATCATCTACCACCACTCCATCATCTACCACCACTCCATCATCTACCACCACTCCATCATCTACCACCACTCCATCATCTACCACCACTCCATCATCTACCACCACTCCATCATCTACCACCACTCCATCATCTACCACCACTCCATCATCTACCACCACTCCATCATCTACCACCACTCCATCATCTACCACCACTCCATCATCTACCACCACTCCATCATCTACCACCACTCCATCATCTACCACCACTCCATCATCTACCACCACTCCATCATCTACCACCACTCCATCATCTACCACCACTCCATCATCTACCACCACTCCATCATCTACCACCACTCCATCATCTACCACCACTCCATCATCTACCACCACTCCATCATCTACCACCACTCCATCATCTACCACCACTCCATCATCTACCACCACTCCATCATCTACCACCACTCCATCATCTACCACCACTCCATCATCTACCACCACTCCATCATCTACCACCACTCCATCATCTACCACCACTCCATCATCTACCACCACTCCATCATCTACCACCACTCCATCATCTACCACCACTCCATCATCTACCACCACTCCATCATCTACCACCACTCCATCATCTACCACCACTCCATCATCTACCACCACTCCATCATCTACCACCACTCCATCATCTACCACCACTCCATCATCTACCACCACTCCATCATCTACCACCACTCCATCATCTACCACCACTCCATCATCTACCACCACTCCATCATCTACCACCACTCCATCATCTACCACCACTCCATCATCTACCACCACTCCATCATCTACCACCACTCCATCATCTACCACCACTCCATCATCTACCACCACTCCATCATCTACCACCACTCCATCATCTACCACCACTCCATCATCTACCACCACTCCATCATCTACCACCACTCCATCATCTACCACCACTCCATCATCTACCACCACTCCATCATCTACCACCACTCCATCATCTACCACCACTCCATCATCCCATCATCTACCACCACTCCATCATCTACCACCACTCCATCATCTACCACCACTCCATCATCTACCACCACTCCATCATCTACCACCACTCCATCATCTACCACCACTCCATCATCTACCACCACTCCATCATCTACCACCACTCCATCATCTACCACCACTCCATCATCTACCACCACTCCATCATCTACCACCACTCCATCATCTACCACCACTCCATCATCTACCACCACTCCATCATCTACCACCACTCCATCATCTACCACCACTCCATCATCTACCACCACTCCATCATCTACCACCACTCCATCATCTACCACCACTCCATCATCTACCACCACTCCATCATCTACCACCACTCCATCATCTACCACCACTCCATCATCTACCACCACTCCATCATCTACCACCACTCCATCATCTACCACCACTCCATCATCTACCACCACTCCATCATCTACCACCACTCCATCATCTACCACCACTCCATCATCTACCACCACTCCATCATCTACCACCACTCCATCATCTACCACCACTCCATCATCTACCACCACTCCATCATCTACCACCACTCCATCATCTACCACCACTCCATCATCTACCACCACTCCATCATCTACCACCACTCCATCATCTACCACCACTCCATCATCTACCACCACTCCATCATCTACCACCACTCCATCATCTACCACCACTCCATCATCTACCACCACTCCATCATCTACCACCACTCCATCATCTACCACCACTCCATCATCTACCACCACTCCATCATCTACCACCACTCCATCATCTACCACCACTCCATCATCTACCACCACTCCATCATCTACCACCACTCCATCATCTACCACCACTCCATCATCTACCACCACTCCATCATCTACCACCACTCCATCATCTACCACCACTCCATCATCTACCACCACTCCATCATCTACCACCACTCCATCATCTACCACCACTCCATCATCTACCACCACTCCATCATCTACCACCACTCCATCATCTACCACCACTCCATCATCTACCACCACTCCATCATCTACCACCACTCCATCATCTACCACCACTCCATCATCTACCACCACTCCATCATCTACCACCACTCCATCATCTACCACCACTCCATCATCTACCACCACTCCATCATCTACTAC
>CM065683.1:45982850-46001071 GCA_017654935.2 Phymorhynchus buccinoides | reverse complement strand
TCATCTACCACCACTCCATCATCTACCACCACTCCATCATCTACCACCACTCCATCATCTACCACCACTCCATCATCTACCACCACTCCATCATCTACCACCACTCCATCATCTACCACCACTCCATCATCTACCACCACTCCATCATCTACAACCACTCCATCATCAACCACCACTCCATCATCTACAACAACACCATCATCTACCACAACCCCTTCTAGTACCACCACTCCATCATCTACCACCACTCCATCATCTACCACCACGCCATCATCTACCACCACTCCATCATCTACAACCACTCCATCATCTACCACCACCCCATCATCTACCACCACTCCGTCATCTACCACAACTCCATCATCTACCACCACTCCATCATCTACCACCACTCCTTCATCTACAACCACTCCATCATCTACAACCACTCCATCATCTACCACCACTCCTTCATCTACCACCACACCTTCATCTACCACCACTCCATCATCTACCACCACGCCATCATCTACCACCACTCCATCAATCTACCACCACTCCCATCATCTACCACCACCCCATCATCTACCACCACTCCATCATCTACAACAACTCCATCATCTACACTCCGTCCTACCAACTCCATCATCTACCACCACTCCATCATCTACCACAACACCATCATCTACCACCACTCCATCATCTACCACCACTCCATCATCTACAACCACTCCATCATCTACAACCACTCCATCATCTACCACCACTCCATCATCTACCACCACTCCATCATCTACAACCACTCCATCATCAACCACCACTCCATCTTCTACCACCACTCCATCATCTACCACCACTCCATCATCTACCACCACCCCATCATCTACCACCACTCCATCATCTACCACCACTCCTTCATCTACAACGCCGTCATCCATCATCTACCACTACTCCATCATCTACCACCACTCCATCATCTACCACAACTCCATCATCTACAACCACTCCGTCATCTACCACCACTCCATCATCTACCACAACACCATCATCTACCACCACTCCATCATCTACCACCACTCCATCATCAACAACCACACCATCATCTACCACCACTCCATCATCTACCACCACTCCATCATCTACCACCACTCCATCATCTACCACAACTCCATCATCTACCACCACTCCATCATCTACCACCACTCCATCATCTACCACAACACCATCATCTACAACTACTCCATCATCTACAACAACTCCATCATCTACAACAACTCCATCATCTACCACCACTCCATCATCTACCACCACTCCATCATCTACAACCACTCCATCATCTACCACCACTCCGTCATCTACCACAACGCCGTCATCTACAACCACTCCATCATCTACAACCACTCCATCATCTACCACCACTCCTTCATCTACCACCACTCCATCATCTACCACCACACCGTCATCTACTACAACTCCGGTCATCTACCACTACTCCATCATCTACCACCACCCCATCATCTACAACAACTCCATCATCTACTACCACTCCATCATCTACCACCACTCCATCATCTACAACCACTCCATCATCTACCACCACTCCATCATCTACCACCACTCCATCATCTACCACCACTCCGTCATCTACCACCACACCGTCATCTACCACCACACCATCATCTACCACCACACCATCATCTACCACCACTCCATCATCTACCACCACTCCATCATCTACAACAACTCCATCATCTACAACCACTCCATCATCTACCACCACTCCATCATCTACCACCACACCATCATCTACAACCACTCCATCATCTACCACAACTCCATCATCTACCACAACTCCGTCTAGTACTACAACTCCATCATCTACCACCACCCCATCCTCTACCACCACTCCATCATCAACAACCACTCCATCATCTACCACCACACCATCATCTACCACCACTCCATCATCTACCACCACTCCATCATCTACCACCACTCCATCATCTACCACCACTCCATCATCTACCACCACTCCATCATCTACCACCACTCCATCATCTACCACCACTCCATCATCAACCACTTTCTTTACATCATCTACCACCACTCCATCATCTACCACCACTCCATCATCTACCACTACTCCATCATCTACCACTACTCCATCATCTACCACCACTCCATCATCTACCACCACTCCATCATCTACCACCACTCCATCATCTACCACCACTCCGTCATCTACTACAACTCCATCATCTACCACCACTCCATCATCTACCACCACACCATCATCTACAACCACTCCATCATCTACCACCACTCCATCATCTACTACAACTCCATCATCTACCACTACTCCATCATCTACCACCACACCGTCATCTACTACAACTCCATCATCTACCACCACTCCATCATCTACCACCACTCCATCATCTACTACTACTCCATCATCTACCACAACTCCATCATCTACAACCACTCCATCATCTACCACCACTCCATCATCTACAACAACTCCATCATCTACAACCACTCCATCATCTACCACCACTCCATCATCTACTACAACTCCATCATCTACTACCACTCCCTCATCTACCACCACTCCATCATCTACAACAACTCCATCATCTACAACCACTCCATCATCTACCACCACTCCATCATCTACCACCACACCATCATCTACCACCACTCCATCATCTACCACCACTCCATCATCTACAACAACCACATCCCACCACTCATCTACCACCACTCCATCATCTACCACCACTCCCATCATCTACCACAACTCCCTCATCTACAACTACACTCCATCATCTACAACAACTCCATCATCTACCCTTTACAACCAACCATCATCTACAACCACTCCATCATCTACAACCACTCCATCATCTACCACCACACCATCATCTACCACCACACCATCATCTACCACCACTCCTTCATCTACCACCACTCCATCATCTACCACCACTCCATCATCTACCACCACTCCATCATCCTACGACCCCTCCATCATCCCTCACTACAACCACTCCATCATCTACCACCACTCCATCATCTACCACCACTCCATCATCTACCACCACTCCATCATCTACAACCACTCCATCATCTACCACCACTCCATCATCTACAACCACTACCATCATCTACCCACCACACCTTCATCTACCACAACTCCATCATCTACCACCACACCATCATCTACCACCACTCCATCCTCAACCACCACTCCATCATCTACCACCACTCCATCTTCTACAACCACTCCATCATCTACCACCACCCCTTCATCTACCACCACTCCATCATCTACTACCACCCCATCATCTACCACCACTCCATCATCTACCACTACACCATCATCTACTACAACTCCTTCTAGTACTACAACTCCATCATCTACAACCACCCCATCATCTACCACCACCCCATCCTCTACTACAACTCCATCATCTACCACCACTCCATCATCTACCACCACACCATCATCTACCACCACTCCATCATCTACCACCACTCCGTCATCTACAACAACACCATCATCTACCACCACTCCATCATCTACCACCACTCCATCATCTACCACCACTCCATCATCTACCACCACTCCATCATCTACCACCACTCCATCATCTACCACCACTCCATCATCTACCACCACTCCATCATCTACCACCACTCCATCATCTACCACCACTCCATCATCTACAACCACTCCATCATCTACCACCACACCATCATCTACCACCACTCCATCATCTACCACCACTCCATCATCTACCACCACTCCATCATCTACCACCACTCCATCATCTACCACCACTCCATCATCTACCACCACTCCATCATCTACCACAACTCCATCATCTACCACCACTCCATCATCTACCACAACTCCATCGTCTACAACAACTCCATCATCTACCACCACTCCATCGTCTACAACAACTCCATCATCTACAACCACTCCATCATCTACCACAACTCCATCATCTACTACAACTCCATCATCTACCACCACCCCATCATCTACCACCACTCCATCATCTACCACTACTCCATCATCTACAACAACTCCATCATCTACCACAACTCCATCATCTACCACTACTCCATCATCTACCACTACTCCATCATCTACCACTACTCCATCATCTACCACCACTCCATCATCTACCACAACTCCATCATCTACCACCACTCCATCATCTACCACCACTCCATCATCTACCACCACTCCGTCAAGGGGGGGGGGGGGGGCATCTACTACAACTCCGTCATCTACCACCACTCCATCATCTACTCACCACTCCTTCATCTACCACCACACCTTCATCTACTACCACACCATCATCTACCACCACTCCATCATCAACCACCACACCATCATCTACCACCACTCCATCATCTACCACCACTCCATCATCTACCACCACACCATCATCTACTACACTCCATCATCGACCACCACTCCATCATCTACCACCACCCCATCATCTACCACCACTCCATCATCTACCACAACACCATCATCTAACACAACTCCATCATCAACCACCACTCCATCATCTACCACCACTCCAACATCTACCACCACTCCATCATCTACCACAACTCCATCATCTACCACCACTCCATCATCTACCACCACTCCATCATCTACCCACCACTCCATCTTCTACCACCACTCCATCATCTACCACCACTCCATCATCTACCACCACTCCATCATCTACCACCACTCCATCATCTACCACCACTCCTTCATCTACCACCACTCCATCATCTACTACCACTCCATCATCTACCACCACTCCATCATCTACCACCACTCCATCATCTACCACAACTCCATCATCTACTACAACTCCATCATCTACCACCACTCCATCATCTACCACCACTCCATCATCTACCACCACACCGTCATCTACCACCACTCCATCATCTACTACAACTCCATCATCTACCACCACCCCATCATCTACCACCACTCCATCATCTACCACCACTCCATCATCTACCACCACTCCATCATCTACCACCACTCCTGTCATCTACTACAACTCCATCATCTACCACCACTCCATCATCTACCACCACTCCATCATCTACCACCACTCCATCATCTACCACCACTCCATCATCTACCACCACTCCATCATCTACAACCACTCCATCATCTACCACCACTCCATCATCTACCACTACTCCATCATCTACCACAACTCCATCATCTACCACAACTCCATCATCTACCACAACTCCATCATCTACCACCACTCCATCATCTACCACCACTCCATCATCTACCACAACTCCATCATCTACAACAACTCCATCATCTACCACAACTCCATCATCTACCACCACTCCATCATCTACCACAACTCCATCATCTACAACCACTCCATCATCTACCACCACTCCATCATCTACCACCACTCCATCATCTACCACAACTCCATCATCTACAACAACTCCATCATCTACAACCACTCCATCATCTACAACAACTCCATCATCTACCACCACTCCATCATCTACCACCACTCCATCATCTACCACCACTCCATCATCTACCACCACTCCATCATCTACCACCACTCCATCATCTACCACCACTCCGTCTAGTACTACAACTCCATCATCTACCACCACTCCATCATCTACCACCACTCCATCATCTACCACCACTCCATCATCTACCACCACTCCATCATCTACCACCACTCCATCATCTACCACCACTCCATCATCTACCACCACCCCATCATCTACCACCACTCCATCATCTACCACAACTCCATCATCTACCACCACTCCATCATCTACCACCACTCCATCATCTACCACCACTCCATCATCTACCACCACCCCATCATCTACCACCACTCCATCATCTACCACCACTCCATCATCTACCACCACTCCATCATCTACCACCACTCCATCATCTACCACAACTCCATCATCTACCACCACCCCATCATCTACCACCACTCCATCATCTACCACCACTCCATCATCTACAACCACTCCATCATCTACCACCACTCCATCATCTACCACCACTCCGTCATCTACCACCACTCCATCATCTACCACCACTCCATCATCTACCACCACTCCATCATCTACCACCACTCCATCATCTACAACCACTCCATCATCTACCACCACTCCATCATCTACCACCACTCCATCATCTACCACCACTCCATCATCTACCACCACACCATCATCTACCACCACTCCATCATCTACCACCACTCCATCATCTACAACCACTCCATCATCTACCACCACTCCATCATCTACCACAACTCCATCATCTACTACAACTCCATCATCTACAACCACTCCATCATCTACCACCACTCCATCATCTACCACCACTCCATCATCTACCACCACTCCATCATCTACCACAACTCCATCATCTACCACCACTCCATCATCTACCACCACTCCATCATCTACCACCACTCCATCATCTACCACCACTCCATCATCTACCACCACTCCATCATCTACCACCACTCCATCATCTACCACCACCCCATCATCTACCACCACTCCATCATCTACCACCACTCCATCATCTACCACAACTCCTTCATCTACCACCACTCCATCATCTACCACCACTCCATCATCTACCACCACTCCATCATCTACAACCACTCCATCATCTACCACCACTCCATCATCTACCACCACTCCATCATCTACCACCACTCCATCATCTACCACCACACCATCATCTACCACCACTCCATCATCTACCACAACACCATCATCTACCACCACTCCATCATCTACCACCACTCCATCATCTACCACCACTCCATCATCTACCACAACTCCATCATCTACCACCACTCCATCATCTACCACCACTCCATCATCTACCACCACTCCATCATCTACCACCACACCATCATCTACCACCACACCATCATCTACCACCACTCCATCATCTACCACCACTCCATCATCTACCACAACTCCATCATCTACCACCACTCCATCATCTACCACCACACCATCATCTACCACAACTCCATCATCTACCACCACTCCATCATCTACCACCACTCCATCATCTACCACCACTCCATCATCTACCACCACTCCATCATCTACCACAACTCCATCATCTACCACCACTCCATCATCTACCACCACTCCATCATCTACCACCACTCCATCATCTACCACCACTCCATCATCTACCACCACTCCATCATCTACCACCACTCCATCATCTACCACCACTCCGTCATCTACCACCACTCCATCATCTACCACCACACCATCATCTACCACAACTCCATCATCTACCACCACTCCATCATCTACCACCACTCCATCATCTACCACCACTCCATCATCTACCACCACTCCATCATCTACCACCACTCCATCATCTACCACAACTCCATCATCTACCACTACTCCATCATCTACCACTACTCCATCATCTACCACCACTCCATCATCTACCACCACTCCATCATCTACCACAACTCCATCATCTACCACCACTCCATCATCTACCACCACCCCATCATCTACCACCACTCCATCATCTACCACAACTCCATCATCTACCACCACTCCATCATCTACCACCACTCCATCATCTACCACCACTCCATCATCTACCACCACTCCATCATCTACCACCACTCCATCATCTACCACCACTCCATCATCTACCACCACTCCATCATCTACCACAACTCCATCATCTACCACCACTCCATCATCTACCACCACTCCATCATCTACCACCACTCCATCATCTACCACCACTCCATCATCTACCACCACTCCATCATCTACCACCACTCCATCATCTACCACCACTCCATCATCTACAACCACTCCATCATCTACCACCACTCCATCATCTACCACCACTCCATCATCTACCACCACTCCATCATCTACCACCACTCCATCATCTACAACCACACCATCATCTACCACCACTCCATCATCTACCACCACTCCATCATCTACCACAACTCCATCATCTACCACCACTCCATCATCTACCACCACTCCCTCATCTACCACCACTCCATCATCTACCACAACTCCATCATCTACCACCACTCCATCATCTACCACCACTCCATCATCTACTACCACTCCATCATCTACCACCACTCCATCATCTACAACCACTCCATCATCTACCACCACTCCATCATCTACTACAACTCCATCATCTACCACCACTCCATCATCTACCACCACTCCATCATCTACCACCACTCCATCATCTACCACCACTCCATCATCTACCACAACTCCATCATCTACAACAACTCCATCATCTACAACCACTCCATCATCTACCACCACTCCATCATCTACCACCACTCCATCATCTACAACCACTCCATCATCTACCACCACTCCATCATCTACAACAACTCCATCATCTACCACCACTCCATCATCTACCACCACTCCATCATCTACCACCACACCGTCATCTACCACCACTCCATCATCTACAACCACTCCATCATCTACCACCACTCCATCATCTACCACCACTCCATCATCTACCACCACTCCATCATCTACAACCACTCCATCATCTACAACCACTCCATCATCTACCACCACTCCTTCATCTACCACCACTCCATCATCTACCACCACTCCATCATCTACCACCACTCCATCATCTACCACCACTCCATCATCTACCACACACTCCATCATCTACCACCACTCCATCATCTACCACCACTCCATCATCTACCACCACTCCATCATCTACCACCACTCCATCATCTACCACCACTCCATCATCTACCACAACTCCATCATCTACCACCACTCCATCATCTACCACCACTCCATCATCTACCACCACTCCATCATCTACCACCACTCCATCATCTACCACCACTCCATCATCTACCACCACTCCATCATCTACCACAACTCCATCATCTACAACCACTCCATCATCTACAACAACTCCATCATCTACCACCACTCCTTCATCTACCACCACTCCATCATCTACCACAACTCCATCATCTACCACCACTCCATCATCTACCACCACTCCATCATCTACCACCACTCCATCATCTACCACCACTCCATCATCTACCACCACTCCATCATCTACCACCACTCCATCATCTACCACCACTCCATCATCTACCACCACTCCATCATCTACCACCACTCCATCATCTACAACCACTCCATCATCTACCACCACTCCATCATCTACCACCACTCCATCATCTACAACCACTCCATCATCTACCACCACTCCATCATCTACCACCACTCCATCATCTACCACAACTCCATCATCTACCACCACTCCATCATCTACCACCACTCCATCATCTACCACAACTCCATCATCTACCACCACTCCATCATCTACCACCACTCCATCATCTACCACCACTCCATCATCTACCACCACTCCATCATCTACCACCACTCCATCATCTACCACCACTCCATCATCTACCACCACTCCATCATCTACCACCACTCCATCATCTACCACCACTCCATCATCTACCACCACTCCATCATCTACCACCACTCCATCATCTACCACAACTCCATCATCTACCACCACTCCATCATCTACCACCACTCCATCATCTACCACCACTCCATCATCTACCACCACTCCATCATCTACCACCACTCCATCATCTACCACCACTCCATCATCTACCACCACTCCATCATCTACCACAACTCCATCATCTACCACCACTCCATCATCTACCACCACTCCATCATCTACCACCACTCCATCATCTACCACCACTCCATCATCTACCACCACTCCATCATCTACCACCACTCCATCATCTACCACCACTCCATCATCTACCACCACTCCATCATCTACCACCACTCCATCATCTACCACATCACTACCATCATCTACCACCACTCCATCATCTACCACCACTCCATCATCTACCACCACTCCATCATCTACCACCACTCCATCATCTACCACCACTCCATCATCTACCACCACTCCATCATCTACCACAACTCCATCATCTACCACCACTCCATCATCTACCACCACTCCATCATCTACCACCACTCCATCATCTACCACCACCCCATCATCTACCACCACTCCATCATCTACCACCACTCCATCATCTACCACCACTCCATCATCTACCACCACTCCATCATCTACCACCACTCCATCATCTACCACCACTCCATCATCTACCACCACCCCATCATCTACCACCACTCCATCATCTACCACCACCCCATCATCTACCACCACTCCATCATCTACCACCACTCCATCATCTACCACCACTCCATCATCTACCACAACTCCATCATCTACCACCACTCCATCATCTACAACCACTCCATCATCTACCACCACTCCATCATCTACCACCACTCCATCATCTACCACCACTCCATCATCTACCACCACTCCATCATCTACCACCACTCCATCATCTACCACCACTCCATCATCTACCACCACTCCATCATCTACTACCACTCCATCATCTACCACCACTCCATCATCTACCACCACTCCATCATCTACAACCACTCCATCATCTACCACCACTCCATCATCTACCACCACTCCATCATCTACCACAACTCCATCATCTACCACCACTCCATCATCTACCACCACTCCATCATCTACCACCACTCCATCATCTACAACCACTCCATCATCTACCACCACTCCATCATCTACCACCACTCCATCATCTACCACAACTCCATCATCTACCACCACTCCATCATCTACCACCACTCCATCATCTACCACCACTCCATCATCTACCACCACTCCATCATCTACCACCACTCCATCATCTACCACCACTCCATCATCTACCACCACTCCATCATCTACCACCACTCCATCATCTACCACCACTCCATCATCTACCACCACTCCATCATCTACCACCACTCCATCATCTACCACCACTCCATCATCTACCACCACTCCATCATCTACCACCACTCCATCATCTACCACCACTCCATCATCTACCACCACTCCATCATCTACCACCACTCCATCATCTACCACCACTCCATCATCTACCACCACTCCATCATCTACCACCACTCCATCATCTACCACCACTCCATCATCTACCACCACTCCATCATCTACCACCACTCCATCATCTACCACCACTCCATCATCTACCACCACTCCATCATCTACCACCACTCCATCATCTACCACCACTCCATCATCTACCACCACTCCATCATCTACCACCACTCCATCATCTACCACAACTCCATCATCTACCACCACTCCATCATCTACCACCACTCCATCATCTACCACCACTCCATCATCTACCACCACTCCATCATCTACCACCACTCCATCATCTACCACCACTCCATCATCTACCACCACTCCATCATCTACCACCACTCCATCATCTACCACCACTCCATCATCTACCACCACTCCATCATCTACCACCACTCCATCATCTACCACCACTCCATCATCTACCACCACTCCATCATCTACCACCACTCCATCATCTACCACCACTCCATCATCTACAACCACTCCATCATCTACCACCACTCCATCATCTACCACCACTCCATCATCTACCACCACTCCATCATCTACCACCACTCCATCATCTACCACCACTCCATCATCTACCACCACTCCATCATCTACCACCACTCCATCATCTACCACCACTCCATCATCTACCACCACTCCATCATCTACCACCACTCCATCATCTACCACCACTCCATCATCTACCACCACTCCATCATCTACCACCACTCCATCATCTACCACCACTCCATCATCTACCACCACTCCATCATCTACCACCACTCCATCATCTACCACCACTCCATCATCTACCACCACTCCATCATCTACCACCACTCCATCATCTACACTCCATCATCTACCACCACTCCATCATCTACCACCACTCCATCATCTACCACCACTCCATCATCTACCACCACTCCATCATCTACCACCACTCCATCATCTACCACCACTCCATCATCTACCACCACTCCATCATCTACCACCACTCCATCATCTACCACCACACCATCATCTACCACCACTCCATCATCTACCACCACTCCATCATCTACCACCACTCCATCATCTACCACCACTCCATCATCTACCACCACTCCATCATCTACCACCACTCCATCATCTACCACACACTCCATCATCTACCACCACTCCATCATCTACCACCACTCCATCATCTACCACCACTCCATCATCTACCACCACTCCATCATCTACCACCACTCCATCATCTACCACCACTCCATCATCTACCACCACTCCATCATCTACCACCACTCCATCATCTACCACCACTCCATCATCTACCACCACTCCATCATCTACCACCACTCCATCATCTACCACCACTCCATCATCTACCACCACTCCATCATCTACCACCACTCCATCATCTACCACCACTCCATCATCTACCACCACTCCATCATCTACCACCACTCCATCATCTACCACCACTCCATCATCTACCACCACTCCATCATCTACCACCACTCCATCATCTACCACCACTCCATCATCTACCACCACTCCATCATCTACCACCACTCCATCATCTACCACCACTCCATCATCTACCACCACTCCATCATCTACCACCACTCCATCATCTACCACCACTCCATCATCTACCACCACTCCATCATCTACCACCACTCCATCATCTACCACCACTCCATCATCTACCACCACTCCATCATCTACCACCACTCCATCATCTACCACCACTCCATCATCTACCACCACTCCATCATCTACCACCACTCCATCATCTACCACCACTCCATCATCTACCACCACTCCATCATCTACCACCACTCCATCATCTACCACCACTCCATCATCTACCACCACTCCATCATCTACCACCACTCCATCATCTACCACCACTCCATCATCTACCACCACTCCATCATCTACCACCACTCCATCATCTACCACCACTCCATCATCTACCACCACTCCATCATCTACCACCACTCCATCATCTACCACCACTCCATCATCTACCACCACTCCATCATCTACCACCACTCCATCATCTACCACCACTCCATCATCTACCACCACTCCATCATCTACCACCACTCCATCATCTACCACCACTCCATCATCTACCACCACTCCATCATCTACCACCACTCCATCATCTACAACCACTCCATCATCTACCACCACTCCATCATCTACCACCACTCCATCATCTACCACCACTCCATCATCTACCACCACTCCATCATCTACCACCACTCCATCATCTACCACCACTCCATCATCTACCACCACTCCATCATCTACCACCACTCCATCATCTACCACCACTCCATCATCTACCACCACTCCATCATCTACCACCACTCCATCATCTACCACCACTCCATCATCTACCACCACTCCATCATCTACCACCACTCCATCATCTACCACCACTCCATCATCTACCACCACTCCATCATCTACCACCACTCCATCATCTACCACCACTCCATCATCTACAACCACTCCATCATCTACCACCACTCCATCATCTACCACCACTCCATCATCTACCACCACTCCATCATCTACCACCACTCCATCATCTACCACCACTCCATCATCTACCACCACTCCATCATCTACCACCACTCCATCATCTCTACCACCACTCCATCATCTACCACCACTCCATCATCTACCACCACTCCATCATCTACCACCACTCCATCATCTACCACCACTCCATCATCTACCACCACTCCATCATCTACCACCACTCCATCATCTACCACCACTCCATCATCTACCACCACTCCATCATCTACCACCACTCCATCATCTACCACCACTCCATCATCTACCACCACTCCATCATCTACCACCACTCCATCATCTACCACCACTCCATCATCTACCACCACTCCATCATCTACCACCACTCCATCATCTACCACCACTCCATCATCTACCACCACTCCATCATCTACCACCACTCCATCATCTACCACCACTCCATCATCTACCACCACTCCATCATCTACCACCACTCCATCATCTACCACCACTCCATCATCTACCACCACTCCATCATCTACCACCACTCCATCATCTACCACCACTCCATCATCTACCACCACTCCATCATCTACCACCACTCCATCATCTACCACCACTCCATCATCTACCACCACTCCATCATCTACCACCACTCCATCATCTACCACCACTCCATCATCTACCACCACTCCATCATCTACCACCACTCCATCATCTACCACCACTCCATCATCTACCACCACTCCATCATCTACCACCACTCCATCATCTACCACCACTCCATCATCTACCACCACTCCATCATCTACCACCACTCCATCATCTACCACCACTCCATCATCTACCACCACTCCATCATCTACCACCACTCCATCATCTACCACCACTCCATCATCTACCACCACTCCATCATCTACCACCACTCCATCATCTACCACCACTCCATCATCTACCACCACTCCATCATCTACCACCACTCCATCATCTACCACCACTCCATCATCTACCACCACTCCATCATCTACCACCACTCCATCATCTACCACCACTCCATCATCTACCACCACTCCATCATCTACCACCACTCCATCATCTACCACCACTCCATCATCTACCACAACTCCATCATCTACAACCACTCCATCATCTACCACCACTCCATCATCTACCACCACTCCATCATCTACCACAACTCCATCATCTACCACCACTCCATCATCTACCACCACTCCATCATCTACCACCACTCCATCATCTACCACCACTCCATCATCTACCACCACTCCATCATCTACCACCACTCCATCATCTACCACCACTCCATCATCTACCACCACTCCATCATCTACCACCACTCCATCATCTACCACCACTCCATCATCTACCACCACTCCATCATCTACCACCATCTACCACCACTCCATCATCTACCACCACTCCATCATCTACCACCACTCCATCATCTACCACCACTCCATCATCTACCACCACTCCATCATCTACCACCACTCCATCATCTACCACCACTCCATCATCTACCACCACTCCATCATCTACCACCACTCCATCATCTACCACCACTCCATCATCTACCACCACTCCATCATCTACCACCACTCCATCATCTACCACCACTCCATCATCTACCACCACTCCATCATCTACCACCACTCCATCATCTACCACCACTCCATCATCTACCACCACTCCATCATCTACCACCACTCCATCATCTACCACCACTCCATCATCTACCACCACTCCATCATCTACCACCACTCCATCATCTACCACCACTCCATCATCTACCACAACTCCATCATCTACCACCACTCCATCATCTACCACCACTCCATCATCTACCACCACTCCATCATCTACCACCACTCCATCATCTACCACCACTCCATCATCTACCACCACTCCATCATCTACCACCACTCCATCATCTACCACCACTCCATCATCTACCACCACTCCATCATCTACCACCACTCCATCATCTACCACCACTCCATCATCTACCACCACTCCATCATCTACCACCACTCCATCATCTACCACCACTCCATCATCTACCACCACTCCATCATCTACCACCACTCCATCATCTACCACCACTCCATCATCTACCACCACTCCATCATCTACCACCACTCCATCATCTACCACCACTCCATCATCTACCACCACTCCATCATCTACCACCACTCCATCATCTACCACCACTCCATCATCTACCACCACTCCATCATCTACCACCACTCCATCATCTACCACCACTCCATCATCTACCACCACTCCATCATCTACCTCCATCACTCCATCATCATCTACCACCACTCCATCATCTACCACCACTCCATCATCATCTACCACCACTCCATCATCTACCACCACTCCATCATCTACCACCACTCCATCATCTACCACCACTCCATCATCTACCACCACTCCATCATCTACCACCACTCCATCATCTACCACCACTCCATCATCTACCACCACTCCATCATCTACCACCACTCCATCATCTACCACCACTCCATCATCTACCACCACTCCATCATCTACCACCACTCCATCATCTACCACCACTCCATCATCTACCACCACTCCATCATCTACCACCACTCCATCATCTACCACCACTCCATCATCTACCACCACTCCATCATCTACCACCACTCCATCATCTACCACCACTCCATCATCTACCACCACTCCATCATCTACCACCACCACCACTCCATCATCTACCACTACTCCATCATCTACCACAACTCCATCATCTACCACCACTCCATCATCTACCACCACTCCATCATCTACCACCACACCATCATCTACCACCACTCCATCATCTACCACAACTCCATCATCTACCACCACTCCATCATCTACCACCACTCCATCATCTACCACCACCCCATCATCTACCACCACTCCATCATCTACCACCACTCCATCATCTACCACCACTCCATCATCTACCACCACTCCATCATCTACCACCACTCCATCATCTACCACCACTCCATCATCTACCACCACACCATCATCTACCACCACTCCATCATCTACCACCACACCATCATCCACCACCACACCATCATCCACTACCACACCATCATCTACCACCACACCATCATCCACTACCACACCGTCATCCACTACCACACCATCATCCACTACCACACCATCATCCACTACCACACCATCATCCACTACCACACCATCATCCACTACCACACCGTCATCCACTACCACACCATCATCCACTACCACACCATCATCCACTACCACACCATCATCCACTACCACACCATCTTCAACTAGTGGTAAGTCTATACTTTGTTATTCCTTCAACCTGGGATTATATTAGCCTGGTGCATTGAGATCATTGGACTAAAGTGGTCCACTTCTTATCATGAAAAATATGTTTAAAAAAACAATTGATTTGAATTTTGTCGTTTTGTTTTCATAGTAAATACTCTCAATAACAGAAAATAAATTTATTTTGAACTAATTCCTATTATGTTTTTGAGAATGCGCACTTAACGTGTGCATGGTAGCTTACGGGCACCATCAACCATTAGTGGCATGGCAGCTTAGTGAGCACTCTCTTAAAATATGTCCTGAGGGGGAAAACAGTTATGTGAAAATAGTAAAAAAAATAGGGAACAATATGTGTCCACATGTTTCCAAACTCTGACAACTGTTAAACGAATGGTCTCATGTACACCTCTCTTTCTTTCCTCTCTTTCAAAGACACACGCACACTCATGCATACTCGTATACACACGTACGTGCAGTTGCACATATGCACACACTCCGCCCTATTGCATTAACATCCAACACATGTACATTAATGGAAAAGATTGCGTTATAAAGACTAGTTCATCATTGCAATGAACACAATATCATTCCAATCAATCATAAAATTAAAAAATTGTCTCAAATTCTGTGGCTTTGCATGCCCTGCTCTCATGGTGACCTCAGTTTCGGTTTCCAATCCAGTCTATGCCTTGGTGCGTTCGGGTCAAAGTCATGGGGATCAGTGTGTTCTGGGGAGCTGTCGGTGGACGGTCGTGGTGGCGCCCTCGGAGGATGACCTCACTCACGCTAGCTCCGCGACTAAGAGAATAGTGTCGTCAGTAGGGGGCTTAGTAGGTGGTGTCCTGCACAGGCTCCACTGAACTCCACCGAAGTGACTCAGCAGAAGTGCAGTGTCTCCTCGATTGGTTGCCTCCTGACGGCCTAACATAGATTCGCTCCCCTTGGACGGCTGGTCTCGGATTCTGCGACTTGAACAAACCGGGGTGTAGCTGCGAAGTGGGATTCGGAACGAGCGGCGTGGGAGCAACGCCACTGTACAGCCCAGAAGATGGCAGAGCACACAAAATATATATATATATATAATTCCAATCAATCAAGCTGGATTCCAGGCAGGCAAATCTACAATAGAACATTTAGTCAAACTTACAACGCATGTAAAGCACCAGTTTGAACGTCGTAAGAATGTACTCGCAACGTTTTTTGACATACGAAA
>CM065683.1:45965350-45977850 GCA_017654935.2 Phymorhynchus buccinoides | reverse complement strand
AAACTTTCTTCAGCGCTTTATCAAATTCCAATGGAACTTTACAAAATTTTAACGAATGGAGACACAAAAACATAGTATTGACACACAGTTTTCAAAAGAACAAACAACATCTTACAAGTAGTGCCAGTCGTTTGCAGCTCTCACCCCCAACCCTCAAAAAATAAAACAAATATTCAGTCACTTTTGACACCAATATGAAATCATATCGTGAATTTGGAAACTTAAACTTTATTATGCTGGGGACGAAACCAGTGCGCATATAAAAACTCTTTTTTTTAATTTAATTTTTAATGCAAGCAACGCGTTTAAAACCAATAGACGGTTGTTGGAGGAACAAAACTTCTTGCTTTGATCACTTTGTAGGGTAAAGGCTGGAAAATTGTACCAGCTTTCAAATCGTAGCTCTTGTTTGCTGTGTTCCGACTGCTGTAATAATTTGACGTAAAATTTGTTATGCTTTATGAAGATGGGTACTTCCGTCACAGGAATCCTAAAATGGCGGGAAAAAACGTCGAAGAAAAACTTTGACGCTGAGCTGTGTTGATTGGTTTAGGCTTACTGTCACGGGTAACTATAGTGTTTTAATTACTATTTGGTTGCTGCTATTATTAATACTTAGATTTTTTCATTTTTGGTCAAAATTCGAGGAACACGCATGAACTTTGAAGGCACAATGCATTTAAGCTTCCATATTATTACAATGTATGAGTGCCGAATTGATATTTTTATACACAGCTAAATCTTGATATTGTGCCTCTTTTGCAACTTTTTGCAAAAGATTTTATGCAATATTCTACCGGTGGTACAATTTGCCCAAGTGTGGTACAAATTCAATACGCACATCCCCGAAATGTCTTATATATGAACATCGCTTACTCAATTATTTTTTTTACCAATTCATAGTTCCATTGATCGATATCCAGACATTATGGATGTACAAACAAACCAATTAATAAATAAATACGTGTCCATAAACATCACAAACTGCGACATTAAATTGAAAACTTCATACACAATGATACACTATTTACAAAGTAGGCTAAACGATACAAGCTACCTGTCACTGTTCCGTGTTGCATCACTTTGAATGTTACTGTTTAAGAGGAAGGGAGGAGAGGTTAGTGGGGTTCAATTATGTGGGATGTGTGTGTGTGTGTGTGTGTGTGTGTGTGTGTGTGTGTGTAGGCCTACGTGCGTGCGTGCGTGCACGTGTGTGTGTGTAGGCCTACATGCGTGAGTGCGTGCGCGCGCGTGTGTGTGTGTGTGTGTGTGTGTGTTCTTATAATTGATAAAAGCGAGAAAGACAGGGAATGTCGTCGACTTGATGTGGATGTGCACAACTGCATGCACGTGTTTCTACAACTGTTTTTTCCCATTTATCTATTTCAGTGTTTACTAGTATCACCACATCCGTGATCTGTGAATAATACATTCATATATTGTGTCGTGTCTTCGTGTGTCTCCCTGCCTCAGTCTGTCTGTCTACTGCCTGTATGTCTCTGTTATTCTCTCTCTCTCTCTCTCTCTCTCTCTCTCTCTCTCTCTCTCTCTCTCTCTCTCTCTCTCTCTCTCTCTCTCTCTCTCTCTCTCTCTCTCTCTCTCTCTCTCTCTCTCTCTCTCTCTCTCTCTCTCTCTCTCTCACACACACACACACACACACACACACACACACACACACACACACATTCACTTTGTCTAAAAAGTTTAATGCATGATATATTGTACTCTTATTCTTATTAAAAGGCTTATGATATGAGCAAACGGATTATTCATTAAAATGGTTCGTTCGTGCATTCACTCTCTGTCCCTCACAATGTCTCTCTATCACTTCACGTGTATCTCAACTTTAGTGTTTTGCTTTTGCTGGTCTCTTTATAGGTATAGAATACATGTTGTGTTGGTTATTGATTAATGCGGATATCAGTACATACCACAAACATATATATACAGTTTGTGTTTATTTAGTTGTTCGTGAACTTAAGTTTGTTAGCGTGTGTACGTATGTGAGTGACTGAATGAGCGAGTGTGTATGTGTATTGTGTATGTATGTGCACGTGTGTGTGTGTGTGTGTGCGTGTGCGTGCGTGATCATCTACCACTACTCCATCATCTACCACAACCCCATCATCTACCACCACCCCATCATCTACCACCACACCATCATCTACCACCACTCCATCATCTACCACCACATCCATCATCTACCACCACTCCATCCTACCACCACTCCATCATCTACCACCACTCCATCATCTACCACCACTCCATCATCTACCACCACACCATCATCTACCACCACTCCATCATCTACCACCACTCCATCATCTACCACCACTCCATCATCTACCACCACATCCATCATCTACCACCACTCCATCATCTACCACCACACCATCATCTACCACCACTCCATCATCTACCACCACCACCATCATCTACCACCACCACCATCATCTACCACCACTACCACCATCATCTACCACCACTCCATCATCTACCACCACTCCATCATCTACCACCACTCCATCATCTACCACCACTCCATCATCTACCACCACTCCATCATCTACCACCACTCCATCATCTACCACCACTCCATCATCTACCACCACTCCATCATCTACCACCACTCCATCATCTACCACCACACCATCATCTACCACCACTCCATCATCTACCACCACTCCATCATCTACCACCACTACCACCACTCCATCACTACACCACTCCATCATCTACCACCACTCCATCATCTACCACCACTCCATCATCTACCACCACTCCATCATCTACCACCACTCCATCATCTACCACCACTCCATCATCTACCACCACTCCATCATCTACCACATCTACCACCACTCCATCATCTACCACCACTCCATCATCTACCACCACTCCATCATCTACCACCACATCCATCATCTACCACCACTCCATCATCTACCACCACTCCATCATCTACCACCACTCCATCATCTACCACCACTCCATCATCTACCACCACTCCATCATCTACCACCACTCCATCATCTACCACCACTCCATCATCTACCACCACTCATCATCTACCACCACTATCATCTACCACCACCCATCATCTACCACCACACCATCATCTACCACCACTCCATCATCTACCACCACTCCATCATCATCTACCACCACTCCATCATCTACCACCACTCCATCATCTACCACCACATCCATCATCTACCACCACATCTACCATCCATCATACCACCACTCCATCATCTACCACCACTCCATCATCTACCACCACTCCATCATCTACCACCACTCCATCATCTACCACCACTCCATCATCTACCACCACTCCATCATCTACCACCACTCCATCATCTACCACCACTCCATCATCTACCACCACTCCATCATCTACCACCACTCCATCATCTACCACCACTCCATCATCTACCACCACTCCATCATCTACCACCACTCCATCATCTACCACCACTCCATCATCTACCACCACTCCATCATCTACCTCCATCATCTACCACCACTCCATCATCTACCACCACTCCATCATCTACCACCACTCCATCATCTACCACCACTCCATCATCTACCACCACTCCATCATCTACCACCACTCCATCATCTACCACCACTCCATCATCTACCACCACTCCATCATCTACCACCACTCCATCATCTACCACCACTCCATCATCTACCACCACTCCATCATCTACCACCACTCCATCATCTACCACCACTCCATCATCTACCACCACTCCATCATCTACCACCACTCCATCATCTACCACCACTCCATCATCTACCACCACTCCATCATCTACCACCACTCCATCATCTACCACCACTCCATCATCTACCACCACTCCATCATCTACATCTACCACCACTCCATCATCTACCACCACTCCATCATCTACCACCACTCCATCATCTACCACCACTCCATCATCTACCACCACATCTACCATCATCTACCACCACTCCATCATCTACCACCACATCCATCATCTACCACCACTCCATCATCTACCACCACTCCATCATCTACCACCACTCCATCATCTACCACCACTCCATCTACCACCACTCCATCATCTACCACCACTCCATCATCTACCACCACTCCATCATCTACCACCACTCCATCATCTACCACCACTCCATCATCTACCACCACTCCATCATCTACCACCACTCCATCATCTACCACCACTCCATCATCTACCACCACTCCATCATCTACCACCACTCCATCATCTACCACCACTCCATCATCTACCACCACTCCATCATCTACCACCACTCCATCATCTACCACCACTCCATCATCTACCACCACTCCATCATCTACCACCACTCCATCATCTACCACCACTCCATCATCTACCACCACTCCATCATCTACCACCACTCCATCATCTACCACCACTCCACCACCACTCCATCATCTACCACCACTCCATCATCTACCACCACTCCATCATCTACCACCACTCCATCATCTACCACCACTCCATCATCTACCACCACTCCATCATCTACCACCACTCCATCATCTACCACCCATCACTACCACCACTCATCTACCACCACTCCATCATCCCATCATCTACCACCACTCCATCATCTACCACCACTCCATCATCTACCACCACTCCATCATCTACCACCACTCCATCATCTACCACCACTCCATCATCTACCACCACTCCATCATCTACCACCACTCCATCATCTACCACCACTCCATCATCTACCACCACTCCATCATCTACCACCACTCCATCATCTACCACCACTCCATCATCTACCACCACTCCATCATCTACCACCACTCCATCATCTACCACCACTCCATCATCTACCCATCATCTACCACCACCATCATCTACCACCACTCCATCATCTACCACCACTCCATCATCTACCACCACTCCATCATCTACCACCACTCCATCATCTACCACCACTCCATCATCTACCACCACTCCATCATCTACCACCACTCCATGCATCTACCACCACACCATCATCTACCACCACTCCATCATCTACTCCACTCATCATCTACCACCACTCCATCATCTACCACCACTCCATCATCTACCACCACTCCATCATCTACCACCACTCCATCATCTACCACCACTCCATCATCTACCACCACTCCATCATCTACCACCACACCATCATCTACCACCACTCCATCATCTACCACCACTCCATCATCTACCACCACTCCATCATCTACCACCACTCCATCATCTACCACCACACCATCCTACCACCACTCCATCATCTACCACCACTCCATCATCTACCACACTCCATCATCTACCACCACTCCATCATCTACCACCACTCCATCATCTACCACCACTCCATCATCTACCACCACTCCATCATCTACCACCACTCCATCATCTACCACTCCACATCCATCATCTACCACCACTCCATCATCTACCACCACTCCATCATCTACCACCACTCCATCATCTACCACCACTCCATCATCTACCACCACTCCATCATCTACCACCACTCCATCATCTACCACCACTCCATCATCTACCACCACTCCATCATCTACCACCACTCCATCATCTACCACCACTCCATCATCTACCACCACTCCATCATCTACCACCACTCCATCATCTACCACCACTCCATCATCTACCACCACTCCATCATCTACCACCACTCCATCATCTACCACCACTCCATCATCTACCACCACTCCATCATCTACCACCACTCCATCATCTACCACCACTCCATCATCTACCACCACTCCATCATCTACCACCACTCCATCATCTACCACCACTCCATCATCTACCACCACTCCATCATCTACCACCACTCCATCATCTACCACCACTCCATCATCTACCACCACTCCATCATCTACCACCACTCCATCATCTACCACCACTCCATCATCTACCACCACTCCATCATCTACCACCACTCCATCATCTACCACCACTCCATCATCTACCACCACTCCATCATCTACCACCACTCCATCATCTACCACCACTCCATCATCTACCACCACTCCATCATCTACCACCACTCCATCATCTACACTCCATCTACCACCACTCCATCATCTACCACCACTCCATCATCTACCACCACTCCATCATCTACCACTCCACATCCATCATCTACCACCACTCCATCATCTACCACCACTCCATCATCTACCACCACTCCATCATCTACCACCACTCCATCATCTACCACCACTCCATCATCTACCACCACTCCATCATCTACCACCACTCCATCATCTACCACCACTCCATCATCTACCACCACTCCATCATCTACCACCACTCCATCATCTACCACCACTCCATCATCTACCACCACTCCATCATCTACCACCACTCCATCATCTACCACCACTCCATCATCTACCACTCCACTCCATCATCTACCACTCCATCATCTACCACCACTCCACCACCACTCCATCATCTACCACCACTCCATCATCTACCACCACTCCATCATCTACCACCACTCCATCATCTACCACCACTCCATCATCTACCACCACTCCATCATCTACCACCACTCCATCATCTACCACCACTCCATCATCTACCACCACTCCATCATCTACCACCACTCCATCATCTACCACCACTCCATCATCTACCACCACTCCATCATCTACCACCACTCCATCATCTACCACCACTCCATCATCTACCACCACTCCATCATCTACCACCACTCCATCATCTACCACCACTCCATCATCTACCACCACTCCATCATCTACCACCACTCCATCATCTACCACCACTCCATCATCTACCACTACTCCATCATCTACCACTACTCCATCATCTACCACTTTAACATCTTCACTAAGCACTGCTCCTGAAAGCACTGTTTCATCTACAGTTACTATGTCTTCTACCACCCCATCCTCTACCACCACCCCATCATCTACAACCACACCATCATCTACCACCACACCATCATCAACCACCACCCCATCATCTACAACCACACCATCATCTACCACTACTCCATCATCTACCACTACCCCATCATCGACCACTACTCCGTCATCAACCACAACACTATCGTCCACCACCACACCCTCCTCTACCACCTCACCATCTGGAAGCACGTCCTCTTCCACATTTAGTAGTTCCATTACCTTTAGCTCTACAACATTGAGCTCCACTACCACACATTCTAGCACAATATCACCCACTACTACAGTATCATCAACTACCACACCATCTTCAACAACCACACCATCATCTACAACAACAGGTACGTCGCCATTCGTGACAGGATTGCAGGTAGTCACTACAGCAGGTCAGTTATCTTGTAATATGTTGTAATTCATCTCAATTATTTGTTGTTTTCTTTCATTGCATAGATTGTATGAATCGAATGTGTCAGGCCCACATCTTGTCCCTGTGTCGGCGTGTGTGTGTGTATGTGTGTGTGCATGTGCGCGCGCGCGCGCGCGTGTGTGTGTGTGTGTGTGTGTGTGTGTGTGTGTGTGTGTGTGTGCAAGTGCGTGCCTTTGTGCTTAAGCTTACAAATAAAAGAATAAAGAACAGGAGTACCATGCAACTGGATCAACGACCTGTGGGTTTCTGTTCAGGTCGTATTTGTGCATGAACAAAATGTGTTGCAATCACCACAGTCAAACCTTTTGATGTAACCATAATGGTAAATGGCAAAATGGCCCTTCATGTCCAAATATCTCAGAGCCTACTCATACCGAATAGAGGAATGGGCTTTAGGCTAACGTGTGGCAAGAACTAGTGCATATGGGACCTCAGTTTTAAGTCGCACCCGAATAGAAAGACTCTGCCCTCAACTGACGTTAGGTACCACTCCACCTGTTCTTTGCTACATCATCTAGAAACTGTCTACAGTGTAATTCCTTATATCGTACTACTATCCCTCTCCCCTCCCCCTCCCCCTCAAAGGCACAGCAGAATCCTCAACGAGATGAAGTTGGCTGTCTAACGGGAAGAAGAAGAAGCATATAGGCCTAATGAGGATTATCTCCTTTAGGGAGAATAGTCTATTGCTAGTGAAAAGCAAATCTTTACCTTCCCCATTTTTTAGTTTGATTTGGCTGCCAAACGTAATGCGCACAGAGAGCGACATCTACTAAAACTTACCCGAGCTTTGAATTGGCTCATATCGGGACTTTCCAGGTATTGCAGTACCTCCAGGATAGTCCCACCATCTCTATGGTTAATAATGTCTCATGTGTGCCTGTTCCAGGCTGGAGGACGTTAAAGAACGTTTATTTGGCTCGCAGAATAGCCCAAACCAGAAGTGATGTCACAAAACTAACTTTTGGATAGAGTAACCCTTATTCTGGCCCAGGACGGAGAGGCGTTTGGTGCTGATATGTTGAATAGCTTAGAAGGTTTTTTTCAAATGTATGTAAATTGAATTGTGTCACATTCACTGATTTCCATTTGGGGGATTTCTTGGTGTTTTTTTGTATCCAATTTCGCTGAAATTTCCACGAAAGTTGCAGGACAGTATTCGTATGTTAAATTTGTACTATTAAGCTGATTAGCCAGAATGTCGCTGAAAAATTGCCAAATTTAGGCAATCTTGGATGATTTGAAATCGGCTGCACATACTGTGTTCATAACAAAAAAGTATTTATCAATGAGTAACTTTGCAACACCTCCGATACTAAACCGAACCAGAAATACCAACCTGAAGTGAGGAGGGGAGAATCCTCCCATGTTTGCTCTGAAAGGCAAACATAAGCCCTCTAGTTATTACTATTATTATTAATATTAGTATTATTAGTATTAATATTATTATTATTATTATGTAATATTATTATTATTTTTCTCTTCAACAGTGTCCTCTACAACCACTTGTGACTACACCTTTGAGTGGGGAGAGTGGGGACCTTGTCTTCCTTGCTTTAGTGGAACGCGAAGTCGTGTGGGGTACGTCACTGAATCTTTCACTTAGGTTAGCTGCTGCTGCTGTCGTCAGTTTTAAACATTTGATACAATGTATTGAGATCTATGGCAAACTCAAATTTTGAGTTTAATAACCCTCCCCATTCTCTCTCTCTCTCTCTCTCTCTCTCTCTCTCTCTCTCTCTCTCTCTCTCTCTCTCTCTCTCTCTCTCTCTCTCTCTCTCTCTCTCTCTCTCTCTTTCAGCAATGCACATGTTTATCTTCAAAAGGACGATAACTCATTGACGCAAAGAAGCTACAAAAAGCCTTTGTTCAACACAACAAGAAAGAAACCTGATTAAATCGGAGTCTAGACTAACCCCAATTTGTAACTTTTTTTTCCTTTTTAATTTCTGTATCCCTGATTGACACGTGCCACAAAATATCCCCAAAAATCTTATCAATAACTGTTTTTAGATACTTTGCCAGCTATGGAAAAAGAAAACGCCGAAACAAAAAACTACAACGAAAACGCCGAAACAAAACAAAAACAAAAAAGTCGGCTTCCAAAGAAGTTTGGCCTTCCGGGACTCTGCTTTTTTTCCTTTTCTACAGAACATGCACAGGCTCGTGCTGCCCCTCGGGAGACGAGGAGATGCAGACGGAGGATTGCAACACGTGCCAGTGCGAGGTCACCAGGGAGGACGTAGAGGACCAGCTGGGCCCAGGCTCAGTGCCCTCAGATGGGGTCATCGGTACCATCGAAGGCACCGGAGACGAGGTACAGCTGGAGGCCAATGTCACCTATCTGGAAGAGGGGGTCACCGTCACGGTTGGCTCTTGTGTAGAATGGTAGGAGCATTAGTGAAAGTTACGTGAATTTTGTTTTTGCTGTACCAAAAGAATGTTTGAATGCATTCGCGTTCAGTGATATACACTGGTCAAAATTTGCTACGGATAGACTTTTATAACCTTGATTGCTAAAAGGTGGTGTAATTGTAAGCAATAAAAATTACATGACCGGAAAGAGCAATCCGTGAACACAAGCTCACTCAAACTTGTTTAATCCAACTTCCTGTTCACGTGCATCACGTGATTTTCGCATGCCACCCCAGAAAGTGTCATTTCGCTGACATGGAGCGAAACATAAAAGTGAGTAAAATTGTCAGAATCAACGACATTTCTTGTTCACATCGTAAACGTCGTACAAGAGACAAGGTTTCATGGCCGAAGTGAGATAATGACGTCATTTGGAACGCAAAGAGTTGTCTTTCTGTGCTGGCACACTGGAGAACAGCTGTTCACAGACTCGTTGTGTCATTCATGCTTGGAATATCGCAGTGCGTCGCTTCCAGAGCTTGGATTCACAGCCATGAGGTTGGTACTGCTGATAGACGTCGTGAAGGTGGCAGAATTTGGGAAACTTGTAATAACAATTGACGTTTTCTGCTTTTTTTAGGCCTGCCAAAATCGTTTCACACACGCTCTCTAGTAGCATTTTGATTTGCTGAATGCCTCAGTGCAGAACATGTCTCCATCCAAACTGTGAGGAACGGACTCCATGATGATGCTTGTACACCCACTGGGCATGTTTGGGCATCCTGCTCATTCCAGCTCATGAGCAGTGCTGTCTTTTGAGAGCACAGAACCACGCCATTTCGACATTATGAAACTGGACATAAATTATCTTCACTAACGAGATCAGGATCATTCTTAAGTTCATGAATGATCTTGTTAGGGTGTGGAGATTCTCAGGAGAGCATTACCAGGAAATGTGAGTCAGAGAGCATAACAAATCTCAAGGTGGGTATTTGACGGTTTGGGCTTGTATTGGTATGGTTGGGAAAATAGTGTCACAAATTCTTCAAAAGGAATCCCGGATAGCTGTTCCCTACAGGGATGAGGTCATCGATGTCCACATGATATCTTCTGCTGGCATGATCCGAGATGACGTCATCTTCATGTATAATCATGCCCCTTTTCATCGATCATGGGTTGTTGACGTGCACTTGCAGCAGGAGATCACTGTCCATATAAGATAGGTTTCCCAATCCAGAGACCTCAGTCTGATAGAACAATGTTGAAACATGCTCCATGCAGCCGTTAGAAGCCGTTCGTAGCAGCTCAGAAGTCTACATGCGGTGAGGGGGTCTCGCACATGCTTATCCATGACTAAAATACAAAACAATCTGAAAATGAAACATTCGCTCCATTCGGTTGTTTTATGCATTTTGAAGGGGGTATCACAGACGTTCCTTGAGGTAAGCCAATAAAATAATTCTCAGATCTTGTTTTCAATTAAAATGTGAAGGCGCCATGTTAATTAAACTGAACAAGAAAAATAAGTAATGGCTTTATGTTTATCTTTGATACTTTTGTATGCTTAAGATAATATCCTTAGCACATTTTGAGCAGTATATGTATTCGGTGATGGCCCAGATCCTTGGATATAGTCATATTAAAACTGAAAATAGTATGTTTCTCCCTGAAAGGGCGAATGTTCTCTTAATTAAAATTGAACACTAGTAGACAGCCTGGGCCTGTATTCACGTTGCGATAGCATGAGACTTAGCATGATGCTAAATTAGAAACTCTTCCAATGTCCTGTAGGATTTAATAGGACTTTTGGAAGAGCTTCTAAGTTAGCATGATGCTAAGTCTCATGCTATTTCAACGTGAATACAGGCCCAGGATACTATGTCCTATTGATTTTCTTGTTTCAGGACAGTAAACTTTACTTTGTCCTATCAGTTGTCCTTCACCGGTGTATCACTGTGTATAATTATGAAAGCATTATGTAAATATTTTATCTCTGTTTATCATGCATAATAAATTATGTCTTAGTTTATTTGTTTTGTTGTGTCACTGCACAATAATTCCATTAAAGAAATACGACACTCATTGGAGGCCAATAATGCAGACTGAGGAGACCTTAACAGATCGAAACAGCTGTCTATGCATAGGCACTGTCCCTTCCCCATTGGGACGGAAAAGAAAATCAGCACGTTTTATTATCTTATTATTTTCAGGACACAGAACAATTCATAAAGTTAAAGATAACTGAGTTTGTTTCTGAGGTTCAATAATACAGACAGTGGACATAAAAAGAGTTTTATCAAAGCAACCTATTCTGCATTCCAAATGCACCAAACTGTTTAGATTAGAGGAACGGAGCTAGCTTATTATTTTCAGAACACAGAACAATTCATAAAGTTAAAGATAACTGAGTTTGTGTCTGAGGTTCAATAATACAGACAGTGGACATAAAAAGAGTTTTATCAAAGCAACCTATTCTGCATTTCAAATGCACTAAACTGTTTAGATTAGAGGAACGGAGTAGCTTATTATTTTCAGAACACAGAACAATTCATAAAGTTAAAGATAACTGAGTTTGTGTCTGAGGTTCAATAATACAGACAGTGGACATAAAAAGAGTTTTATCAAAGCAACCTATTCTGCATTTCAAATGCACCAAACTGTTTAGATTAGAGGAACGGAGCAAGCTAATCACTGAGATTTTTCATTCATACTATTAATTCATACTGGTTTCTGCCATTG
>CM065683.1:45887850-45960350 GCA_017654935.2 Phymorhynchus buccinoides | reverse complement strand
AGGAGTGCTTCAACATCTGCGAGCACACCTGCGAGTTCAAGGATACAGACTGCGTGTTCACCACCTCCTCCGACCTGTGCCCCTGCAAGACCTGTCCCCCCGACTACCTGGAGGACTTACTTGGCAACTGCTGGAAGTTCAACGAGTGTCCTTGCTACGTGGACGGCAAGAGTGTCCCTGTAGGATACGAGCGCAACTACACAGAAACCTGCGAACACTGGTCAGTGGAATGGCAGCTTAAAACCATTAAAAGCATTGAAAGAAATTGCACAAGTTAAGAGCAACAGAAAACGACGAGACAGGGAAACAGTTAAGAGCCAGCCACACGTCCACTAAAATCGTGCCACTCTACGATACAATTCGATCACGTCATCTCAAAGCGCGAATCGCATTTTGTTCTTGAATACCACGTGATCGAATCGTATCGTAGAGTTGTACGGTTTTAGTGGACGTGTGGCTGGCCCTTTGCTGTTTCCCTGTCTCACCGTTGGCTGTTGTTCTTGACTTCTGCAGTTTCTTTGAATGTTACTTATAGTGCGGTTTCCTTGAATAATAATATAATAATAATAGTACATTTATATAGCGCTTTACCTCAGATGAGCCCAAAGCGCTTTACAATCAATTATTCATCAACAGACAACAAAAACAACATTCAAGAGTGACACCAACCAGCAACAGCGCATTTACAAAGCAACTCTCTCTCTCTCTCTCTCTCTCTCTCTCTCTCTCTCTCTCTCTCTCTCTCTCTCTCTCTCTCTCTCTCTCTCTCTCTCTCTCTCTCTCTCTCTCTCTCTCTCTCTCTCTCTCTCTCTCTCTCTCTCTAACACACACACACACACACACACACACACACACACACACACACACACACACACACACACACACACACACACAAAAGCTTTTATGATAAAACAAAATTCATATTCTTTTAACTTTACTTACTTGTTTCGCACCACCACACGGGTAGTGGTCTATGCCTACACATGAAAAGCAGGTATCAAAATGACACCTCTAGCACGCTCTTCTATTTAACTTTAAGCTCATATTATGTCTTATAAGGCCCCTATCATACTTGATTCAGACCCCCCCCCCCCCCCCCCCCCCCCCCCCCCCCCCACTACGTCCTCACTACGCGCTAAGTTTCCAGAGAACGTGGCGAGGTCTTGGTGAACTGCGGAAAATATCCTAATGTGTGAACACAACCACGCTGCTGCTGCGTTCTCAGAACGCGCAAAAGAGCAAAAATCGAGACATTTTGACGCTTTTCCACATTTTCACTGAGCGAACACCACACCACGCTCTAGCCATGTTCCCTCCACGACCACATGACGCCTGAACCAAGATGCAGCCACGCTCTAAATGACCACGTCACGCTGGTATGACACTCCTTCCACGCGTGTCACGTGCTTGCTACGTCCTCGTGGTCAATTTCTTGCCGAATCTTTTTCTTTCTTTGTCGATCACTCAAACGGTCTCCTGTCATATGAGCGTAGGTGCATCATGCTGCCGCTATGCGCCTAAGAAATAGGCCCAGCATGTCCGTCTTCAGCGGGAGAAAATCTTCGTCAGAACAAAGGCAGGAGAATGGACTAGAAAGGCAGAAAGTTAGCACACAGGGGAAAGGCAGAATCAAAGAGATGACTTCATAGATTAGAGGAAGTTACAAGCACAGAACTTCCAGAAGGTGGAGGAACTACCGGGTATCTATATAAAAGGTATCTCCATGGGGGAGAACTTGTCGAATCAAGCAGCTGCCCATTGCCCGGGCCCCACGTTGCTCCTACGTTCAACCCGATTTCACTACGCAGCCACTACGTTGTCCGTGCTTTCACTACAATCCCACTAGGCTTCACATCATCGCTACGTGTCTTTTGAGCACCTTGAAAATACGCATAGAGAGAACCTGGCCTACACACTGTCCACGCTTCAAGACACCACCACGCTCTTAGTACGTTGCAAAAGACTACAGTACGCTACGCCAAGACCATGCTGCGTTCAGCCACACTCTGGGTGATTGTGTCAAGACGTGGAGGACGTAGCGGGAATGTGGCATAATTATGTGTGATGGGGGTGTAAGCAATGTTATGTTTCTTCTTCTTCTTCTTTGTCTTCTGACGTTTCTTCCTTCTTCTCATCACATCCTTTTTCGTCGTCATTTTATTCAGCACTGTTTTCTTCTTTTTTTCCGATGTATTCTTCTAACTGATTTTGACTTGTACGCACCAGTCAATTTATTTTATTGATCTAAGGCACTCAATTAGTCTGTTCAATGTAATGTGACGGTTATTTAAATCACTGTTGCCAGCATAATGTGTGACGTTTTCCACCATTTAGGGATTTTTAGGCTGTCAGCTACTAACTGGAAATAGTTTATGAGTCAGGGCCTGTATTCACGTTGAGATAGCATGAGACTTAGCATCATGCTAACTTAGAAGCTCTTCCAATGTCCTATAGCTTCTAAGTTAGCATCATGCTAAGTCTCATGCTATCGCAACGTGAATACAGGCCCAGAATAACATAATTGTTTCTAAAACTTTTTTTTATATATAATGAAGGTGCTGGAAATATTAAAAACACAAGTTTTGCTATCACGACTACAGGTTAGTGAGAAATGGCTTGCATCAGTGACTGTATATTATGTCTGTGTATTTTGTTGTTGTTTTATGCATACACAACTATGATTTCCTCTACTTACTGCTTCAAATTGAACATTCAATGTACTGTTTAGTAGATACTAGCAATCGCCCCGTGGCAGTTAACTCCCGTGGCAGTTTTAACCCCATGGCAGTTTTAACCCCGTGGCAGCTATCTCCTCCCTACACCTACCCCCTCCCCACATTTACTTGCTCGGGGACTTATCTGCCACTCAGCGACACACTTGTTTGCTATTGTGGCTTTCAACAGACAGCCAGTCTCAAACACACGAAAGTGAAACTTTCGGTTTTACATTTCCAAGAAGAAGGCAGCATTTCACCTTCCAAGAAAATGGATCACAAAATGTGTAAGGTCTTTCATTTCAGGGGGGGAGGGGGGGGGGGCACATCTTGACCTATCGCAGAAAGAGTGTTTCATAATCATTTTCACTTTGACCTCGCGCACGCAGAGAGAGAGAGAGAGAGAGAGAGAGAGAGAGAGTAGTACTTCTTCTTCTTCGTCTTCTAAGTTCTTGTTCTTCGGTCGTTCAGGCATGTTTCTGTCAATTATGAACGTATATGCATCATGCTGCTGTTATGCGCCTAAGTAAGAATAATTAAGCCCAGCATGTCTGACTTCGGGTAGAGGAAATGTTTTTGAAAGTATTTGTTGAAAAAAGTCAGGAGAATTTCTGTCAATTACGAACGTAGATGCATCATGCTGCTGTTATGTACCTAAGTAAGAATAATTAGGCCCAGCATGTCTGACTTCGGCTAGAGGAAATCTTTTTGAAAGTATTTCTTGAAAAAAGGCAGGAGAATGGACTGGAAAGGCAGAACGATAGTAGATAACAGCATGCAAAGGGAAAAGGCAGAATCAAAGAGACTGACAGATTAGAGGTAGTTATAAGCACATAACTTCCAGAAGGTGGGGGAACTATTTGTACGGAAGACCCCCCCCCCCTCCCAGTATCCCTAGGGGGGGAAGCTTGCTGCGTTCTACTCCCACCCCCACCCCCCCACCCCCCACCCACACCCACACCCCAGTCAGTTTCTCTCTCTCTCTCTCTCTCTCTCTCTCTCTCTCTCTCTCAACCCACACCCACACCCCAGTCAGTTTCTCTCTCTCTCTCTCTCTCTCTCTCTCTCTCTCTCTCTCTCTCTCTCTCTCTCTCTCTCTCTCTCTCTCTCTCTCTCTCTCTCTCTCTCTCTCTCTCTCTCTCCACTGTCTGTATAAAAATAGCTGAAGCGGCTCGCCGCGGGGAGGCAAGCAAAGAGCCAAAGACATTGAAAAGAAAAGACTAACATCTGGTCCCTTTTCCCTATATGAGTAGTGAGGACAGAAACACTGGTTGTGTCCCTTTTAAACATCTTTATGACATAACACGTCGATATGCCAGTTGAATTCTCCGTTCAAATTCCAATCTGAGTCTTTAAGTAGCCGCCACTGTGAACTACCCCACTAACGATAACTCTATCAGCCAGGCTCACCGTAACTCTTAAGTAGTCCATCTTCCCCTTTTAGAGTCTTTGGTTATGTGTGAAGTGTTGGTTGAAATTAGCGTCCTGCAAACTAAATCGGTTTATAGCGCGTGTTTATGAACGGATGGTGTTGAAATTTTGCACGACGATAGTCACTATCCCTGGTCACGCATGTTCCAAATCTCGAGTCAATGTCCGGTCTGGTTACGCCGCGGTTTGTGAAAACGTGAAGCGGACTGTCGGCGCCCGTATCTCCGGCATTCCTGAATCGATTCGCTTCCGGTTTGGCACACGGATGGTCCCCGGCCCCGGTCATCTTCTTGCCCAATTCGAAGGCAATCGGCTCAGAAACGCCGGAGATACGGGCGTCGAGAGGCCGGCGGATGCGCGTTTCGCGCATTTGCGAAACCGCGCAAATGATACGGCCGCCTCGGTTGCCGTTGCCATCGCCCCGTTAGGGCTCACAGCAAATTTGAAGCGATTCGGTCGAAAAACGGCGGAGTTATAAGGCCCGTTTCGTGTTTCAGACACACAGACACACACACAGACACACACACGGACACTTGATATGATTAGCGTAACTGTTATTTGTTGTGGCTGGATCTGTTATGTTTCTTTTTTGTTTCTTTTCAGTATCTGTGATGACTTACACGAGTGGACATGCCAACCCTTGTCAGATTGTTAGTATATTATGTTTACATATTATAATGTTTCTATGTATGTGTGTGACTGAATAAGCAAAGAATTGTATAATTTGATCAAATCCTCATGTACGTAAATATAGGAGTACATTATATTTTTTTAAAGGAGGGGGCGGGGTGGGGTGGGGGTGGTATGTGTGTACGAAGAAATGTGGTGTAAAAGACATTTCAGAAAAGAAAGAAATTAGCAGATAGGGTGGTGGGGAAAGGTGTAGTAATAAGGGGGGGGTGCATTATATCTCTCCCTCTCTCTTTCTCTCTGTCGCTTTCTCTTTCACACACACACACACACACACACACACACACACACACACACACACACACACACACACACACACACACACACACACACACACACACACACACACACACACACACACACACACACACACACACACACACACAGAGAGACACACACACACACACACACACACACACACACACACACACACACACACACACACACACACACACACACACACACACACACAGATACATACACACACATAAACCACAGTAGCTTTTCTCAGCTCCTTTCAGTTCATGCCTTTCGTTAACACTCGTCACCAGCATAAACCAATTTAAAGTGTTTTATCCATTAGACTTGCATTGTTTTATGGTGGCATACCACTTGTAAGGTCTTTTCCTGTCCCTAACCAAAATCAATGATAAGTATATTTGCCTCTGTTAAAAGAAATAACTTGAAGCAAATAGCTCTCTGTGGAAAACTGAAAGGAGCTAGAATGAGGGGAATTAGTATACTGTGAAACACACACAACCGAGTGTGCGCGCGCGTGTAGCCACACACAAGTTTACACTCGAACACATGCACGCTTGCTCTTGCATATGCACAAACAGCTCAGCTGGTGTGTGTATGTGCGTGAACTGGTTTTCAGTAGTCTTATAATAAACCAACACAACATGACTAAAATTAAGAACCACTTTTAAACGATCTGTAAGCCTCTGTTAAAACCAGGCTAAGGACACGTCCATTTCTGTATTCGTTCATTTTACGAAAACTATCTTCTCAGTTGAATAGCGATTTCTCTGTCAGGGACATTCACAAAGGAAAGTGAAGAGAAGAAAACAGTCTTAGTGCATGAAAGAGGTTGTATAACTTAAAGGGGCACCCTGATGGATGAGGTTTTTATTAAAAAAAAGAAACACGTCCAGATCACCAGGAAAACACCCTTTACAGAGATTGCAACACTCACTTTGCTCTGGTTTCCTAGAAATCAAACCGTCATATATCGGCGATTCCTCCTTGGCGGGGGTGCTGGAAGTCAAATTATTTCACCCAAAGAGAAGGCGTGGCGTGTGCCGTCTCTTTTCTAATGGCCGCCTGCGCTTAGACCAAATCGTTTGCACGAAATTTTCGCAATACAAGCCTTTTTATTTATTTATTTTTATAATAATTTTATTGTTTCGCTCACAACAAAGGAAATAGCTCTTCTTTTTTTTTTTACTGCATTACCAAAAAAAACCTCTTCAACCACAATGAGTGACCTCCACCCACCCCATCCAAAATGGCTACTCTCTCCGGCATCTCCGCCAAGGAGGAATCGCCGTTTTGACGGTTTAATTTCTAGGAAACCAGAGCAAAGTGAGTGTTCCGATCCTTGAAAAGGCTGTATTTCTGGTGATCTCGACGTGTTTCTGGCAAAAACTCATCCGTCAGGGTGCCCCTTTAAGCTTCAGTGAGGTTGATTGATGGGAGCAAAACTGAATGTATCCAAGATTGCCTTCCCTGTTAAAATACTGTCTAGAAAACACTGGAATGCAAAATCAAAACAAACAAAAAACTGTAAAGTATTATATTAAAGGTAGCATCAGGTGCAGCTGGTGTGTTTCTACATTTAGCTGTAACTCCGTTTCTATCTTCTCATTTCAGTGAATTGTGTTCTGATGATGATAATCAAAAACGGGGAAAATCCACTACAAATGTGTTTACTTCATATGTGAAAGTCTGAGTGCAGCTGATTTAACTGCAGTATATCCTATCCGTAAAGCTGGAGTAAAATTGGTAGTTCAAATCAATCAGGAAGGTGATTGGAGATTGGACCATTGACCGCATATCGATCCAAAGCTACATTTCGAGTCAGTCGTGTTTCCGTTGCTTTTGAAATCGTCTAGAGTGCATAAATGAACGCACATCCTTTTGTAAATGTTTCATTAACCCTTTCGCCGCCAACGTTGCATTTTAGCACCACAGTGATTTAACACCTATGTCACTAAAAGGCATCAAACTGGGGTCTGTCATTCAAAGACCCTACTGTCTAGTTTTGGGAAGTAAGGATAGACCTTATTTTAGATCTGTCACTGAAGAAGCACCAATACTGCAGATGGATTTTGTTCTATATCCTGGTAAATTCAATGGACATGTTTGGCTGAAATATGGCTGGCGGTGAAAGAGTTAAGGACAGGATGACTTAAGGATATGGGTCAAATAAGGAACTCATCAACTGAAGTCAATTTAGTGTTATCACGCCAGCGATATTTCCATTACTGATGATTCACCAGTTCGTTCGCCCTCTTGTTTGTTTAAGGCTGCCCTTTCCCTGTCGTTTGGACGGACTGGACTATCTGTGATGTTGATTGTGGAACTGGACAACGGTCTAGATCCAGGTAGTACAACGGATGCACTTTCTCCACACAGAGCTGTTCGCCTCTCTATATTATATCTTTGTCTCTCTGTATCTCTGATTATCTCTGTCTCTCCTTTTGCCCTCTCTCTATCTCTCTATCTCTCATTCTCTCTCTCTCTCTCTCTCTCTCTCTCTCTCTCTCTCTATCTCTATCTCTCTCTCTCTATCTCTCTCTATCTTTTTTCTCTCACTCTCTGTCTCTCTCTCTCTCTCTCTCTCTCTCTCTCTCTCTCTCTCTCTCTCTCTCTATCTCTCTATCTCTCTCTCTCTCTCTTTTTTCTCTCACTCTCTGGCTCTCTCTCTCTCTCTCTCCTCTCTCTCTCTCTCTCTCTCTCTCTCTCTCTGTCTTTTTTCTCTCTCACTCTCTGGCTCTCTCTCTCTCTCTCTCTCTCTCTCTCTCTCTCTCTCTCTCTCTCTCTCTCTCTCTCTCTCTCTCTCTCTCTCTCTCTCTATCTCTCTATCTATCTATCTCTCTCTCTCTCTCTCTCTATCTATCTATCTATCTATCTATCTCTGTCTTTTGTCTCTCTCTTTCTCTCTGTCTCTCTCTCTCTCTCTCTCTCTCTCTCTCTCTCTCTCTCTCTCTCTCTCTCTCTCTCTCTCTCTCTCTCTCTCTCTCTCTCTCTCTCTCTCTCTGTCTCTCTCTCTCTCTCTCTCTCTCTCTCTCTCTCTCTCTCTCTCTCTCTCTCTCTCTCTCTCTCTCTCTCTCTCTCTCTCTCTCTCTCTCTCTCTCTCTCTCTCTCTCTCTCTCTCTCTCTCTCTCTCTCTCTCTCTCTCTCTCTCTCTCTCTCTCTCTCTCTCTCTCTCTCTCTCTCTCCGTTCTGTCTCTGTCATGTGTATCCGTTTGTCTCTGTTTCTCTATCTCTCTCTGTGCTTTTGTGTTTATGGGTGTGGGTGGGGGTGGGAGTGGTCGTGGGTATGTCTTCCCTAGAAAGGGACCTATATTTCCTTTTTTATGTTGGCATTTCAACAAATTGCATTTAGTTTCTTTGCCTTCTGGTATCGGCAAAGCTGAGCCTTTTTGTAACATTATTTGTTATTAAGGTTTTCATTTTCTCTGGTGTGTCGTGTTGTGTGAAGACCAGGGGGTACCATCCTGAACAGAATAAGGAAGGTTGATAGTATCTTCTGGCTTTCACCCGATGAAATGGAAACCTACCAAGACATCCACTCGGCAACAGACTATAAAAATCAATGTTAATGATCTTCGTGTTGTATGTGACCAGATACGATCCATGTGCGGATCCAACTGTTCTGACCAAAGAATATGAAGACTGCGAATCGGTTACACCTCCTAATGACGACCCTTGCCTGGACTGGTAACTACGTAGCTTACTTTCTTTCTTTGTTTAGTCTTACTCTCGTTCTAGCTGTTTGTGATATCTCTTTTTCGTTTTATTCCTTATACCTTTCCAGTTTGATTCTCTCTTCTTTTTTTTTAGGCGCCTTAGGGCCATTTTCTGCCACCTGCAGACATTTGTGGCAGTCTCTGATCTGCCCAAAGCCACCACGCTGCCATTCACTCACTGTTCTAGCTGATCATTACGCTAGATTGCGATAAGAATAACGGGGGGGGGGGGGGGGGGGGGGTGTTTCCGGGGGGGGGGGGGTTCCCAACTTCCCCCCCCTCCCCCCCGGGGGTCCCAACTTCCCCCCCCCCAACCCCAACCCCCAATCCAATGCAATGCAGGTAGTCTTCTTTTTTGTTGTTGTTGTTGTTCTTCTTCTTCTTCTTCTTTTTCTTCTTCTTCTTTGCCAAGCGTGTTTGTGTCTGTATTTATTTCTCTCTCACTCTTTCTCTCTATTTGAGTCTCTCTTTCTAGGTTTTGTCTTCTGCGGTTTTCCCCGGGTTGGAAATAAATTGAACTAAAAACCATTCCTGGAATTATGTATTATTATTAAATAAGAGCAGCGTGTTTGGTCTTGGCAATGTTATCCGATTGATTGCTAAGTAAATCATTATGTTTTATATCTTGTACATAATGTTATGTATTCTACCATCAGAAGATTCTGCTTTTAAGTTTAAAACAGAAAGCATTGTATTGTGTCTCACTTGATCAGTACTTTCTAGAGATGTGTGTGCATACTATAATGTATGTGTAGATGTAGATCTATGTGTGTTCATGCCTTAAGTTTTAACAGAAAGCATTGTATTGTGTCTCATTTGATCAGTACTTTCTAGAGATGTATGTGCATACTATATGCATGTGTATTTGCAGATCTATGTGTGTTCATGCTTTCCTGTAGTTTGTTTACCTGTGTGCGTGTGTGTGCGCGCGCACGCGCTCATGTGTGTCTATATGTGTGTGAAAAATAAGTCAGAAAAGACAATCAGTTTCAGTGGTGAGAGGGAACAGCATAACTCATTTTTCCCAAAGTTTAAAGACAAACACCAAACACACTGCACTTGGTCGTTGAAGCAACCAAATAATTTCATTTAATATACTCCTCCTTCCTTGCTCTTTACTTTACAGCTACGTATGTTGTCATGTGTGAGATATATAAGTAACTACTTGTTGCAGCAAATCAGGATGATGTAAAAATCAGGATTCACTACTAAATAACTCAATTCAATATGTTTTCTTGGCTTTCAGTGTCTGTGAAGAAGAAGGAGTTGTGTGCACCCCAATACCTCCAGTTGGTAAGTATGGACATGTTTTATGTGTATGTGTTGGTATGTGCTGGGGTTGAGAAAGGGGAGGAAGAGAGCAGTGTTGGGTCTACAAAACCTGATGCAGTGTACACGGTGATACTTGTAATTCAAGATTCAAGATTACTTTATTATCTCATTTAACACAACAAATTGCATCCAGGTGCAGAACACTATGACAAACACAATAACACATAACATTGAAGTATCAAACATAATTGTTAAGAAAAATACATTAAAGAAAAAAACTGTTATCACACATAACATTTCATGGAATATTATAATAATTAGCTTAAACTAATAATAATAAGTAAAGACAGTATTAAGATTTATAGCCAAAAAAAGCAATATACCTTTCGTGTTTCCAATCATGTAAACGAGCACAATAAAGATACATGTTAAGACAATGCTCCATTTAAAGACCCACCACGCAACGTGTCAAAATCATGGTTTTCCCATGTTTTCCCTCTTATAGCTGGTACGGAATCTTAAGAAATCTTCCAAGCATAAGAGGGAATGTGACACGTGACGTGGGGGGTCTTTAACAAAGGCAAAACGAGACCAATTCAGACATATACTATTGAATCTATTGCAAACCTATTATCACAGAAGCAACAATGACATTATTTAAAAGGTATAAGTAAGACACGTTTTAAGACGACAGTAATGCCAACTGTTAGTGAACCCATCATTGCAGGAATGCCTGCTGTCTTGCTGTTGTTGTCAGATTTTGTCACAAACCGACATGGTATTGGTATTAGCATTATATTTCTGTCACAAACTGTCTCTGTGAAATTCAGGCTGCTCCAACCTGGAGAGCGGTGTCACCGTTAGTGCGGCACCATCCTTTTTTTTAATCAATTAATCAATCAATCAGTCAATTCGTTTTCAAAACAAAAATTCACTGTTTGGCACGCACACAAGACACAATAATTTGGCTTGCTATGTAAATACAAGTTATCCATCCCACCTGAATCACACAGTCTTCTTTTACCGAATAGTGGAATGGGCTTTGACGTGTGTGCAAGATCCTGTGCATGCATTAACACATGGGACTTTGGTTTTAAGTCTCGTCCAAAGGATTTTCCCAACTGACGTTAGGAACTCATTTGCATCTGGATGGAGTGAGGAAATTGGAGTAAAGTGTCTTTCCCAAGGACACAATACTGCAGACCGAATGCGATTCAAACCATCATACTCGCTGGGCTGGAGTTAGTTTATGGTGATTCCAACCATTCTGCCATGGCGGCTCTAAAGTCCAAAATCCAGCATATGATCAAATTGGCCTAATGAGATCATGTTTACAGTCACCCACTTCATTTTATTGTTGTTGTTGTTGTTGTAATCACAATCAAATATAAATAGTTTGTGTGCTGTACACAGAAACTTATGGATCATGAACAAGTCTGTAATATTTATGCTGAATCTTTGCCTATCAAATGTAAGTTAGCACTGAACCCAGTAATCTGAGTATTGATGAAATTGTCAACTGATTCTGTCGCTCTAGTCTTAGTGTAAAGGGAAATTATTATTTTAGCATAACCATAGTCTTAATCATCAGTAGTAATGAATTAAAAACAAATTAAACTTGTATGCAGACCAAGCAACTAATGAATCACTCCCAGAACATGAAACTAAACGCACCAAATTACCTGCATTAGACATAATGTTCCATCAGCATTTTTTTTTTTTAAATATAGGCAGTTATCCTGTAAGCGTAATGCATAGCTGAAACTTTGACATTTAGCATTTGGATATGCTGTTGTTGTTGTTTTAAGGAGGCATCACATGGAGCAGCTGGAACGACTGGAGCATTTGTGTGGGCAACACAAACTGCCGTGACTACACCCGCACCCGCTGTCGATACTGCGAACGTCCTCAGTGTGGTGAAAACTTGCCCTGCGATGGGGAGGCTGTGGAAACTGAGCCCTGCAACTACGACGCATGTCAGTGAAGGACTTGCTGGATAGGGGAGGGGAAGAGCCAGAAGAGAGGATGGGGTGGGCAGCTTATGGGTGCTTAGAGCAATCCAGTTTACGCTTGCTCATTGATGGATGTCCAATGACCCTAGCCATATGATTTCAAATTTGTCAAATCTGCAACGTTGCTTGTTGTGGTACCGTGCAGACAAATGGGCTAGCCCGATAATTGCCGCGTTGTGCTACAGGGGAAATGGTTGGGATAAAGAGTAGGGAACGGCGGGCAGGAAGGCAAAATGAAGCCACGCGGTGAGAGCCGCTCCTTATATACCCCCGCTGTGCCTTTAAGCTCTCTTGGTGTTTGAAAGCCAACATTCCATATATTTTATCTATACAATCTTTATTGTTTAAAAAGTGGTTTACACAAAGATGATTTCTATCACATCAGTTTGAACAAGTTAACGCCTGTCAGCAGTAGCTTAATTTGTTTAATTTGATATTTTATTCCTTGCTCGTAAATTGCCATATTATTTTGATATCGTTTCCACACGGGTGTACATTTTAAGAGCGTGTGCACATAATTATTTCGTACGGAAACAATCCGGTTCCGCAATCTTCAAAATAAATCTGGAAGTAAGAAATATGAAGGAGTGTGCACATACACGCGGAAACCCATCCACATACCCCATCTGTTTATTTCTTACTTTCTTTTCCTTTATTTGCGGATTGTGGATAAGATCATATGTGCATGGGTTTCCATGTATATGTACCTAAGAATCATTTGTACAGATTCTTCAATCAAGTGTTGACTTTTAGCGAGCCTTTCTGCATTTGCATCCAGTACTTTGGCAGAAAACCAATTCTGGTTACGGTACACCAACTGACAAAGGTCATTGGAACAACATTCATACGGGATGCCATCTTTCTTCGTTTTGATTGTGACAGCCTGTCTGTATGGTATTTACCATTTAGAGAGGGGGATGTTCCATGATGTGGGATCAGGAATCAAAGTTTCTTTCTACTTACCGTTGTGTGTGCAGGTTGCAGTGTGTTTGAGTGGTCGCAGTGGGCCGAGTGTTCGGTCACCTGTGGTGGCGGCAGTAGGTTCCGGAGCAAGATGTTTGGCGACAACGACACGGCAACTGACTGCCAGTTGACCCAGACAACTGAAACAGAATCCTGTGGAAGCTGTACCTGTACGTTATGCTCTGTTTTATGAAATCAGGGATGCTAGCACATATACTTAAATACAATAATTATAATATGATGTACATCAATCAATCGATCAAAATTTATTGTCTTTAAAAAGATAAAGAAAATCTTTGTCTGGCATGCACATGAAACATAAACATAATAAGAAACATATCATTTACAAACTCTCATCCAAAATCAAACTTTCCGCACATTGGTCCTTGTATAAATGAATACATACATAAATAAATAAATATAGTATTAGGATAACATATCAAAAACACACTATAAAATCACTTTCACTGGACATAAAAGAACCACCGTGCACACTAAAACAACCAAATACTCCAAGAAAAACCACCATAAACGGGTAAAATGTGCAGCCAGGAGGCAGCGAACGAGTTGCGCCAAGAGAGATAACTCTTGCAACCCCATGAAATATAACATGAAAGAGAAATGATAGCAATTTCAATATAGGTTGTCTGTGAATAACAAAGCTGCTTTGTAGTTGAAGATGAACTGAAGACTGAACTGAACATGTGATTGAGGCATCGTTTGATGCCTGTTCACAGGGGATATAGATAGAGATAAATCCATATAAACAATTGAAATAGTGCTTAACATTTACTAAAGTAAATTTGAGTCAAAGTTACTGTTGCTAAATCACACAGACATCGTCAGACATATTCACATTCTCCTTTACACAATGCAAATGTTATTATGCTCACGCTCACACACATGTATTCCGTCCCATAATGCTTAATGCGCAGTGCCTCACTCTCAGATAACTCCAAATTCCTCAAACTTGTTTCCCAGCTATACTCCAGTGCAAAAGAGAATATTTTAGTCAGATCTTAACTCGTTTCAAGTGAAATAGTTCACAAAGCAGACTGAAACCCAAAAGACGATAGAAGACTTTAAACATAACCTGTGCTCAATCCATAAGCAGGATGTGTTATTTTTGGCAGGTGATTCCAGTACCGTCGAGAACTGGGGCGACTGGTCAGAATGTGCTACGGGCAATGCCGAGCAGTGTGGCTGGGGAACCAGAATACGAAACCGCAATATGGACGACCAGTCTTGTCACGAGGGAATTCCCAGCAGCCAAGAAGAGGACTGCTTCTTAGGCATCTGTGGTACGTTTTATTAGAATGCATTGTGACGACTGGCTATCTTGAAAGTCATGTCAAGGAAATGTGTGCTGATTGCTATTGGTGGAGTATAATATTATGTTACGCCCAATCCGTGAAATTGCCCATATTATGAAATGGTTGAGCTATTTGCTTATTTCATGAAATAGCGCTTTAAAACTTGTGTATTTGGGCAAAATACTGTGCAAGAAACATGTGGGGCTTTTTTTCATTCATATCGTACAAACAAATTTTAAAAGATCACAGTCAGAAATCACACAAAGAGATGGTTTTTATTCTGACCTAATTCATAAAAACGTTTAATAAAGCATGTAGTTTGTGCATGCCTCCGAGTAGCATCGAAATGGAGTGGGAATAGGATTGAGATGACATTACAATATAAATAAATTTGCAAGTATTGAACAAGCATTAAACAATATCTGAAAAAAGCGATACAAACGATATAGTACATTGTCCATTTCATAAAATTGGCAAATAGCTTTCCCATTGGTTTTAATGTGTGTGTGTGTGTGTGTGTGTGTGTGTGTGTGTGTGTGTGTGTGTGTGTGTGTGTGTGTGTGAGCGTGTGTGCGTGCGTGCACTTGTTTATTTGTGTTTTGTGTGCACACGCTTTTGCATCAACACTCATGCACAAGCACTTGGCAAACGCTCAATTTGATCAAATCTTATCTCTTTTTGTAGTATCCTAAGCTTAAAATGTCTCTCTCTCTCTCTCTCTCTCTCTCTCTCTCTCTCTCTCTCTCTCTCTCTCTCTCTCTCTCTCTCTCTCTCTCTCTCTCTCTCTCTCTCTCTCTCTCTCTCTCTCTCTCCATCTATAACTGTCTGTCTCTCTGTGTATGTCTTTGTCTGACTGTCTCCTCTTTCTCTGTCTCTCTCTCTCTGTCTCTCTCTATCTCCCCTCCCCCCCCCCCCCTATTCCCACTATTCTTTTTTCTTCCCCCCTTCTCTCTCTCTCTCTCTCTCTCTCTCTCTCTTTCTTCACACCCTCTCTCCTTCTCCTTCTCCTTCTCCTTCTTCGTCTCTCTCTCTCTCTCTCTCTCTCTCTCTCTCTCTCTCTCTCTCTCTCTCTCTCTCTCTCTCTCTCTCTCTCTCTCTCTCTCTTTATCCCTCTCTCTCTCTCTCTCTTTCAACAGACTGTGAGGACGGCTTCGAGTTCAGCAACTATTCTCAATGTAAGCCGACCTGCCAGCAGCCCAATGTGGACCCGTTGTGCGACCTCAACCTGGACCCTAAGTGCGTGTGTGCCGGGGAGACATTCATGGACCTCAACACTGGGGAATGTGTGCCCGTGGATCAGTGCCAGCATTGCAAATACGACAACCACACTTACTCTGTGAGTCACTGATCAGGCACGATTTGATGCAGTTCTGATCAGGCACGATTTGATGCAGTTCTGATCAGGCACGATTTGATGCAGTTCTGATCAGGCAGCTGATTGCCTCAAGAAAAAAGAGCCTCTTTTTTTTTTAACGTGAAGCCATACTCTTGTGTCAATGCTTTGGGTTTCAACAAGAAAGTTCAGGTAAATGCACACACAAGCAAGCGAAAGGCACGTTTGGGTGTATCTGAAGCCTGAATTCAGGAGATTTGATACAGTTCTGATGAGGCACGATTTGATGCAGTTCTGATGAGGCACGATTTGATGCAGTTCTGATCAGGCACGATTTGATGCAGTTCTGATCAGGCACGATTTGATGCAGTTCTGGTCAGGCACGATTTGATGCAGTTCTGATCAGGCACGATTTGATGCAGTTCTGATCAGGCACGATTTGATGCAGTTCTGATCAGGCACGATTTGATGCAGTTCTGATCAGGCACGATTTGATGCAGTTCTGATCAGGCACGATTTGATGCAGTTCTGATCAGGCACGATTTGATGCAGTTCTGATCAGGCACGATTTGATGCAGTTCTGATCAGGCACGATTTGATGCAGTTCTGATCAGGCACGATTTGATGCAGTTCTGATCAGGCACGACTTGATGCAGTTCTGATCAGGCACGATTTGATGCAGTTCTGATCAGGCACGATTTGATGCAGTTCTGATCAGGCACGATTTGATGCAGTTCTGATCAGGCACGATTTGATGCAGTTCTGATCAGGCACGATTTGATGCAGTTCTGATCAGGCACGATTTGATGCAGTTCTGATCAGGCACGATTTGATGCAGTTCTGATCAGGCACGATTTGATGCAGTTCTGATCAGGCACGATTTGATGCAGTTCTGATCAGGCACGATTTGATGCAGTTCTGATCAGGCACGACTTGATGCAGTTCTGATCAGGCACGATTTGATGCAGTTCTGATCAGGCACGATTTGATGCAGTTCTGATCAGGCACGATTTGATGCAGTTCTGATCAGGCACGATTTGATGCAGTTCTGATCAGGCACGATTTGATGCAGTTCTGATCAGGCACGATTTGATGCAGTTCTGATCATCAGGCACGATTTGATGCAGTTCTGATCAGGCACGATTTGATGCAGTTCTGATCAGGCACGATTTGATGCAGTTCTGATCAGGCACGATTTGATGCAGTTCTGATCAGGCACGATTTGATGCAGTTCTGATCAGGCACGATTTGATGCAGTTCTGATCAGGCACGATTTGATGCAGTTCTGATCAGGCACGATTTGATGCAGTTCTGATCAGGCACGATTTGATGCAGTTCTGATCAGGCACGATTTGATGCAGTTCTGATCAGGCACGACTTGATGCAGTTCTGATCAGGCACGATTTGATGCAGTTCTGATCAGGCACGATTTGATGCAGTTCTGATCAGGCACGATTTGATGCAGTTCTGATCAGGCACGATTTGATGCAGTTCTGATCAGGCAGCTGATTGCCTGAAGAAAAGAGCCTTCTCTTTTTTTTTAACGTGAAACCATGCTCTTATATCAATGCTTTGGGTTTCAACAAGAAAGTTCAGGTGAAATTAAGCTTGGGTCGCTGCATGCACCCGTGCACGCATGCTCAAGCAAAGACACACACGAGAGTGCAGTCACACACACACACACACACACACACACACACACACACACACACACACACACACACACACACACACACTCTCTCTCTCTCTCTCTCTCTCTCTCTCAAACCCCCATAACCACAATCACACACGCATGCACGCGCACGCACACGTACACACACAAACATACACACACACACACACACACACACACACACACACACACACACACACACACACGCGCGCGCGCGCGCGCGCGCGCGCGTGCACACTCAAGCGCCCATAACCACAGAGAGAGAGAGAGTGAGAGAGAGAGTCTTACACACAAACACACACAAGCACACATGCACATATTGGTGTTTTCACACACACACATAGATACAGTTTGATATAAGCAATCTTTTAATTTCCAAGGGTACTTAACAGAATGTTTGCTTTACCCAACACTGTACAAGTATTTTCATTATTGTGCTACGAAAAAAAGATGAAATGTATAGCTCCATACACAGCTCACTTCAGGTACGATACCAGGTTTACGTAGCAGACTGTAGCAGTTTTTATGATTACTCTCTCTCTCTCTCTCTCTCTCTCTCTCTCTCTCTCTCTCTCTCTCTCTCTCTCTCTCTCTTATCCCCCCTCTCTGTCTCTCTCTATCTCCTCATGTTCTTTCCCTTTGTCTGTCTGTCTCTTTGTCCCTGTCTTGCTCTCTCTCACACACACACACACACACACACACACACACACACACAGAGACCATGCACATCCGCGTAACTGTTTTAAAAGGGGTTCGTTAGCCTTAAATCTTACGTTTCTAGTAATAGTTAGGATTCCCCCTACCATTAGGGTGGAACCCTATGGTTATTGTACACATTCTTTTTTCTTGTTGTTGTTGTTTTATAATAAGTTAGGATTCCCCCTACCATCAGGGTGGAACCCTATTGATATTATACACATTCTTTTTTCTTCTTCTTCTTCTTCTTCTTGTTTTATAATAAGTTAGGATTCCCCCTACCATTAGGGTGGAACCCTATCCACTTTAGTTTTGTCGCCTTGTTGTTGTTTCATAATAAGTTAGGATTCCCCCTACCATTAGGGTGGAACCCTATTGCTATTGTACACTTTAGTTTTGTCGCCTTGTTGTTGTTTTATAAGTTATGATTCCTCCTACCATTAGGGTGGAACCCCATTGCTATTGTACACTTTAGTTTTGTTGCCTTGCTGTTGTTTTATAATAAGTTATTACGCTAGTCTGGGTTCTTGTGGGTGTGCAGCCTGGAGACCGATGGGAATGCGGGGAGTGTGACTACTGCACGTGTTGTTCCGGAACCGTTGTGCAGGAGCCCAAACAGTGCCCTGACGTCCGTGAGTGTAACATGGTGAGTCTCCAGCTGAAGCTGACTGCTCTCCTAATTAGCCCTGAGGGTTTGGACCAAGCTCTGTGTGCATCTGTAGTTATTGTTTGTCTCAGGTATGAGTGTATAAAAAACCTTGTAATTAGCTGATCTCATAACCCTAAATAAAGCAAATGTCATTCGTTCGTTCGTTCGTTCGAGTGCGTGTAGGGGGTGAGGGGGGAGAGATTGTGTGTGTGTGTGTGTGTAATTAGGGGTGTGTGTGTGTGTGTGTGTGTGTGTGTGTGTGTGTTTGTGTGTTTGTGTGTGTGTGTGTGTGTCTTTCTGTTAGTCTGTCTGTCTATCTGGGGGTCTGTGGGGGTCTGTGTTTGTATATGTGTATGTATGCGCCTGTGTGTGCGTGTTTGTGTAGATCTGTGCGTGCTTGTGTAATCGCAAAGAGCTATTGACAAGGATGGAATTAGTTCAGAAGTACTCCTGAAATCAAGATTGGAAAAGCTGATAGAAAGAATCTTCAGGATCGGCCATCTTGTCATCTGGATCCACGGTCTTATTAAATCAAACAGTTCTGCCAACATTGATGGCAGATTGTTTTTGTGTTTTTTGTGTGGGTTTTTTAACATTGATGGCCGAGTACTGCAAAATGATATATAAGCAATGTTAACACCACCCCCACCAATCCTGTACACATAGACATAGACACAGTGGAAATTATGTTTAATGTGGTCACCACGTCAGGATTGGGAACACTCAGAAAACATTAAAACGTATCAGGATTGAGAGAATGTTTTGCTTTCACCCTTGTATTGAATTCAAAAGTCTGCCTCCTCCTTTTTAAAAAAATCAAAAATCACTTAATTTATGTATGTATGTATGTATACTTAGTATTATCATTTTAGGCAGAGGGGCATGATATTTGTTGTTGTTTTTGTTATTGATGATGCCTCCCTGTATGTTAGTTGAATGTTTGTTGTGGGTGGTTTTTTGGTGGTGGTAGGTGGGGTATTCTTATTTGTGTGTTTGGGTTTTTTGCAGTAGTAAAACTGTCAATCCGTTATGCGTGAGTTTAACTCAAAGATAAATTTGGTTCTTGGTTAATCTTGGTTGTTTCTTTTTATGAGTTAAAACAAAAATATGATAACATAAATAATAACAATTTAAACGTTGTGTCTGTAGCCAGAAGCTTTGCGCTTCCATCTCGGTTGCTGAAAACAGGGGAAGAAAAAAGAAAACAAAAGAAAAGAAACTCCCATGTTTTGAGACAGGTTCCTCTTCAAGCAGTGGCTGCAAACATGGACTGGTAGTTTGTAGTCTGTTTCCAAAAGCTGCAGCACTCAACTTTTCATCCTTTATTACCTGTCTTCTGTTTTTCTTATCTTCTCTCTCTCTCTCTCTCTCTCTCTCTCTCTCTCTCTCTCTCTCTCTCTCTCTCTCTCTCTCTCTCTCTCTCTCTCTCTCTCTCTCTCTCTCTCTCTCTCTCTCTCTCTCTCTCTCTCTCTCTCTCTCTCTCTCTCTCTCTCTCTCTCTCTCTCTCTCTCTCTCTCTCTCTCTCTCTCTCTCTCTCTCTCTCAATCTAATCGAGATGTCTAGTACATGTCTTATGTTATTTTTCGTTCCTTGACCATGTTTCCTATAGGGGCTAGTGGCCTAAATAAATTAAACCATTTCTCAATAATTATGTATTGTTTAACTGTTCAATTATTGTTCTCTCTCTCTCTCTCTCTCTCTCTCTCTCTCTCTCTCTCTCTCTCTCTCTCTCTCTCTCTCTCTCTCTCTCTCTCTCTCTCTCTCTCTCTCTCTCTCTCTCTCTCTCTCTCTCTCTCTCAATCTAATCGAGATGTCTAGTACATGTCTTATGTTATTTTTCGTTCCTTGACCATGTTTCCTATAGGGGCTAGTGGCCTAAATAAATTAAACCATTTCTCAATAATTATGTATTGTTTAACTGTTCAATTATTGTTCTCTCTCTCTCTCTCTCTCTCTCTCTCTCTCTCTCTCTCTCTCTCTCTCTCTCTCTCTCTCTCTCTCTCTCTCTCTCTCTCTCTCTCTCTCTCTCTCTCTCTCTCTCTCTCTCTCTCTCTCTCTCTCTCTCTCTCTCTCTCTCTCTCGACGCACGCAGCTGGTGCCGAGCGCCGACGACTGCTGCACCGTGGACTGCATCCCGAGAATGTGCCACCTCAAGACGGAGCCGTTCCCTCAGCGTGTGGTCAACCCGATCGGTGACTGCGTCAGCGACGAGCTGTTCGACGTGCAGTACTGCGAGGGCACCTGCGCGCCTAGCACGCACCGTGTCGACTACGTCCTGGGCAACATGGCCGAGAAGCAGTGCGCCTGCTGCGGCGCCCTGGTCAAGAGCTACAGAACGATCCAGCTCACATGTCCGAACGGCACCAAGGTGGACCACCCGCTGCCTGTCCTGGGTAGCTGCTTCTGCGACGTCGTCGCCTGTCAGACGGGGACTTAGTAGCGCTGTGGGTAGGGTGGGTGGGGGGCTGTGGAAGCCCCAGTAATCAGCTGCCACAAAGTGAGTGTTTGTGCGTGGTCTATGTGTGTGTGTGTGTGTGTGTGTGTGTGTGTGTGTGTGTGTGTGTGTGTGTGTGTGTGTGTGTGTGTGTGTCTTGGTGCGGATGTATGTGTTTGAGTATGTGCGTTTGTTTAAGTAAGCTTTCTCTCTGTAAAGTCTATGATCCCTTCCCAACTCTTGTCGTCCAGCTCAATGACGTTGAGTATGAGGTTAATTAATGTGTGTGCGTGTGTGGGGTGGGGGTGGGGAGTAAGGGGGCGGGGTGGGGGATGGGGGGGTGGTGGGGGGGGGGGGGTGGGGGGGGGGATGGTCGGGGGTGGGGGTGGGATGTCGGGATGGAGGTGGGTGTTAGTGTGTTGTGTTGTGATTATATGCAGTGCGGTTTTTTTTTATATGAATGCCATTCATTCTCCAATGTATTCATTTCATAGAGATAGATGCATGGTGAGGATACGTGAACTAATCTGTTAGAAATGTTTGTACGAATGGTGAGTGAAAAACGCATTAGCAACTCATTATTATTATTGTTGATGTGTGTTTGTTTGTGTGTTTGTGTGTGTGTGTGTATGTATGTGTGCGTGCGTGCGTGTGTGTGTGTGTGTGTGTGTGTGTGTGTGTGTGTGTGTGTGTGTGTGCGTGTGCGTGCGTGTGCGCGTGTGTGTGTGTGCGTGTGTATGCGTATATATGTGTGTGTGTGTGTGTGTGTGCGTGTGCGTGCGCGCGCGTGTGCGTGCGTGCGTGAGTTGGGGCTGAAGGGGTCAAGGGTAAAGGTTAAGGGAGCGTGGGGGTGATGATGGGAAGAAGAGCAAAAGGATTCGTTGGGGATGGAACCATTGGGGAGAAGGGACATAAAAGAGAATCTTTAACTGACTGAATGGGTAATTGTTGTTACATAACTCAGTACACTCTCCATAGAATCGCCGCTACTCTTTTTCTTTTAGCATAAAACAACAACCAAAGAACAAAACCAACAAAAGCATGGAATTAGTTTGAGTTGTGTTTTATTAGGTGAGTGGGGTTAAGGGAAAGTTGCAAAATAACACTTAGGAATTACGCCCATTGATGATGCATTTGTGGTAATACCGAATAAGTAAAGCGGACAATGTGTCAACTTCAACAAATCTTTATTATCTCAAAATGAGAAATTAAATATGGCAACACCCGTGGACAATGTGTCCGCTTTAACAATAAGGTTCCACCCTAATAGTAGGGGGAACAAGCATAGACAGGCTTTGATGGTATTTTGTCTTCCATACTCATTCCAGGCTAGGAATACCTCTTTAGGTTTTTTAGAAACAAAAGGCATAGAAATGATATACGAACAAGTAACGTTGAAAAGGACGATTGTGAGTTGGTTGACAGAGGAAAGATAAGAAGATGATCATGGAGTTCATGCAAACTGTCTAACTCGATTCCAATTAAGAACCCTTTGCTGCCTTTCAAAGTTTTTCATTTTGTAATATCTTCTGTTTGGCTAATAAGGATTTAATTTCCTATGAATGGATTAGAACGTTTGATTAGGCTTTCTTCTTGTTCCTGTTGTTCTTTTTTTATAAAAAGAAAACAATCTGATTATTTTGCAGTTTCTTTGATTATTTTACTTGTATTTCATCTTTTCTAAGAAGTTTAGAATTCTAATGGTCTGGGAGAATTGTGAATTAATTTCTTCGCTACATTCTTTATTTGAGATTAGGTTACGTGTAATTATTTATCAAATGGTTGATTTTCTTGTTGTTGGTTATTTGTTTGTTTTATTTTGTTTAATAATAGAAGGCCCACAATTGTATGGCTCTGTGAATTTAGCAATCACAACTCTGCATCTGAACAATTGTGCCTCAAAAATAAGAATAACAAGTTTTCTTACCTGGTTTTATAGTTTGAAATATAGTCAAACCTCACTTAACGGGCACCTCAATGTCGCGGGCACCTCAGTATACCGTACTGTTTTCGTCAGTCTTTCTTTTTTGTCCCTTCTTATTGATTACTAAGGGTTTCTCTAGTATAGCGACCACCCCGCTATTCAGGACAACGGACAGTGATCTCAGTCTGAGTCACAATAACGAGTGTAATTTACCACTCAGTATCCGACCACCATGATCACGATGTTTTAAGAGCATAATCAAAGAAAAGATTCAGGTAAAGCAAAAATCACAGGAAAGGACATTCGAAGGATACCCCTCTTAATTGTTTTACATTAATAGAGTTGTTTTATTGCATGTTTCTTACATTAATATGTCTTTATAAATTTTGTTTGTTGCATGCTGCGATTTCTCTGTTATGGGATAATAACGTTAATTTGGAATCGGATTTTTTTTTATACAACACAGTTAAAACAAGGTTATTCTTTTCATTATACACGTCATTGTGTGTTGCCGTTGCATGGAGTGATTCAGTATAGCGGGCACCTCATTCTTACGGGCAGTTTTCACCAGCATGTTGGGTGGTCGGTTTACTGAGGTTCGACTGCATTTTTATCATGTATCTTTTTCTGTTTTATCTTTGTCTTAAAGTAACAAACTGTGATTGTACAATGACTTTACTGTGTTTCTCTGTTTTTCAGAGCGGGGTCTGCAGTGGAGCATCAGCGTATCAAGCAAGCTTTCTATCATCTATTTAAGAGAGGTGGCCAATTATTTAGTTCAGATCCGTATAAAGTAATCGTAACAATGTACTCTCTTCTTTTATTTCGGGGCTTATTACTGTATTCTTTCATTATTTCCTGTCGCAGAATTCTTCAATAAAATTTCAATTGAGTCTCTCCAATGGTGTTGTGAGTGTTATTTTGTTGCTGTTGTTTTAGATTGGCAGTCTGTCCGTTTGTCTGAATGAAATGGGTTCATCCTAATTTTCTTACATCCTCGACCACATTTTCATTCTTTTCAAACAGTATCTAAGTCATCCTGTTGTGTAGATTGTGTTGTGTTGTATTGCATTGTGTTGTATTGCATTGTCACATGGGAGTTATTCGTGTGAAATTCAGGATGACGCCACTTTGAGAGTTTTTTTAGCTCTCCCAGCACCGTGGGCGAATATATATTCGCCCAAGACATCACTCTACACTCCCACCAAATGCAAAGACATATGCTGTCAAGCACCCTGCCATGTTTTTGTCTGTTTTTAGAGCTTTTGTCACTGTTTCTGCCGTTAAAGCAATGCATGGGCACTCGAAAAAATATCTACTCCCTCTTGTCGGTTGAGAGGCAACGGGCAACCAAGAACATAAAATGAATACATTGCGCTAGAAGACTTAATGTGTGATTGATTGAATGGGATGTGGGGCAAGGACAGATTTTGACCAAATAATATGACAACTCTTTTGTTGCCTCTGAGTTCTTTAACCTGCATGAAGTGTATCAGCACTTCGGAAGTTGGCTTTTGTCCACAATACTTGGCAATCAGCCGTAAGATATAGAGGATGATAACAGCGGAAAACTGCTTCAGTCAAGAAATGGACGTGAGTATCGTAGCTTCCAAGGCGAATGCATTAGGCTACTTCACAGCCACCCTGTCACCATTGCCTACCTTAAATCTTTTTCCACCTTTCGGTTAGTATGCATGCCTCTTGTACATGTGTGCGTGTGCGTGTGCGTGTGTGCGTGCGTGCGTGTGCGTGTGTGTGAAAGAGAGAAGTGGTGAATAAACAACAAAGAATCACACGTAAATAAAAACCTTCAGTCTTCTCCGAGTTCTAGTAACTAAGCAAATCTGTGTTTCTTCTTCTTTTTTTCTCTGCATTCCCAGGCCATATGGCCATAATGGTTAAGGTACGTATGTGTCCGGTTTTCAGTTTTCACTGGTCTCCCTGCTGCGTACAGCCGACACATTCCGATTTCGGAGGAACTCAAAGGAGAAACGTTATTTGGATGAGGGTTTTTTTAAAGGCAGGAGATCGGGCCAATAAGTCGGTAAGATAGTAAACTAGAGCGTTAAGACGCTAAATCACCAACCGCGCGGCAGCGTTATTCGGCTCCAGTGACCTTGACCTTTGACCCATAACCTTCATTATCGAACTTGGCCTAGATCTTCCTACTATCTACCCGCATGCAGAATTTGAGCACCCTAAGTCCATGCGTTCAAACGCTAGAGAGGATACATACAAACACCACCTCAGACACGAGTGAAAACATTACCAATCCGCTCTCTACGATCACGGTTGGTAACAATGGAAAGCAAAGGGAAAAGTCACAGAGTGCCAGATTAGGGGAAGTTTCAAGCACAGAACTTCCAGAAGGTGGGGTAACTATTGAAAGACCCCCCCGGTATCCCCACGGGGAGAGACTCGTGGAGGGGCGGAGTCATCCAGCTCCCCGTATGGAGGCACGAGGCATCCACTCCCTGCCCCAAGCTGTGTTTATCTTGTCATCTGTCAGTCTGTGGGTCTCTCTCTCTCTCTCTCTCTCTCTCTCTCTCTCTCTCTCTCTCTCTCTCTCTCTCTCTCTCTCTCTCTCGCGCGCGCGCGCGCGCGCGCGCGCGCGTGAAGGCGGAGCAGGCGGTTCACAAAACTTCGAGCTCTCGCTTGGTGGTTAGTTTTGACGTTATATGTGGACAGTTTTACTTCATTTTCTGCAGAACCGTTCATCATACGAATGTAACGCTGGATTGGTGCTATGATAATCCGCTTGTGCATAATTAACAATTATAAAATTACAATAGACAATGAAGGATTATTTTGTTCCTTACTCCATACAAAGAAACTCAAGTCAACGCCGTGTTGGGTCAGCAAGTTGTGTTGCGTGTTGCACGTGATTGAAACTGCATTGACAGCAGTGTGATGTGCCGTGAATTGGACACTTGAATTGCCCTACTATCCTCTCTCCTCCACTCCCTGAATTGTGGTATTCAAAACAAAATCAGGATATTCGTGTTTTAAAACACACACACACACACACACACACACGCACATACAAGCGCGCGCACGCGCACACACACACACACACACACACACGCACACACGCACACGCACACACGCACACACACACACACGCACACACACACACACACACACACACACACACACACACACACACACACACACACACACACACACACACACACACACACACACACACACACACACACACACACACACACACACACACACGGTGTTTAAAACTAACAATGTCTCAAATGTTCTCGGCACCATCTCCGCCCAATTTTATGCATTTCGTCGACTGTCGTCTTGCGCAAATGGAACAGAGTTTTCAACAACATGTGACTGGCATAAAAAGCAATTTTGATGAAAAATTGGGTAGTTTAGGCAACAACATTGAACGTTTTTTGGACGAACTTAAAAAGGTAAAAGAGAACGTAGACATGAACACAGAAGACATTAAAGACATGAAAGAAGACTACATTGTAGTACAAGATAGGGTGGAGCTGTTAGAAACAAAGCTTGAAGCAGCAGAGCGTCAAACCAAAGCTTTCAACCTCAGGTTTATGAACATTAAGGAGCATGAACGGGAGGATGAACAAACAACCACACTAATCGTCCTGGATGTACTGAACGGCCACGCAGAAGTACCTAGCTGGAAATATGAAGATATTGCCCGCGCTTTTCGCATCGGGAAACCGCGTTCATTTCGAGATGAACCAAGACCCATCCTTGTACAATGTTGTCGCTGGTCGGACAAAATGACTGTCCTGACGGACACGGTTTTCAGAGACAACCTGAGGGCAAGTGGTGTCAGGGTGGCCACTGACTTGACAGTTAGCCAAAGAAACATGATAGAGTTCCATCGGAGCAGAGGCAAGATTGCCTACTTCCATCGGGGCAAACTTCATATTAAGGAAAGGGAACAGGAATGGTCAGACTCCTTCAAAGACACCAATGGTGGTCGTGCACCTCCAGCTCCTGGGAATGAAGAGGACTGGCCACGCTTCAAGGCAAACCAACAAATTGATCGAACCAGGGCTTCAAACAGCTACCATTTAAGATCTCAGTCAAATGTCAGTGAAGGGCAAAGTGGCAACGAGCAAGATTTGCAGAACGATGGACAACCACCCTGGACACATCCCTATCAGAGGAACAAGACGTGGCAGCGCTATCACCCCACCAGACGCGGCAATCACCGGGGCCTCCGGTCAACACGAGGAACTTCATATCATAATTTCAGCCTCCAAACAGACAACAGACGAAGAGAAGAAAACATCAACCATGATCAAAATCATGACAGACTCAAGTCTATTCCTGTGGTACCCGGCATGCTCAAATATAGTGAAACTGTCAAGCAACATGCACCAAGCACGCAGTTTCCAGATCGCGGCAGGATCAGTAGGGTTAAAGAGAACAGTAAGGCTCATTCAGATGAGGTCAATACAACCAGGGAACCACACACAACATCTGACATGCCCAAACAAGCAAACAGACAAGCAGAAGCACTTTCTGTTGATGACTACAATCCACCTTCTGACCACTGCGAAAATACCATTCCAAAGACAATTCTCGTCAACACTGGATGTGTGAATGATGTGGATGTGGATGATGTTGATGTGGATGTGGTTGATGTGGATAAGGTATGTGAAGGCAGCACTTCATGCACTGAAAAATACAAACACAATACTACAACAGATGATGACATGAATAAAGACACTGATGACAATACTGGATGTGGAGTAGAGACAGCTGACACTCACGACAGCTGATACATGTGTGTCTGGTGAGCAGACGGATGACAGACATGATGACCTGGACAGACTGATGGGTACAGCCCAAAACAAAGCAAACGTGTTCAATTGTGATAAAGGCAAATCTAATCACACAGAGAAAAGACAAGCTGACACTCAAGACAAGACTGAACACAATAAGACAGAGCAGGACATGACAGGACTGAACGTGTCTGGAAAGGACAGGGGACAAGGTACATTGCAGGTATCTGAGGAGAACCCTACATATCAGCCCATGTCAGTGGTACGCAATCTGCGGTCAAGGCGGCCAGCATCTGGCTCACGTGTAGAAAGCAAGACTCTAAATAAACCTACTGAAAGATCATGCAGTCAAAGCAGCATTGAGGATGCTTTTAGAAAGACAGAATCTGCAAAGAAGTTAAAAGCAGGTGATGTGCAAAAGTCCAAATCCCCCAGTAAATCTAAACCCCAGCCTCCTGGTAATCTCAAGTCACAGACCCAGGCAATTCCATATCCCAGTCCCAGGGCTCAAAGCCCAATCCCAAACCACAGACACCTGGTAATTCAAACCCCATGTCCCAAAGCTCCAAATCAAAAGGCAATAATACGCCAGGTGCTAGCAGATAGGATTATGGCCGGGCCACAGCACAAGAAAACGAAGGTCGTAACCAAAATGAATGTACACCTAGAGTGTGCAAACATTCTTTTGTAAATAGCTGTAAATCTCAAATCAGATTTTTGAATTATAAGTAAATGGTCTTGTACAAAAGTTAAATAATGCAGATTTTGTCAACTATCTGAATACTTTTGATTTTCTCTGTCTTACAGAGACTTTCGTTTCTTTTGATTTTGAGTCAAATTTGTTTAATAATGTTACAGTTTTTACTTCCAAAGCAAAGAAATTGTCCAAACAAGGAAGATACTCTGGTGGTGTTATTACTATGGTGCGAAAGTCTTTTTTGAAATTTGTGGAATGTGTTCATGTCCATCAAGAAAATATTGTGGCTTTAAAAATACACCAAGATCTTTTTGGTACTGATAAAGATGTTATGTTTATTTGCTGTTATATACCACCATGTGATTCTTCTTTTTGGAATTCTCAAGTAAATGGTTATGGCATTGAACTACTGGATCAATGTTTGTCTGATTTATATGAGGTACATGGGGATTGCTATTTCATTTTAAATGGGGATTTAAATGCAAGAAGCGGATCCCAGAACTATAGTTTTTGTGGTGATGAAAGTGATTTTGATCCTATGACGTCTCCAACATACAACCAGTTTCCAAGGTTATCTCAGGATAGCATCTTAAACAATTTTGGTGAACAATTGATTGAATTGTGTAATGTGTATGATTCAATTTTGCTAAATGGCCTTTGTGAACATGATTTTGATGACTCGTGTACATTTATTGGACCTTCTGGTCAAAGTTTAGTGGATTATTTTGTCATGCCCATTGAATTATTTGTTTCTATCAAGGTTATGTCTCTCAGTGTCGAAATTTCTATAGATTCAGATCATCTTCCAGTAACTATGGTGATAGAAATCAAGAGAGATTCTGTTGAAATTAATGATAAAATGGAAAAGAAAGTGACTGAAAAATTTGTGTGGAACAAAGAATTAGAAGATGAATTCCTTAGATCTTGGGAAAGTAGTAATATTCAAAACAGACTGACTTCAGCAGCAAATAAATTAGAAGAAGACGTAGATAATGCATTAGAAGACTTTGGGCAGTGTTTGAAAGACTCTAGTCAGTGTATGTTCAAACGATTTTTTATTAATGATAAAAGAAAGGATTCTGACTGGTTCGATGAGGAATGTGGAAAAGTTAAAAAAGAAACTAGAGGCTTATTAAATTACTTTAGGAAAACACGGGATAATGAGGACCGATTAATTTATAACGCAGCAGCAAAGAACTACAGAGCTCTATTAAGAACAAAGGAACGAGCTTATAAAAAACAAAAAGCTGAAGATTTGGCAAAAGATATTAACAATGGAAATAAATTTTGGACTGAACTAAGAAAATTGGGTTGTTGTAAAAAAGACAAAATTAATAACAACACTATTACTTCAGAAGAGTGGTTAACTCATTTCAAGAATGTTTTTCAAAGCAATGATGAAGAAAACACTAACATTAATACTGAAGCTAATGTACTTAATGAAAAAGAGCATGTTCTAAATGGGGAGATAACAGAAACAGAAGTAACTCAGTCTATTGGTAAGCTGAATATTGGTAAAGCCTCTGGTGTAGATGATATTTCTTCAAAGATGATAAAAACAGGTGGCCAACATGTACACAGTTTCCTTACTAAACTATTTAATAAGATTTTTACATCTGGAATTTACCCTCAGGAGTGGGCAAAAGCTATAATCATTCCAATCTTTAAAAAGGGCGATCCTAGTAATGCGGATAAGTATCGAGGGATTTCACTTCTTAGCGTTATATCCAAGTGTTATACTTCTATTCTTAATACAAGACTCTATAATTGGTTAGAGAGTAATTAATTAATTTCCGAATGTCAAGCGGGGTTTCGTAAAAAGCATTCTACAATTGATCAGATATTTACTTTACAAGCAGTGATACAGAAATGTTTAAATAGAAAAGGCAGAAAGTTATATGTAGCTTTTGTAGATTTTAGAAAAGCTTTTGACAGTGTTCGACATGACAAACTATTACAGTGTCTTAAAAACCAAGGCGCTGAAGGAACATTTCTTGCCACTCTTAAATCCATGTACTCTTCTTTACTTGCATGTGTACGGGCAAACTGTGAATTGACAGAAATGTTTGAAACACCTATTGGAGTTCGTCAAGGCTGCGTTTTAAGCCCAACTTTATTTTCAGTTTTTATTAATCAATTAGCAAACAATATCAATGAAAATGGTAAGCATGGTGTTCAACTATTTCCTGATATCATGGAATTATTTATATTACTTTTTGCAGATGACGTAGCTTTGTTATCGACCACTCCTATTGGTCTGCAGAATCAGTTAAATATTTTAAGTAACTGTTGTGATCATATGAAACTTAGTGTAAATATTGACAAAACTAAAGTTATGGTATTTCGTAAAGGGGGGTACTTAGGGAAACAAGAAAAATGGTTTTACAAAGGGAACATCTTAGAAGTGGTTAATAGTTATTGTTACTTAGGATACTATTTCACAACTATGAACAGTGCTAAAAGGGGCACTTTGCATTTAGCAACTAAAGGGAGAAAGGTAGTCTTACAGATTAATAGAGTTTTCAGTAAATGTAAAGAAATGACAGCTAATACTTTCTTTAAAAATTTTGACAGCAAGATTCAACCAATACTTTTATATTCAGCAGAAATTTGGGGGTTGAATAGATTAGATCACTTGAAAAGAGTACACATGTTAGCATGTAAAAGATTTTTAGGTGTGCCTGGAAGAACCCCAAACAAAATGATTTACGGTGAGTTAGCAAGATATCCGCTCTATGTAAATTCTTATTGTGCATGTATCAGATACTGGTTCAGAGTTCTTGAAATGGATGCTAATAGGATGCCCAGCAAGGCTTACCAGATGCTTCTAAATGTAGACTTAACTGGTGGGCAGTGTTGGGTGTCCAAAATAAGAGAAATGTTATGTTTAACTGGCTTTAACATTGTCTGGTTGCAGCAAGGTGTAGGAGATACAAAAATGTTTTTAAGCATTTTCAAACAAAGACTTATTGATATGTTTATACAAGAATGGTCGGGAACTATCAGAGACCGTAACCGATATGATAATTATAGAACATTTAAGACCGTCTTTGGAAGAGAAACATATATTTTAAACATGGATTCATTTTGTTTTCGAGTAGCCGTTGCACAGGTAAGATTAAATGCCCTTCCGCTTAATAATAATGTCCATCGATATTCCACTTCTGATCAGGCTAAATCTTGTCCATTTTGTAAAAACCAAACAGAAAATGAACATCATCTCTTATTTGAATGTTCTACTTATAAGGATTTAAGAACTAAATTTCTCAAGGAATCAGCTAATGTTTCCATCTGTACATTGCTCAAAGCAACAAATTCAGACCATAGACATAATTTGTCCAGATTTATATTTCATGCGATTAATAGAAGGAAAAGACTAATATTAAGTTAGAGTCATTGTCATTACACTGGGTTGTTTTAAGCGACTGAATGTAATTGACTGAAGAGGGTAACTAAGTTGCATAACTGTTGGATTAACTGTTGTAATATAATTGCTATTATATATAATTATTATAGTAACTGCAAGAACGAATGTGCATGCTGTTGTAATGTCTATTACTGATGATAATTTTGAATGATTTATTTTTTTCACCCCTTGTCTCCCCTCCCAAATATTGTATTGTGGCCCAAGGCCAATGTACAATTAAACTTTCCGAGTTCCGAGTTCTCTCTCTCTCTCTCTCTCTCTCTCTCTCTCTCTCTCTCTCTCTCTCTCTCTCTCTCTCTCTCTCTCTCTCTCGATTTCTTCCAACCACAAAACAGATCATGATGAAATGTGGCCTAGTTGCCGGTGTGCCAGAGACAATGCAATTACACTGAGTGTATCTCACTTTAGTCAAAGATATTCTAAAAGGGTAAGATGGACTACTTAAGAGCTCGGCGAACCGGGCTGATAGAGTTATCGTTAGTGGGGACAGTACACTATTCACAGTGCAGGCTATCCAAAAACTCAGACTGGAACTTGAACGGAGAATTCAACTGGCCTATCGACGTGTAAAATGTGTCCTGTTTAAAAGGGACATAATCAGTGTTTCTGTCCTCACTACTCATATAGGGAAAAGAGACCGGATGCTTATCTTCCTCTATACAGTCTTTGCTTTAGTAAAGTGAATAAATCCAAGGCCAACATGTTTTGTTAATATTATATCTGCATACCGCTGTCAGCCGAACTCTGTGGGTCCAAACAAGAGCTGGAAAAGACAGCACTAGGGGGCCTATTTATCAACAGGGGTGTTTGAGTTGTGCAGCGGGCGTACGCAAGAAGAAGAAAAGGAATATTTTCTCTTTAGTTATGCTGAAATAACGGGCATCTTCATGGGGATATCAGGGGTGTTTCTGCCCATTATCATTATGATTGCTTCTGCAGTTTACTGTCTAGGACACACAGACAGACAGACAGACAGACACACACACACACACACACACACACACACACACACACACACACACACACACACACACACACACACACACACACACACACACACACACACACACACACACACACACACACACACACGCACGCACACACGTGCATGTATGCACATAAACAAAACACCCTTTAAGGGCCGGAAGAAAATCTGTTTAACGTCCTCCGATCTGGAACAGACACATATGGGACATTAGTAGATATGCAGATGGTAAGAACGATCCTGTAGGCAATGCCCGGAGGCAGTGCAACACCAGGAAAGTCCCGAATTTTTAACAATACAGATGTGAACCCACTCGATAAAAAGTAGAGTTAAGGGCCTGCTATTAGCCGTTTTAGGTGGGGTTGTTACTTCCCTTGGTTTGGTGGCTCACTGATACAGTCCCTTTGTTTGCTATAACTTCCGGTGGCGAGTTGGGCAGCTACCGTAGATAGTAGATCGACTTTCCTGTTTCTGTTTGCGTCGCAGACGCCACTTCTGACGATAAATCGCGATGTTGATACGAACATGAATGTTTTGCTGTCCCTATACGTGATTACGCGAGTTTTACTACTCCTTATTTGCTTCAATAACATTTACTTTGTCACCATCTTTACCCTGCGCTTTTTGTTTTGTTTCTTTTCATGGTAGGCCTATGACGATAATGTGTTTACTGTTTACCACATCTGTGTAAATAATTACGGTGTGGCGAGAGCGCCGTATGCTTTGGTTTGTTCGATAATTCCTTTGATGGTTTTACAACAAATAAAATAATCTGAGTTTGAATTTTGATATGGTTGAGGGGAAAGGGGGCATGCAAGCAAACGGGGGATTCTACTAGAGGGTGGGTGGGTCGTGGATGAAGGATTTTCACTATGATTTGGGAATGGGTAGAACTAGAAAGGTGGGAGTAAAGTGGGGCGGATGGGGGAAGGGGCTCGCACAATGACACACACACACGCACACATGTACAGAGAGATATATATAGTTTTACATCAGTTTAAAGAGGCAATGCTATGGCATAGCAGGCACCTTTCTAGAATGGGTTAACCAGTGACATAATTATAAGCCTTTTACTACTTGCCTTATATGCAAATTCCTTGATGTTGACTAACTCTACTTTTAAGTTGCGATGGAGGAAGCCAAGGGTCTTACTGACTTTGCTGCGCACATTTGAGATGTGGGTGTCCCATCTAAGGTCTTGTGATATTGTAAAGCCCAGACATTTATTTTCATCTCTATCCAATCCAGGTCCTGGCCATATAGTTGGTAGTTCTTTATCAGGGGATTTTTCTTCCTGATCACATGGAGGCTCTTGCATTTGTCGGGATGGAAGGACATCCATTTGTTTTCCCATGATGCTAATTCATTTAGGTCTGGTTGGAGATCATTGAGGTCTCTGGGAGGGTCCACAGCTCGGTGACAGAGTCGTCCACAAAGAGAAAGGAAGTTGGAAGATAGTTGCCTCGAAAGACCATTGATGCCAACAGGAAAAGGGTCGGCCCAAGCACAGATCCTTGGGGGACTCCTGATTCTACAGGGATAGCTTCGGATGCAGCTCAATCAACAACTATTTTTTCCTGCCTGCCTGCAAGGAAGCTCTCAATTAATCTATTGACTGAACTTCTGATCCCATAGTGGCGAAATTATTCATAAGGAGATAGTGATAAATCTTATCAAAGGCCTTTTTAAAATCCACGACTAGGACGTTGGTCCTTCCAGATAAAAATTTAAAAATAAGCGACAAAAATGTGCTTGATAGTGGTGGTGAGAAATACTGGGTCACCAACTCACTCACACACACACACACCACAACTCGCATACACACACAACACAACACACACACACACACACACACACACACACGCACACGCACACACAGAGGCGCGTGAAGGTCGAGAGGGTATACAGTCGTATATTGTAAAGACAAACAATTTATCATGTGTGTGTGTGTGTGTGTGTCACTGACTGAGTCAGTTGTGTCTGACTATAACCTTTTCATAGCAGATAAAGCGACTGCTATTCTACTTTTACAGGGCTGGACTGAAATTTGTTTTCATTGGTGGTAGGTGATAGAAGCTGTGAAGCAGTGACGACACCTAGGCATCTATATATATAAAAAAAAAGACAAACAATGTATCGTGTGTGTGTCACAGTGTGTGTGTGTGTGTGTGTGTGTGTGTGTGTGTGTGTGTGTGTGTGTGTGTGTGTGTGTGTGTGTGTGTGTGTCACTGACTGAGTCAGCTGACTATGACTTTCACATAGCAGATAAAGCTACTGCTATTCTACTTAGAACTACAGGGCTGGACTGAAATTTGTTTTCAGTGGTGGTAGGTGATAGAAGCTGTAAAACAGTGACAGACACCTAGGCATCCATTGTTTCAGAAGGCGTAAAATCTCTATTTTTCTCTCTCTCTAGGCATCCATAAAATAAGTTTTTTAAAAAGGACCTAGAATACTACCTTGAGGAACACTACTGCTAACATGTGCAGCCTACAGACTGATTTCACATCTTTACTATTACAATACTGAGTTCTGTTACATGAAAAGTCTTCTATCCATATTAAGTAAATTGTTGTGGATTCCATAACCATGTAATTTAATTGTATGTTGTAGGCCTACTTACAACAGTTGTGTTGTAATGGAAAGAGTGACTTGTTTTGGGCTTAAAAGCTGATTAAGTTCTTTTAAAACATTATTTATTATTTATTTTGTTATTATTTGTTTTTAAATAAATAGATCTAGCGCAGGCCAAACAATGTCTTAGCGTGTACTATTTCACTTCTGAGTACTGGGTGCACTATCCCAGGTTGTTGGGGTGATGGCTTATGCACAGTTTCTTATTTCAAGCACTGGGAGAGGGGTGGAAGTAAAGTACATTTTCTTACTACACATTTCATAATTTGCACACCATTTCAACGCCCCAGGAGAAATATCAGTATGCAGTACACTTTCTTGTTACAAACTTGCTGTTTGTATACCCTTTGAAAATCCAAAATAACCCTCTTTTTTTTTTTAAAGCGTGAATAGCAAATTTCTCCTTTACATCCTGCAGTCCTAAAGATTACAGGCACATGTGAGGGAACATGAGAATCAGTGAATAATTGACATCATTGGTAGTGCAACATACTGGGAATGAGATTGAATCATACAAATTATTTTTAAATTTTGTCTGAAATTGAGAGGATTTGTGGGGATACCCGGATAGTGTTGGTTAAAATAATGTGAATACGTCTTACTTTGTTGTGTCAGTGTATTTGTATTTAATGCTGTTATAAAGCAAAGTACACCTGTGCATGCACATTAATTTTGAATAAAATCATACCAGCCCCGAAAGTCTCAAAACCTTTTCGTACGAACCTCCCCCCTTCCTCACTACTAGGCAAACGTGTTTTGAATAGGCAAACGTGTATGTAATTTTTTTGGGCGTGGTTTCATGATCACAATAGCAGGCAAATGTATTTCACTTTTACCAAAACCGTTTTGAAAAAAAAAAATGTAACGAAGCCTACCTAACTGCCCCCTTCCCTCCCCTTTTTGTGGGGAAGATTTACTAACTATCCTGGGATAAACACTGATTTTAAGCACTGAGAGAAAGAGCATCATCACCCTAAGCTAAGTGACCCAGCCAGTCAGGATCCTTTCAGCGGGCACCCAACGTGATGCTGAATGGAGCAGCTACCTTCACTCTAAGCTAAGTGACCCAGCCAGTCAGGTCCCGATCAGCGGACACCCAACATTATGAAACATAATAGAAAAGGAACCGCCTAAGCTAATGAAAAAAGTTATGTTCTGTGGCTTTTTCGTGCAAGACAGTATGAGTTTGCTCAGTTGCAAATAAATAATCACAACTGAGCCAAACAAATAAGATTGTGATCTGTTATGAGAAACACACAGTGTTGTGTAAAAGTAGAGCTGATTAATTTAAAAAAATCAGTGACAAAATTGTGTGTCAGAGATTCAATGCGAGATCTGCAAGCTCCACGCACATCTTTGGTTGTTCTTTGCCCATTACTTGTCGTCAGGCAAACATTCAGCCCCATCGGCTCGGAAGTGAGTAGATCACTTTTCGCGACTCCGCGCGCTAGAGATAAACAAGCGCATTCACTCTTGCAAACCGGCTTCGATAAAACGGCTAATACGTCAACTAATATCGTACGACGATTCGATCACATGATCTCGAAGAACAAATTTGATTCGCGCTTCAAGACCACGTGATCGAATCGTATCGTACAGCCGTACGATATTAGTTGACGTGTTGAAATGTGCAGGCATCGGTGCTAAAACGCTGTACTCTCATTCTTTTTTAACTGGGATTAGGGGAAGACGGGGTAAAAAGCGCATGGGCGGGTAAGAAGCCCACCCCAATTATCTCATGAAATAAAGAAAATTTCAGTCAAATTTGCCCATGAGACGAATGCTAGACATTAACGCTCGTCTCATGGGCAAAATGAGACTGAAATTTGCTTCATTTCATGAGATAATTGGGGTGGGCTTCTTACCCGCCTATGCGCTTTTTACCCCGTCTTCCCCTACTTGCTCTCCAGAACCACCGACCCAGATGGGCATCCCCTTATATTGCTTTGATATCTGAAATCGAAGTCTTCACTAGAATGTTGTTGTTGTTGTTTGTTTGTTTTTATCCCGGGTTAATAATTAAACTCAAGTTTGGGCCAACGGTAAAGTAGGCCTACGTGTGAGTGAGTGCTCTATCACAATGGTATGTAGATCGTTTTCTACAGCACAAGAAATCGCAATACAGTTGTGTGTGTGTGTGTGTGTGTGTGTGTGTGTGTGCGTGCGTGCGTGCGTGCGTGCGTGCGTGCGTGCGTGCGTGCGCGCGCGCGCGCGCGCGCGTGTGTGTGTGTGTGTGTGTGTGTGTGTGTGAACCGGCTCCTAGTGCTGAAACCTTGAGGACTGCCCCCCCCCCCCCTCCCCCCCATTCTTAGCTTTCCAAATGTTCCCATAGCCTACACCACAGAGTAGGGATGTCCCTGGCAAAGGCATCTCCACCATAAACAAATTCCAGCCCAGCTCTCCACAATTTTAATTGCTATCTAATGCCATCACTTTGTTGTTTAATTCTGCAAGCAATGGGCCTGAAGCAAGCAGTCCACCAAGGCGACAAAACCCGCCCCTATGTGCAGCCATTGTAGTCCCCAAGGGGAAGGGAGGTACCATGACACCCCCCCCCCCCCCCCCCCCCCCCCAATGTTTAAAAAAAAAAAAAAAAATGACCCCCCCTCCCCCCCTGATTAAACCAAAGTAGGCTATGACCTACTGAACACGTTACAATTTGTTCCCAAGAAGAAAAAAAATTGTTCCCACTACGGTATACATGAGTTATAGCCCCTGATGTAAGGGTACCCCTCGATCGCTTGGTATGCACTCGTCAGTCAAAGTTCAAGTGATGAACAGTTCATTAAAATGAACAATTCAACCTTTTTTGTCATCAAAATGATGAGCTTAGGTGCTGACCTACTTAAAAATGTTTATTGCAGTGCTCAGTTTAGCTTCACTGCAGATTCAGCGATCATCAGCTGTCGTAGGCTCGTGCAAATTTGCAGCTCGCTACTATGAGAGTGTGTATCAAAACACTATCTGAACAATCTTAGACGGAAAAAGTGCTGTCTCTATAGGGGATTTGAAGAATGAAAATATCACTTTTTCCGTTAAAAAAAGTAACTAATATTTTCTGTCCCGGATAGTACACTTGACACTTGGAGAGCAAGTGAAGTTATAGTGCGCGTGCACTACAACTGCACTTGTAGAGCTGCTAATGTTTGCCACAAAAGTTGTATGTCAAAGATGATGCATAAAAAAATAAGAGCAAACATTGATTGTTTCAGTTTCATGTCAAACACTACAATATCCCAGGACCATTTCTGATCATATTTGGGGGTTATTAGATTTCCTGTTTTGACCCAAGATCAATTTTATCTTCCCTACCCCCTAATCAAAGTTTACCCTGCCCACTTGTCTCCGCCTTTTTGTCTGTCTAACCCTGAACCCCCCCCCCCCCCCCCCCCCCTTACCCTGACCCCTCCACCTCCTCCCTGCCTCCTCTCTCTCTCTCTCTCTCTCTCTCTCTCTCTCTCTCTCTCATGTGTTATTAAATAATGTTACTATTATTCTATATCATTGTTATGAAACATGGTGTGTCAATGTGTTAATTTTTAATTTATATTTTTACATGGTTTTATCAATGTTTGTAAAGCGCTGAGAGCTTGCTTTTAGCATGGAAGTTCAGTTTAACGTCGCGTATCGGCTTTCGCCATGTACGACGGGCTGAACAAACCAACCAGGATATAAACAAAAATTTATGTTCCTGAATCACTGTCTTAACCAAAAGGCGAGAAGCGATCAGAATTTGAACATGTTGCTTTTAGCATGATTTGTATCGCGCTATATAAGTGAAATTATTATTATTATTATTATTATTATTATTAATCGTGAAAATTTGACAAAAACTGCTATAAAGCCTATCTGTACTTTGTTTTGGGATATATATATTAGTTGTTGTTTTGTCAATCCAGCATGATTTGAGGGTGCTGAATCCAAATCCAATGTAGGCCAAGTTGTAAATGTTGGCTATCGTAAGTTGTGAGCCTTATTCAAAATGGCCGCCGCGAAATATTAGACCTGTAAAAATAGAGGAATCCACTCAGTGATTGTAAATATATATTTTGCATCTAATATTTCTGGTGGATAAGAAAAATAATATTAGTTGCTGAAATCATTCAAACTAACTGAATTTGAGCATTCGTGTCCTTTGCAATCTGCCTGCACAATTATCTTATAAACTATTCCACAGAAACCAGTTCAAATTTTATATGGCAGTATTTTACATGAAGCCAATGTGCCCAATCAAACAAGGCAAAGTTGACTTTGACTTTGAGTTTTGACTTTGAATATGTGCATTGCAGTCCTAAAATGAGATAAGTGTTTTTTAGCTTTAAGCTTTTATAGAATATTGAATTACTGATGCCTTTGCATTTGACATTTTCCCTTAAATGCTTAACCCTAAACTTTGACTTTGAATGTTTCAACTAGTTTTTGTTTTGATCATATTTTCAAGTCTTCACTGTGACTTAACACTCCTGTTACCTTCCGTTAGTTTAAGATTCTACAGATAAGCCCAGCAGCATGCAGTGACCAAGTACGTATGACTTTGATCATGCTAGGTTTCAATCAGTACAGAGCAACAGTTTTGATTGGCAAATTGGGAAAAAAATAACTTGCCTACAGCTGCATTGAGTTTTCTTCTCGTTGTGGTGACTGCCAGGGCCTAATCTGGCGTTGGCAGTTGTCCCCGGAGTCCATTTTATGTAAAAGGTGATTTGATCTATGGCCCGTATTCCCTAGTTCTTCTTCTTTCTTCTAACAACCCCCATCATCTTGCTGATGGTTCGATCTGTTATTATAATAAAACTGGGGGACTATAATTTAAAAAACGTATCCACTATGGCAGCTTATGCCACGACTGTTGTCATGTTTAATGTGTATTTGGGAGAATTTGGTGAGCAAAGTTCAGTTGTTAAAACAGTAGCAATGAGAAGGCAAGAGCAATGGAAGGGATGTGTAGTGGTGGGATAAGGGCTGTGGGGTGAAGTCAGTTATGAAGAGATTGCACTAAAAACAAAACAAAACGGGGGGGGGGGGGGGGGGGGGCTGAGGGGGGGAGTGGATATATGTGGGTGGGGGTTAATGTATAAGGGAAAACGTTTAGTGAAGGAGAAAAAAAAAAGATGGGTGACGAGGGTAAGGGCCAGGAAGTGGAAGAGGTGGAATGGGGTGGGGGTGGGGCTTTGAAGCAGGTGTTTCATTTCCTGACTTTGAGTCCACCAACTGCTCATTTAAAAATTGTGGTCTAAGCTCCTACTCAGTCCTTGTTCGCAACCAGTATGTTCAAGTATTGAAGCACATTTTCGTCTTTCCTACTGTTTTTGAATATCTTTAAAATGGCTTAAAGTGTTGTTTAAACTTCCAATGCATAAGATCGTGCACCAAACAAAAAGTTTGAAATAGGGATCAAGTTAAATACCAATATTGTTTTCCCTGCAAAAAAAGAAAGAAAAAAAAGATCAGCTGCGAACGCTGAAAGGGTATGCATATTTGGTGTGATATTTGACAATGTTGCTGATGTCGGATTTTTCGGGACCTTTCAGGCAGTAGTCACTGATGGTTATACTTTATGTGGGCAAAGTATGAATTCTATCACATTTTTCTTTGGGTTCCCTTATATCATTTACCTAACAATACTGTACTAGAAGGAGGGAGGGGGAGGGAGGTGACTGGGGCAGGGTAGTTTTGAGGTGTTTTTGGAGCCGGAGGGCTGTTTTGAATGTCTCTGTACTGTAATTTGGAATTTTACGTCCTCTCGACCTGGGAAGGCACATATGGGACATTTTTGAATGTCTCCTTTTAATTCTCAAAAATCTTCTCTGGCCTACTTATTAATAATTTAATAAATAAGGCCCTCTTCCAACATAATGGCAAAATAATCTTCGTGTTCTTGATTGTGGCCATGCTGCATCCAAGAAGAAGAAGAAGAAGAAGAAGATTTTGTTGCAACGCATTTTTTCTAGGGGCGTGAATTAATAAAAGTTTAGGTTTAACGTCTTCGCGGTCACTTAGGACACTGGGACATTTAGTCTAGGGGCGTGGCTTACACGGGGAATCTATTCCACAGGAGCACCGACATGAAAATCAAAGGGAAGTCACTAGGCTAACCACTTTGGTATTGAATACGATCAGCGACCTCAGGCTCAAGCATCACAGGGTCAGAATCAGTACGCACGATTCGCTGAATCATTGACTTTGCTCGGTGAGTAGGCATGTCACTTGTCCCATTAGACTCACTTTATAAAAAGAAAAGGCAAGTTAATGTGCATACCAGCCGAAAGAAAATAATTTACTTTAACTGAGATGTTTAGGTTAGGCGAACAAGTCGGACTGCACTCTCACTGCAGCTGTAGCTGAGCCTGCAGCGCTGGAACTTGAACACTGAACTGTGAACAGTATCCTGAATCCACTTGAACCTTCTCCCAGATTATGTAGTGAAGGCAAATTCCGTTTAATGACAATAGCATGTGCTGTAACATTTATTTCCTTCCCTTCTTTGACTTCTTTTCACTGAATCCCTACTTTTACTTCATTATCATTTTCTACAGACACCAATGGACTGTCGGTGTCACTGTCACACTATCAAATTGATCAAAGGATGACATGAATCCTATTGTCACTGCAGTTGTCTAACTGCGTTCTGAGTATTACTACGAAAGAGGCATGAAGAATACAGTGCTAGTTTATGCCAGACACTAACTTCATGACTAAGTAGGCGCCGTGGCCGGTTGGTTAGAGTCGCCGCTCGTAATCCAACAGGTTTGCGGGTGCGGTGGGTTCGAACTCGGCTGGTGACGGTGTTGTATCCTTGGGAAAGATACTTTACTCCTATTTCCTGGTCCTTTGGAGGAGACCTATAACCGAGGTCCCGTGTGCGAACGCACGCACAAGATCTTGCGCGCACGTTAAAGCCCATTCCACTATTCGTTACTAGTAGGCCGTGTGTGCCGGTGGGATGGATGACACGAATTCACATAGCACACATCCTGTGCGCTATTAATGGTCTGAATGAAGACCGGTGAGTGCGGGGCAGAATAAACATCCCCAACTAGAACTTAGTAGAAGAAGAAGAAGTAAAACTTTGCTTCTCTCTCTCTCTCTCTCTCTCTCTCTCTCTCTCTCTCTGTCAAACAGGGTGATGTATGTAGCCCTGTCCAATTTTCCCAAATTTCTGTATTCATTAACTCGTTCGCATCGCAACAATTTTGATTTTTTTTTTTTTTTTAAACTCACAAATCACTCCAGCCATACACACAAACAAAACATACATTTATAAACAAAATGAGAAATGAAAGAAGATGACAGGTTTTTACTTCAGGCCATAGGGAAGTGGTAGATCAGACTATATAGATCATATGATATATATATTATTTTTTTTATCCAAGCTTGTTTTTTGTCAGCTGTTTGAATGTTAGATATATATTATAGATTTTAGCAGAAAAAATTAAAGAAAACACAACAAATGGAAATAACTGTTAAAACATTTATTAAAATTGCAAATATTTCGAGACCATGTCTCTTCCTCGGTGCAAAGCCTCCAAATGCCGACAATACTAGTCACACTCCAAGAAAAAACAAAACAGTAGCAGTGATAAGAATTCAAGACGTAATTGTCACTGATCGCTTCTCTGCCTTTTGGCTAAGACAGTGATTCAGAAACATAATTTTTGGTTTGTTTGTTCAGCCCGTCGTACATGGCGAAAGCCGATACGCGACGTTAAACTGAACTTCCATCCAATTGTTTTAAAAAAACAAAAAAACATTGAGAATAAAGATTTGATTGTCTCGTGCACATTCATAGCTAATGTTCACATACACACCCTTCTAAGCATTCTCATCAACAGCTAAAAAAACATTGAAAAAAAGAATACAATACCGTGCACATTATTAGCTCTTGTTCACGCCCCCACTCTCCCCTGCATCACCACCAGTAGGTACAGCTCAACAACAACAAATCGTGATGACATAGGACAGAGATGGACAGAGAGAGGGAGAGAGATAGGACAGAGAGAGGGAGAGAGAGAGGGGAGCAAGGAATAAAGGAGTGGAGAGAAGAAGAAAGGGAGGAGGAAGAAAAAGAAAGCATAGAAGAGGAGTACAGGCAAAAGAAGGAGAGAAAGAGAGGAGTTGGGAGATATAGAAAGAATGGGAGGAAGAAGGGGAGGAGGAGGAAAGAGGGAAGAGAAGAGAGGAGATGAAGAAAGTGTGTGTGTGGGGGGGGGGGGGGGGGGGGGGGTCAGCACTCACAGTGTAATATATATATGGATCATTAGAAAGTTATATACTAGTAATGTGTAATATTTTGTTGCTGAATACAAGTAGGTTTACAAAGGATGATGCCCTCGTTTAAATGAAGGCTTTTAAGTAGCATAATTATACAATCATAGATATATACTTATATATATAGGTCGAAACAGCTGTCTTTGCATAAGGCACTGTCCCTCCCCCATTGGGAGAAAAAGTAAATCAGCACAATTTTTTTTTTTTTTTTTTTTTTTTTTTTTTTTTTTGAACACGGAACATTACTCAAAGTTAACGTTAACTGGTTTTGTTTCTGAGGTTCACAAATAAAGACATTGGACACAGAAAAGCTTTATCAAAGCAAACTACTTATATAGTTATCTATACTTATACTTATAGATTTTATATAGAAAAACTCTACACCGATTGGTTCCCCACAACAAACCACTGCAAAAACAAAGTCAGAAGCAAAATTGTGGTCTAAGGGAGTGGAGTTTAGAAGTGACCAAGATTTACTTCTTTGAAGCAAATGCATCAAATTGACAGCTATCTATTAGTTCCGGACATGTATGGCCAGAACGACTTGAATGAGTTAATGAAGTTACTCTAGATAATATGATATGATGCTACTTTTATTAACGGTGTTATTGAACTGTTCATTTTACTCCTCGCTGATGATATTGCTCAAATTTCAGAAACAGTTGTAGACCTGTCTTCAAACACAGTTGAATACTGGTAGTTTATACAGATCTGCATCATGCCTTGAATTATTTGTATGTTTATGTCCAAAATGTAATATTATTGTATTTATAAAAGGTGGGCATCTCTTCTACTAGTTCTAGGGGGAAATGGTTTTATAGTGGAGTTATGATGCCAGTGGCCAATGTTTATAAATATTTTAACTTTTAAGCATATATTTTTCTACTCGTTTAAGTTTTACTTTTGCTTGTAAGGATCTAGCTAGCAAGGCAAAGAGGGCATTCATTTCCATTATGTATGATCTTAGAAAATTAAATAATGACTGTTTTCCGTTGTTTATCAAACTTTTTTATTCACAAAGTCTGTAGAATAGGTGGTTCAAACATTGATTACCTTACTCTTTTCGGAAGGTCATGGCAACCTTGACCTTGTAGTTGTAGGCAATAGCTTTTTCATGCAAAAGTAGAGCCTTGCTTGTATCAATGGTTGGACGGTGCTGGCAGACTGATCTGGTAACGTCTGACAATGCCACTTGAGCAAAATGGGTTTCCTTATTTTATAAGTGGGTTTTTCTTTGGCATAATATCAATGATGACAGGCCCTTGGGTTATTGAAGAAATGCAAAAACGTCACTTACATAAAATTTACAAACATGGAATTTTGACTGCATAACAACTGGTTTGTCACGCTCACGGTCAAGACCACTTTACATCTCATTGGCGCTTTTGTTTAAAATGATACAAGAGCTCTGCTAAGTCTCATTCCCTGTTATGACATCACATATTTATTTGGGTCCATTTGGTCCAACCTTTTCAAGCATTTCTGTCGAACAAGTATTACATCGAGTCTTATGTTCGTAACTTAGGAAATTGGGTACCAATTTTGTTGCGAGCGTTTTCACTAGAAGATGTTTGCGCATTATCTTTTCTATTGTACTGAAAGAAGTGTCACTCTTCTCACTTCTTTTTCTCAGTGTCATATCGATGGCTTAGAGTCAAAACGGACTATCTTTAGATAGTCCATTGACTTATCATTGAAGTTATTGCAAAAACTAAGAGCTTGTATTAAAAACGTATGCACATATTATAAAATGGGGATTGTGCTTTCTATATTTCTGCAGTCCTTTTTTGATACAAGTTATTAGTTTTCACAAGAAGTTTAGTAACCCGTCAGTGGACTATCTAAAGATAGTCCGTTTTGACTCCAAGCCATCGATATATAGATCGTCATCAGTCAGTTTCTTGAAAAACGGCTTGTTTTGCGCATTCAGTACTGCAAAAAAGTGAACTAGAGGGTGACTTTTTGGAATATACATTTTCCAGGATTGAAAACTTCAACACACATGAAAATTGTGCAATAAGAAGTGCACAATCAGCCGTAAATGTCTGTCAAATCAGAATTAATTTTCTCATTATAGTTGCTAAGTTTCATCCATTTCAAGTTTACAGCAAGTAAACCAGTCAGCTCATCTTAGAATCCATGATTTTTGGTAAAAAAAAATTACATCGTATTTTCAATTACGTCATACGCTCATGTAGGACGTGACATCACAATGATGGTGTGCAAGCAAATGCGTTAAAGACTGAAGTTTTCTTTGGTATCTCTGTACGTTTTATAGATTACAAATGGCAGGATTGTTGCTGATTTAATGATCAGCCATCATATTTTGGTTTTATTTTAAACAAAAGACCCAAGTTTGTCTTATGAGTCATTTCAGAGAGGCTGTGAAGAAAAATGGGTTTTTTGTTTGGCAATGACGTTTGTTTGCAGACCTTTGTTGCGATGAAGCTTGTGGGACTGCTGTTTGCCGTGGTGGCATTGATTACAGTGCAATCTTCTTGGTGTGGAAGTCCATATGATGCTGATGTTGACGAGAATGACTTTGCTGAATTTGAGGAATTTGATGATGGTAAGCATCCCCCCTCTTGAATCACATTCTCCCCATGGGGACACAGGGGGTCTTTTGTACAAATAGTTCCCCCATCTTAATAATAATAATAATAATGGGAATTTATATAGCGCTCTTTCTCACATGAGCTCAGTGCGCTTTACATTGATAACAAGAACATTAAAGGCAAACAAATAATTAATCATTAGAAAGTAAAATAAGCACGATGCTTGCACGCAACGTTCTCTTACTTCCTTACACACACACACACACACACACACGCGCGCGTGCGCGCATGCGCGCGCGCACATACATGCGCGCACACATACACTCACACACAATTAATTATACAAGAGTAAAATAGTTACAATATGAACATTTTAAGAAGAAACATAGAGACCACATTCTCAATCAAGTTTGAATACAATACTGCAACTTGAAATAAAATCATACTGCCATCGACATACCAATTACATGACGAATTATAATAGACAAATTGTGCAAAAACAAAAATACCCTTCTACCTCATTTACAAGCATTTAAAGTTTACAAAACGTGGACATTCTACATGTATACAAAATACGAATTATAAAATAATTGTAAATACATTTGTTTTACAAGATTTCTGCGATAAAACGGACACCCCCCTCACACACACATACACACAAACACTAATCAATCATAATATGTCCGAAACAAGTGAGTTTTAAGAGCAGAGCGAAAGGCGGAGATAGAGTCAGATGAGCGGACATGTTGTGGGAGGGAATTCCATAAGTGAGGTGCTAAATAGTAGAAGGATCGTTCACCAAACGATTTCGTGTGGCTCCGAAGTTCAGTGCTTTTAGCTTCCTCTAATCTGCCACTCTCTTTGACTGTTTCCTGTTTGCTTGCTGTCTTCTACTATCTTTCTGTCTTGTCCATTCTTCTGCCTTTTTTCAAACAATTCTTACAAAGATTTTCTCCAACCGAAGACGGACATGCTGGACCTACATGTAACTATTTCTTAATTAGACGCATAGCAGCAGCATAACACATTTGCGCTCATTTTGTCTGAGCGATCGACGAAGAAGAAGAAGAATCGCATTGAGTTGAGGTGAATTTTGTTGAATTTGTTTCTGTCTGCTTTGGACGTTATGCAGTACGGAATGGCTGTATTTGCTATGTACATATAATCCATCATATTATGATCTCTTTTCAAAAGCTCAGGTGTTACTGACTGATTTAATTTTTGGTGTGGAAGCTAGGGGATTTTTATGTTCTTATTTAAGTAATTTAGTCCTGTTTTGAGTGTATTTTCTTATCTTCTTTTTTTCAGTTGATTTGCTCTTGTATTCTGACTTTTTATCCGCTATGCTTAAACAAAATCTGTAGTCTTGTATGAAGGGTTTTGTTGTTGTTGGTGGTGGTGGTAGTGGTAATGAGGATTATGTGATTGTTGTTAAATATGTTGTTTTCCTTCATTGTCATCATAATTGTTTTTTTATTCAACGTGAAAGCATTGCATAAATTTGTAGTGTTCATTTTAAGGCAGTTTTGTTTATATTTCTTTTAATCAGTCAACTCAGCCCCTAAGTTCAACACAATGTCACACTTGCACTTGTGACCAGCATGCTTGCTATTCAGTCAAGATATTAATTACGCTTTTTTTCTCAGAGATCCAAATTGTAATTGATGAAATTTGCCTTGTTTCTGGTGTCTCCTAATCCTTTTTTGCTCTGTTGCTGCTGCACAATATACCACATTTATTTTACTATAAGGCGATTCTTTTTTCCCAGACTCGGATCCCTGCGCCTTACAATATAACTAATAAAATAGTAAGAAATATAATAACAAAATCTGAAATTTGGGTAAAATCTGGGGGGGGGTGCCTTATACAAAGGTGCATGCACCTTAGTCCGAAAAATACAGTACCGGTACTTAGCATGTGACCTGTGTGGTTTGTGTTATCAAGTTGTTCCCTTTCTGCCCACAGATATGGATGAGCCTCTGAGAGAGCCTAGGACTGAAACCCTGCAGAGAGATGCTGACATGGAAGAGGAGGAGGAGGAGGAGGACATGGACTTTGGAGAGGAATTAGAGGAGGAGGAGGAGGAGGACGAATTAGAAGATGATGATGATACTATCATTGAGGTCCTACATTTCTTTCTTTAATCATTTAACTACAAAGTTTTCTTTCGCAACTTCACTCAAGCTGCCTCTAGATAGCTAAGCAACAAGTTTAGCATGCCTTGTTTCTCTTTCTTTTCTTTTTTTATCACAAAATGCATAATGCCATAAAAACAAAATATGATGTAAATGCAGTTTCATAGTAGTAGAACCTATGACAAGATCCAAAGGACATTGCTTATCAACTTAATAATCAAGTATCATGCTGCTGATAATTGTGACCCTATTAAGGACAACTGTAATTGGGTAACTGTGTTGCAGCGATTAACAAAGTCTTCCTCGTAATCTTAAGCATTAAGTTTGCCGTGCCATTATGAAGTGTGGAACAAACACCTGCACTAAAGGAGTATTGATGTTAACTAAACTATTGTTTGATTTCTCTGTGATATTGTCTTTTCAGTCGGAGGAGGAGGACTTTGAGCATCTTCATGATGATGAGGAGTTTGAAAACTTTGACAAGGAAGGAAAGGGTTCCAGTGGCAAGGTCAAAAGCGGAGAAAGACTACCAAATCTTCAGATGGCAAAGGTATTTCAGTCTCTGTCTCTCTCTATCTTTCTCTCTCTTGCATGAGGGAAAATAGTCTGAGTTCTATTTTCCCACTAGAGGGCAAATAGCCACTGCCTTAGTGAATTCATCCCCCAACAAATTGTATGATTTGTGAGTGCTGATCATGGTTCTAATTGTCGCATTCGACGAAATATCACGTTCGCCGAAGTGTGGTTCGACGAAATGTCACGTTCGACGAAGTGTCATTCGACGAAATGTCGCAGTCGATGAAGTGTCGTTCGACGAAGTGTCGGCCACCCTACAAACTCATTGTTTGGAGTGCATCTTCCATAATCATGCCTAGCTTTTATAATGTTGTTTGCGTGCCTATTGTTATAGGTACCTCTGCACTTACGCACCAACTGGGACAGCTTCTACCTGGAGATGCTGATGCTGGCGGGCCTGGGCATCTACTTCCTCAACTTCCTGGCCGGCAAAACCAAGAACAACCGACTGGCCACTGCCTGGCTGGCCGCCCATAAAGACCTGCTGGAGACCCACTTTACTATAGTCGGTAAGCACAAGAGTCAAAATGTTAATAAGAACAAGAGGCAGACTCTGTTCAGTTTAAACCCGCTATGCCATTAGAACTGTGAACTGACCCAAAATGGAGCTTAATTTTAGTACTTTATATCCATATGGTTTTGGAGTCTGCATTGAACTAAGTAAGTTTACACCCAGTGTTAATATGTGAGTGAAAAGAGAAGCGGGGACTTTACCTTTCTTTTTCTTTTTTTGCTGTCCCATCTTCTAGGCCGTACAGCGGCGTTGCTCCCACACCGCTCATTCCAAATCCCAATTCGCAACCACATCCTGGCTTGTCAGGTCACATAATCTTAAGGTAGCTGTCCAAGGGGAGCGAATTTGTTAGGCTGTCAAGAGGCAACCAACCAAGGAGACTCTGCACTGCTGCTGAGTCACTTCGGTGGAGTTCAGTGGAGCCTGTTCTGATTTAACATGAGCAGGACACCACCTACTAAGCCCCCTACTGATGACAATAATGTCTTAGTCGCATAGCCAGCATGAGTGAGGTCCTCCTACGAGGGCGCCACCATGATCATCCACCGACAGCTCCACAGATCGACTGATCCCCATGACTTTGACCGGAACGCACCAAGGACATAGACTGGATTGGAAATCAAAATTGTGGTCACCACGAGAGCAGGGCATGCAAGGCCACGGAATTTGTGACATTTTTTTTTCTTTTTGATGATTTATGGAAATGAGGCGGATGACTTAAGATGACGATGATGCTATGGAGTTCCCTATTGGTCTGAGACTACATGACAGGGCTGTACTCTATGCTTCCATTCATAATGATATCCCAGCGTTAACCAGGCTCGAGAACTACAGACACCTGTAGTGTTGGTCATGAAATTTGAGCAACACTCAGAATCACATCCGTTAAGCGGATTAAGCTCGACTGCATGGTTTCAGTCTTCCCATTGAGCCCATAGCCACTCAGTGACTCACTCTGGGTAGGAGTAGGTCCAGGACCGGAAAAAAACACCTCGCCTCTGATGGGATTCGAACCTGAGACCTCCCAGCCAGTAGTCCTTTTTTGTCATTGTGGCTTAGGAGCCATTGATTATTCAACTAAAATTGCGTCCATTATGATTTTAGTTTGTGAGAAGAGAAGTCAACTTTGCCGTTGCGAATAGAAACAAACACAAATCTTACAAATAAAGTTACCAAGTACCCAGTTTTCATTCATTAGAGAGTGTTTTTCTTCCCACAGGGGACGATGGGACAGGCAAGGAGCCGACACAGGGGGTGCTGATGAAGGAATCGGAGAATGTGTACGCCCTGTGGTGCAGCGGTCGCACCTGTGTGGAAGGCATGCTGGTGGAACTCAAGCTGCTCAAGCGCCAAGACCTGGTCAACATGCTTCTGCGCGTCTTCAAGCCCGCCTCCGACCAGATTGTGAGTGCTTCGGTGTTGTGCAGCGGTAGAACAGGTAAGAAAATCTGTGGGCGGTGCCTTATAACCAGGTGCGCCTTGTAGTCCGTAAAATATGTTGCATCAAAATAGAGATAAAAATGTCCGTAACAGAAATTTTAATTTTTGTTTTAGGGGGGGAGAAAGATGGGTTGTTGACTGGTTTTTGCTTTTGTTCCAAAGTATGCTGGGGGTGGGGGGAGGGCGGGAAGAGGGGTTGTTGACTGGTCAGGGATCCACACAGCCTAAACTTCATTACATAGAAACCAATGTCATGTTTATTAGGAAGTTGAGAGAGAGGGGGGGAAATATACCATATTGTACGGACTATAATGTGCACCCTATTATAAGGCAAGGTGCACCCCTAAATTTTACACCAAATTCTGATTTTGTTGTTATAGTTTCTTACTATATTATTAGTCACATTGTAAGGACACTGAGGGGGTCTCAGTCTAGGGAAAAAGTATCGCCTTAGCTTATAGTCCATAAAATACAGTAATGTTGTCATAAATTATGTGATGGTGCATAAATTGAGGTGGGGTTTTTTTTCACAAGATGAGGGCATAGGTGTCAACCCAATTTTCCTTTTTTCAAAACTTCCCTTATTAAAAAATAATTTCCCCCTTATTTCAATCCTGAAAACCGTATAAATTTCAGAACACGCAAAACCATAAAAAAGTTGCTGTGAATACATTATATTCAGACATCGTTTTCATGCAGTTTTATTATATATATTGAAAAATGGGCAGGGGAGCGTACCTTCCTTTCTTAAAGGACAGGTTTTCCCATTCTCTCAAGTGTCTCCCACTCCCAACTCGGGCCTTTTGGGCCACAGGGGGGTTCGTAGAACTGGAAGAATTAGCGTCCGCCATTTTGAATTCAAACAACGCTCACACAGAAGTTCTGAAGAAACCATGCATGCGGAGATTACCAGAACAAATGGAACAAATCGCTCTCTGCGCATGACCGATCATCTAGCCTACTGCTTTCTTTTTGTCGTCTGCTATCATATCACTTCGCGGTTTGTTTCTGATTTCTGATCTGCCTGTATAAATCAGTTTTACCCGTATTGAAACTGTTATACGGCCGAACAGACCCCAAATCATGGTTTTCCCGTACAGCAATACCGGAAAGCCGTATAGGTTGACACCTATGTGAGGGTATAATACAACATATAATACAAACATATTAAAACATAAAAGAATTGAATACCATATTTTACGGACTGTAAGGCAATACTTTTTTTTTTAGACCGAGACCCCTGCGCCTTATAATGTAATGTGACTGATAATATAGTAAGAAACTCTAACAACAAAATCTTAATTTTGTGGTAAATCTTATGAGCCTTGTAGTCCGTAAAATATGTTGCAGCAAAATAGAGATAAAAATGTCTGTAACAGAAAATTGATTGGTTGTTTTTTAGGGGGGAGAAAGAGGGGTTGTTGACTGGTTTTTGCTTTTGTTCCAAAGTATGCTGGGGGTGAGGGGAGGGCGGGAAGAGGGGTTGTTGACTGGCTTTTTGCTTTTGTTCCAAAGTATGCTGGGGGTGGGGGGAGGGCGGGAAAAGGGGTTGTTGACTGGCTTTTGCTTTTGTTCCAAAGTATGCTGGTGGTGGGGGGAGGGCGGGAAGAGGGGACTGGCTTTTGCTTTTGTTCCAAAGTATGCTGGGGGTGGGGGGAGGGCAGGAAGAGGGGACTGGCTTTTGCTTTTGTTCCAAAGTATGCTGGGGGTGGGGGGAGGGCGGGAAGAGGGGTTGTTGACTGGCTTTTGCTTTTGTTCCAAAGTATGCTGGGGGTGGGGGGAGGGCTGGAAGAGGGGACTGGCTTTTGCTTTTGTTCCAAAGTATGCTGGGGGTGGGGGGAGGGCGGGAAGAGGGGTTGTTGACTGGCTTTTGCTTTTGTTCCAAAGTATGCTGGGGGTGGGGGGAGGGCGGGAAAGAGGGGTTGTTGACTGGTTTTTGCTTTTGTTCCAAAGTATGCTGGGGGTGGGGGGAGGGCGGGAAGAGGGGTTGTTGACTGGCTTTTTTTTTTTTGTTCCAATGTATGCTGAGCCACTTATGCAGGGTTTTCTCATGCACCACGACATACGGAGTGTGTACGATATCACAGGTGGTGCATGTCACCATGGAAGAGAGGAAGATGGACAGGTTTGTGCTGTGTGTGGCCCAGAAGAAAGCTGCCACGCGCCTCCACAAAGACATGAATGATCTGGTCAGTTCTTGTTCTGTTCTTTCCGCACACTTACCTTTTCCTTTCTTTCATTCTCCGTTATGACTTTATTTTAAATATGAACTTTTCTTTCTTGTTATTTATTTTTGGTGTGTTTTTTAGGATTCATTCTACACACACACATACGCATGTATGCATGCATGCACACACACACACACACACACACACACACAGCACACAGAGAAAAAATAGCACCTAAAAAGAAAACAGATTTTATGTCTAAGGTTTTAAAGACCCTGTGACGCACCATGATTAAGTCCCTTGTTTTTTTATGGGTTGTTGTGACCCACATACAGATTTCCCCAAGTTCAAATGAGGCTGCTCTTTAAACTGATGTTTGAATTTGGGGCCATTTATTTGGGTGTCAGACTTGGTCAAAACAAGATTTCTTTCCAGTTATAAGAGGGAAAACACGTGAATTTGACACGTGATCTGGTGGATCTGCTTCTTTGCTTATCAATTTTTACTTATTTTTTTAATGGTATATCAATGTCTGTCAACATCAGTTGATCAAAATGTGAGCAGTTGAACTGTTGGGGTTTTAATTGTGGCATGGTATAAAAAGTTCAAACTGTTTTTGTTTGCACAAAGCCACTTTTGATCAGATAACCATAGCATTTCTCTGTTGTGTGTGTGACAGATCCAGTTTACAGACAAGAAAAGTGTTGAGAAGTATGACCTTCCTGCTTCCTATCAGCTTCTTTCAGAGAGTGCGGAAGCCACCTCAGCATTTCTGGACAAAAAGGTGAGTACCCTAGCAACAGTTTTGTTGTTGTCTGTCTCTCTCTGTGCTGATAGTCAGTTAATTTTCTCTCTTCACTCAGTTTATCTCTCTTTTCTTCTATTTCTTTCTCTCCCTCACACTGTATATGATTTCAAGCTTTTGAGTGGAAGAAAACAGTGGAAATTGTGATTGAAAAGACAGGCACCCACCGAATGTGTACATCTATGTATCTTTTGCAAGCATTCAGTAAACGCATAGGTTAAGATATTCTTCAAAACATTAGTTTTTGTTACAGGTAAGAATGAAACTTTCCTTCCTTTAGGCCGTGTACACACATAAGCAGATATTCCATGCGGAAACCCGTGCGCAATCCATAAATAAGTGAAACAAATAAGGGAAAAGATTTGCGCAAGTGTCCGAATATCCCCTATATGCGTAAACTTTTATCCTTCTTTCTTTCACTTATTTAGGGTTTTCCGTACGGAACTTACGCGTCTAATGTGAACCCGGCCTTAGTCTGTCTTTGAATGCATTCCATGTGAGTGTTATTTGATCACTAACAGATGTTAAAAAACCCGCTTTCTAGGCTGCAAAGATTGAAGAGGATGGGGGGGGGGGGGGGAGATAAATGTTTGGGGAGGGGGTTCAGTAAGCACACTCACACACACAAGCACAGGGAACAATACTGCTGTGCAATCCAGAAGATGGAACTGCCCAACAAAACAGAAAAGAAAAAGAAGCCCCATGGCCTGAGAGATTGTTGTTTATGTTACATAGGCAGGGTTCACCGTATGTGAGTACCTAACAAGCAGAGTCTGTCAGTGCCTCAGTTAACACTATTGTGACTGATGCTGCCTTGGCCTATTCTTAGTGCAGGCCTTAGCATGCCGCCGAGTGGCTCATAGATATTGGGTGCTTGTAAACAAACGCATCTAGCTAAGCTGAATGATGTCCTATCACAACCAAATTTTGCATACTTTCACTGGAAAAAAGCTGCTAAGTTCATCTATGTACTTTTTAAGTTGATGGGTATAACGCTTTTTACACGCTGACTTGAAAAAGGGGAATAATTCATTGTAACAGGCATTGCATTCGACAACACCCCCTGCCCCCACCCCCACGATGAGCACTCTCAGTCTCTTGACTTGTAGAGGCCACTGACACACTAGCTTCACTTTCACGCTCATCCTCGCTGTTTTCGTCACTTTCTGAGTCAAAAAGCGAGTATTCTGGATTTTTATCATCAGGTTCATCCAGATCGAGAAGATGGAGAATCTCCTCTCTTGTTAAACCACGATGGTTTGGCATTTTTCGTTCGTAATTGGAGTCAAATCAGCGACCTAAGACAAAGAAAATAATTGCAAAAACGGAAGCATACTATAAAGGGAAACTACTCACAGAACGAAGGCAAACTTTGGTCAAAAGTTTTACATGAGTTTTGTACCTTATACCGTTGGGCGACTGTGAACGTGGCCAGGCAGTGGGGGATGTTCTACTGCCTCGAACACGAACGCGGCCCGTCATCAATATGTTAAGCTATGCAGGGTTGTGAATGTGTGTGTACTGGGCTTTTTCAGGTCTGTCAGGTGCTGAGCAAGTTTGAAGGTGTGGTGGACTACATCCATGTGTCGGATCAGTTCTCTGGGCCCAAGAGTCAGGAGTGAGTGTCAGTCCACGGAAGTGTTCATTACAGTATTTTTTTAATTATTTTTGGTGTGGAGAATAATTTTCAAATTAACTGCATTTGTTGTACAAAAGTTCTATGTTTGTGTTATCAGAAGCGCTGACAGTGAAGATGGGCTAAATGAATAATATCGGCAGTTGTAATACATAAAAGCAGTAACATTTTTGCTTCAAGAAGACATTAATGTATCAAGGGTTGTTGATCCAAACTACTCATCTGCTTTTTTGTGTTGTTGTTTTTTAGATTGACTGTTTTGGCAGGGAACCCTGCAGCATATTGATTCCACAGTCCTTTACTTAGATTACCGTATTTTACGGACTACAAGGAGCACCTGATTATAAGGCGCACCCCCCAAATGTTACACAAAATTCAGATTTTGTTATAGGTTTTTGTACTATATTATCAGTCACATTATAAGGCACAGGGGTCGCAGTCTAGAAAAAAAAAGTATTGCCCTATAGTCCGTAAAATACGGTAAGACATTTGAAGTTATTAATTTTGACCATCTCTTAATGCTGGCCAGTTGCTTCCCCTTGCAACCGTTCTCTACTGGCCGATTTGCATAGGTTACCAAAAACATATTTTCTAAATAATGGTAACAGATACAAACGTGACATTTTGGCAATATGTACACAATATACAGGACTAACACCTGCAACAGTTTCAAAGCATCCACTTTATTAGTTTTGAGTTGTAATATTTTAAAATAAATGCATGTTTTGTCAAGCCAGGGACACTCATAATAGCAAAAATAGAATAATAAGGTCCCAAAATAGCCTACAGCCAGCTAGTCAGTGTCGAGTGCATGAATGAAACGTATTAGTAGCCCTCTGAGCCACTTTGAAGCACGCATGACTGTTAACCCCTTGACTGCCACCAACGTATTACGTACTGACCTGATGACATCACTGATGACGTCATCAGATGAAGAGGAATAACCCTGATATGCTGGCGTTTGCTCTAACGCAGTCAAGAGAGTTATATCCCCAGCCCATTTTGCCAGATTGGCTCTACCAGTTGGCTTTTTCATGGCATGATTGGCACAATGATTTTTTCTTTGATTTTCTCTGGCAGTCAAGGGGTTAACCTATGAACTATGAATTTTTAAAGTTCACATGCGATATCCCGTTACCTTAGTAACGAGGCGTTGTGCGCATGCCCTGCGACGAGAGCGCAGGTTAGTATAGAAAGAGTTAACTACATGAATTCACTGCACATTCTTGCAAGGTGGTTATATTTTTTTCTTTGTTTTAACATGTCAGTAGTTTTGCTTAGTAATCTGTTGTGAAAAGTGACAGATTTTGGTAAAGATATTCTGATTGCTTTTGCAGAGAAAACCAGCCCTCGAAACCACTTGAGATTAAACCCATGCTAATCTTCTGTTTCTCAGGTAAGAGAAGGCTTTCCTGACTATTAAATGTATTTGTATTATTTGGGTTGAAAATCAAATTTGTTCACTCCCTAAATATTGTTCTGCTTTATTTTTCCTTCGAGGCTGAATGTGTATATATACACACACCCCACAAGCATCCAAACATGCATGTGTATGTATGTGTGTGTGCATATATGTGTACATGTATGAGTCTGCATGTTGACTTGTATGCTAAAACGGTCATATTTATTTGTGTGCGTGTGTTTAAATTTGCAGTTTGGGAGAAGAAGAAAATGGGAACTGGAGTAGAAAGGTTTTAAGATAAAGGAGAATGCAGAGGTTGTGTGTACAGGCGTCAGAATTGTCGGAGGATTTGCAAATTTCAGAGGATTAAGGATTTCTTGCAGAGGACTGACTTCTGTCAGAGGTTTTGACTTTAAATTGAGTGTACTATTTTCTGTTAAATAGTATTTTAAAGTGATTTCTTGCTGCATAAACTAAAGCCTTTTTGGTCGTGTCGGGAAGTGGTTTCAGTGTTGTTCCTCTATAATCTAGGGCCTTGATGGCCCTTTTACCATGGTTTTCAGAGGATTAGACTTCAGACTATTCTGATGCCTGGTGTACTAAAAATAATTTAAGCGTATCGAATTTCGATTTTCCCCTGTCAGACTAGACAATCAATTCATTTTGGGGGGGATCAAGCTACAGTGAAACCCGTTTAGTACGAATTCCAGGGGAGAGGGCCAATTTACTCGTTGTAAGCATTGCTCGTTCAAACCATTTTATCGATTTTGGCAACCCTGACGAACCTATCAATCGGTCCTCACATCTACTGCGATGTGCGTGTTGGTCAAGTGTGAAAAAGACAGAAAAACGGAAACAACACACTTACCCAACAAAGCATGGTTGTAAGCCCAGTATCCTGTATCCATAGGGTTTTTAATGCCGATTACATACACTTTAAAACAGTTTATTAACACACGATAACATCAAAAACATAAAATCCACACACGCGCTTTAAGAGAAAGTTAAAATTTCCGGGAAGTCACAAGATCAGTGCGCAAAGAGTGAGTCCAGTGTCGTCTGCTTGCGCTGCAGACACCCAAGTTATATCGGCCAATCAGAATGCCGCTTACATATCGAGGGGTCAGTCAAGATGGCGATGTTGTTGTCAGTGTGTTCTCGTTCTAGCCAGGTAGTTGTGCAAGAAAGCTTGACTTTGGGATGGCGGTGTGGTTGTAAGTGCGTTCTCGTTCTAACCGCGTAGTTTTTGCATAAAAGCTTGACTTTGGGAGTCAATAAATTGTACGTTATATGCAAGTTGGTCGTTGTAGCGAGCTCGTTGTATGCAGAATGATTTAACAAGGAAAAAGAAGGCTTGTGGTCGGGAATTTTGAAACCACTCGTTAAACACGGGCTCTCGTTTAAACCGTACTCGTACTAAATGGGTTTCCCTGTAGTAGTATTGATTTAATGATTTTTGTGTGTTTCTGTGTTTCGTTTCTATTGATCATGTATGTGTATTACGTTTATGCGTGTTTGTATATGCAGTGGGGGGGAAGGGTCAGTGCCGCCCTGCAGACATGGAAGCGGTGAAGCCTCTGATGCAGCTGGTCTTCTACTGTGTGGAGAAAGTGCTGCGCTTCCAGCTCAGCAAAGAGGTAGTGGTCGAAACGCACGCTGTTATTTTTTCACTCTTTCCCCATGGCAGTACATGCAAAACTTCTCAAAGATATTACATATTTATAAAGGTATTACAAGCGTATGAATGTGTTGCTGTGGGGAAAGAGTGAAAAATAACTGTGTATTTTCGACCATAACGGGCCCACTGCAACTTTGCACCCATGCATTGCCGATTGCAGTTATGTTAGCGCTAATTCGTTGGCTTGCCGTTTGAGCTTCTTGATTAATTAACGCGGCTGCTCATTTTTGCTGAGAGTAGCACTGATATGTTGTCATCAGTGAGAGATTCTCTAAGCATGATGAGATTTTTAACTTGCTGAAGTTGTGTTTGTGGCTGTCTTTCCGAGGGATTTGTTCTGACTGAGTGAAGTTTTGAATGAAACTTTCAATGTCCATGTTGTACAGATCCAGAACTCAAATCAGATTAATATAATGCCGAAAAAATAATTAAGCAACAAAACTAAAATGCAAAAAGAATTCTAAAAGACTACCGTATTTTACAGACTTAAAAGCGATACTTTCTTTTCCAGACTGAGATTCCACCACCTTATGATACGACTGATAGTAATAAACTACTATAACAGAATCAGGATTTTGTCAAATTTGGGGGGTTGTACCTTATAATAGAATGCGCCTTAGTTATAGACTAAAAATATGGTGGTTGTAGGATCTGCCGACATGCCGTCACATGCCTATTATGTTGTGTTGTTGTTGGCTTACCCTGGCTAAAAGACTCCAGGGATCATCCCAACAGTAGAAGCACTTGAGCACTATGGTACAAGTGCATCAGCTACGGATGAGAACATTACAGTGTGTGACCGTTTTTTATTACATGGGCGCCGGCAGCCACATTCCGTCTTCGGGGGATTTTGGAGACTGATTATGTTATGCTAGGAGCTTGTCATGGTTAAAGACAATCCCAGCCTAACTATGCATAGCATAGCAACATTTTGTTGTAGCCTTGGTGCTCTAGTCTATGTCAATTGGTCTGATACAGCCTTAAGCCAAGGTGGATGCCTATTGCAGGCATCAGAATTGTCAGAGGATTAAGAATTTCTGACAGAGGATTGGCTTCTCTTGTCAGAGGTTTTGCCTCTGAACTGATTTCAGCGTTGTCCCTCTATAGTGTGGGGTCTTGATGGCCCTTTTACCGCGGTTTTCAGAGGATTGGACTTCAGAGTATTCTGATGCCTGCTATTATGACATCCCTTTGCGACTCCCTAACAGAAGTGTCGGTGGTTGTGAATATTCCCAGTTCGAGGTTTTGACGTAGCCACTTGTTGCCCTCACCCAATCAAGAAAAGTTTCGGTGATTCTGAATATTTGGTTTTGACGCCAGGGTTCTCACACACACCCCTGTCCACCCCCTCTCCCCATAGTGTTCACATTTCTTCTCAAACTTCTCAAATTATGTGGCCTCGTATGCCCTGCTCTTATGGTGACCTCAGTTTCGATTACCAATCTAGTTTATGCCCTTGGTGCATTCGGATCAAAGTCTTGGGGATCAGGATGTTCTGGGGAGCTGTCGGTGGAAAGAAATGGTAGCACCCTCGGAGAAGGACGTCACTCACGCTAGCTCCACGACTAAGACATTAATGTCGTCAGTGGGGGGCTTAATAGGTGTTGTCCTGCGTACCGGCTCCATTGAACTCCACCGATGCGACTCAGCAGCAGCGTAGTGTCTCCTCGGTTGGTTGCCTCCTGATGGCCTAACATAGATTCGCTTCCCTTGGGCTGCTGGTTTCGGATTCTGCAACTTGAACAAGCCAGGGTGTGGCTGCAAGTAGGGACTTGGAATGAGCAGCGTGGGAGCAACGCCACTGTACAGCCCAGAAGATGGGACAGCAAAAAATAAAATAATAAATTGTGGAGGTGGTGTTTCATCCTATTGATTTTGCTGGGTGCTGCAGGCGCGGCAGAAGGCAGACAAGAAGCGGCAGAAGGTGGAGGAGCAGCTGCTGAAGGCAGCACATGGTCAGCGGCAGGAGGCGGCCCAGCAGCGGCGTGAGGAGAAGGTCCGCGCCGACAAGGAGCGCCTCATGAACGAGGAGGACCCCGATAAGGCCCGCAAGCTGGAGGTAAGCTTGTTCACCCTTTGTCAACTGCCAGCATTGAGTCCTTGCGCGCAGGGTTCATTTTGAAGCACATATGTTCTTCTCCCTGGCTCTAGTGCTGCAGCCAAAGGGATGGGTTGGCCTTAGGGGACCTTCCCCAAAGCCAGCAGTCCTCAGATTCCTTTGGCCGAGGGAGTGGAGATGTACCCTGGGCAGGGCATCTCCACTATAAACAAATTCTAGCCCAGCCCGCCGGAATAGCATCTGCCCCCCTCTGCTATCTGGCAGTCATGGTCGGAAGCGACTGACTGGCATATATGTTCATCTCTGACGCTCAAAAGTACCATCTGACGCTCTGGGTTTCAGACCAGTGCCTATCAAATTTTAACCTGATGAACAGTTTTTGTTTTTTAAATGTTAACTCAATCGCATGTCTGTGTGCGGAAGAAATGCAAAGCTGTCATTTTGAGGAATTTGCTTCAAGGGAAGTAAGTCTGTGTGCACACCATACTTTGGTCACTTCTAAACTCGCTTTGCTCCCTTACCCCCTTTTTTGCCTCTTACTTTACGTTTGTAGTGGTTTGTAGTGAGGAAACATATTCCTGTAGAGAGTCTTTCTGTATAAAGTATATATATAAAAGAAAGTCTGATCTACCACTTCCCTATGTACAAACCTGAAGTAAACACCTGTAATCTATGTAGGGGTGGCTGAATGTGTGATATTATTAGAGTAAAAAGTGTATATCATATGTGAGTATGAATCTAAAGTATGTTAACTAAAAGGATTTGTTTGTTTTTACAAAAGGAATTGTTCGGAAATAATTTAAGGGGAGTAATTTCAAGGTGTGTGTGAATGATCCCGCCTAACCCAGTGGGAACAAACAGGAAGTTGCGTTGGCTTCATTAGCCGTCGCCTCGTGTGTTTGAGTAGACAGACATGACAAAGAACACAATGCATCATTCTAAAGTTGTCGTCCTTTATATTTACGTCACATTTTGCAAAGTTCCCCCAGTTTGTGGCCACTTGTAATCACCCCTCATTTCTGTATGTAAAAAAATATTTTGCAATAGCTTACTCGCATCCTGGTTTATCTCTTCGACACCATGGTTGCTATGGTTTGTCCCTCTCAGTCGAGGTAAACAACTCACGAAGTTCTCTCCCCTAGTTTTTTCCCGAAAATCGTCTATTAGGAGTGCACTCAAAAGATGTAAAAGTAAAACATAAATAAAAAATTTCTGAATTTTTGTTGTTGAGAATTTTGAGAAAAATCTAAATTGTTAATCATGATGAATTTTTTTAAAATAAAATGTCTCTGCATGTGCAGGAGAGGGAGAGCCGACGGGATATGAAGAAGAAGCAGCCCAAGATGAAGATGATGAAGATCAAAGCCATGTAAGATGATGAAGATCAAAGCCATGTAGAACAAACGGCAGTCATCCCAATAGTTCTGCCATTTTGAGGATTTCAGCTAAATTTGAAAAAAGTTCAGGGGAAAATTATATTTGCAGGTATTACATAGATGGAACAAAGCTCTTAAACATTAACTGAGCAATGGAATCTTGGGCAAATATCTTTTCTTTTTTTTTTAACTCGAAACTAGTCATTAAGCATTGTCTTGTTCCGGTGTCTTAATTCAGCATTACAAAGCAGTAATGATAAAGTGTTGACTAGGGATGCCAGAAGCCTCCTTAAATTTCAAGGACTTTGGGCTTTTTTCAATACATTTAAAAGAGATTTTGGGTGTTAGTCGTTGGGAGTCCTGGGATGAACAAACCACCACCAACACCACCATCATCCAGGACAATAGGAATTGTTCGGAAACAATAAGGGGAGTAATTTCATGGTGTGTGGGAGTGATCTTGCCTAATTCAATCGGTTAACCAGGGGAAGTTACACTACCATCAAGTAGATACCCAGCTCTCACCTCGTGTGTTTGAGTAAACATAGAACACCGAGCGTCATTCTAAAATTGATGTCATTTATATTTTATGTCACATTTTGCAAGTTCTTTCTTTCAGTTTGTGGCCACTGGCCACCCGTCATTTTTCTGAATAATTTTGCAAGTCACTGACTCGCATCCTGCGGTTTCAAGCTTTGATGCCATTGTTGCTATGGTTGCGAGTAATTGAGGTAAACAACTCTAATTCTCACGAAGTGCTCTCCCCTAGTTTTTCCCGAAAATCGTCTATTGGCTGCCTTGAGCCCGCTCACATTCCTTGTAGTTTTTCCCTCTTGTAGAATTTCACACTGTGTCTCTATTCACACTAGTTTTGAACACTTTGATCAGCAGGATTGTGTTAGAACTTAATTGTCTATTGTACATCCCGGTTTGTTCTCAAGAATTGAGGAAAATAAAGCGAACAAACCCAACAAAAGCACAGTTGTAGTTGTACCAAACTTTTGTTTTTATTACTAGACTTTTGACAAGACTCCTCAGTAAGTAATTGTGAAGTCATTTTTGATGATAGAGGTATTAATGCCATGCATTTGTTGTTCCCCATTACTTCAAATGTTCTGTAGTTATGAACTCAACTCAACTCAAATTGTAATGACTATAGGCCTTCTGCCCGTGTCATGAGGGAACAGTGGGCAGGGGGAGAAGAAAGAATGATTAATAAATAATGAATACAGAATTCATTTTCACATAGCCACAAACATTTATGATCGCGTAGTAAGAAAAGAACCTCCCTTATAAGACCTCCCACTATAAGACTCCCTCCCGCATAAGACCTACTTCTCTGAGACATTGCCCTTTGTAAGTATTAAAATTACCTCCCTTTAAGACCCCTCCCTTATAAGACCTCATTTTGGATGATTATTTAAGGTCTTATAAGAGATGTTCCACTGTTCCTACATGTACTAGTGTCCCCTCCTGTCACATGGGAGACCCAGGTCTGATTACTTGTTTAATTAAGGATGCCACGTCAATTACCAGTACATTTTTCTTTAGGCTTCTGGGACTATGTTATTGCACAGTACACATCTTATTTTTGTTTGTTTCCTCGCTTTTTGTTTGTATTTTTTTAAAATTCAGTACTAGTAAATTCAGCACTTACCCGTGTACAAATGCATTTGTATTGTGTGAAGTTATCTCAATCGTGATACTGAATGGCTAATATGCTCAAGCATGCCAAAGAAGCATACTTCAGAAATTGCTTTTACTTAAATGAGTTTGGGAGAGAAAAAAAAGCTAATCCAAACAGAAAGCCATTTTTTTAAAGCAAGTGTATGTTGTGAACTTTGAATAGAAAGGATTCGGGGGTGGGGGGTCATAAATGTGTTTTTTTTACATTTCTAAGCTGTTGTGTGTGGGTGCATTTATTTATTTTTTATTTATGAAACTGTTCATTTCTAAATTGTTGTGTACCAGTTTGATGTTTAATTATGTTGTCAGTTTTTGTTTATAGTGATGTGCAATAAGCCTTGTCAGATATGATATTTTGTCATGTTTGAATAATATTTATATTGTATTTTGTTATCTTTATTTCTACAGAAAATCATCTCTGTGAAATTCAGGGTGTCTTTCTTTTTCCTTTTTTATTTGCTGTCCCATTTTCTGGACCATACAGTGGCATTGTCCCACGCCGCTCATTCCAATTTCCAACATGCAGCCACACCCCGGCTTGTTCAGGTCGCAGAATCCGAAACCAGCAGTCCAAGGGGAGCTAATCTATGTTAGGCCGTCAGGAAGCAACCAACCGAGCAGACACTGCACTGCTGCTGAGTCACTTCGGTGGAGTTCAGTGGAGCCTGTACGCAGGACGCCACCTACTAAGCCCCCTACTGACGATAATAATGCCTTAGTCGCGGAGACAGCGTGAGTGAGGTCCTCCCCCGAGGGCGCCACCACGTCCGTCCAACTACAGCTCCCCAGAACATACTGATCCCCATGACTTTGACCCGAACGCTTCAAGGGCATAAACTGGATTGGTAATCAAAACTAAGGTCATGAGAGCAGGGCATGCAAGACCACAGAATTTGAGACATTTTTTTCTTTTTTTGATGATTGATGGAAATGAGGTGGATGACGATGATGATGCTGCTATGGAATTCCATATCGGTCTGAGACTATGTGACAGGGCTGTTCTCTACGCTTCCTTTCATAATGATATCCCAGCGTTAACCAGGCCCGAGAACTACAGACACCTGCAGTGTTGGTCATGAAATTTGAGCAACACTCTCAGAATCGCATCCCTTAAGCGGATGAAGCTCGACTGCGTGGTTTCAGTCTTCCCATTGAGTCCATAGCCACTCACTCTGGGTAGGAGTCGGTCCAGGACCGAAAAAACCCTCACCTCTGATGGGATTCGAACCCGTGACCTCCCAGCCAGTAGTCCGCGATGTTACCACAACACCACGGCTGCTGCTAATTCAGGGTGTCTTCATCTGGAGAGTGTGTGGCCATTTGTACAGTGTACTCATTCTTTCCTTACTTTTTTTTATATGTATGACTGAATATGGACGGTGGGAAGATACTTTTCTTAACCAGTTGACAACTTGTTTCCTGTTAGTGGGTTCTTTAGCAAGTGCCAAGTGTATGAGCGCACAGGACTCAGTTTTTCGTCGTCTCATCCAAACATCCTGGCGCTCTGGCTATGACGTCTAGTGAAGCTTGAAACTAGTGAAGGACGCTTGTGCCAGGTAACAGACTTGCTTACTCCTTCTTCTTCAATCGCTCAGACAGTTTCCTATCAATTATGAGTGCAGATGTGTCATGCTGCCGTTATGCACCTAAGTAAGAAATAATTAGGCCCAGTATGTCTGACTTCGGCTGGAGAAAATCTTTTTGAAAGTGTTTCTTGAAAAAAGGCAGGAGAATGGACTGGAAAGGCAGAGAAATAGTAGATGACAGCAAGCAAAGGTAAAAGGCAGAGTCGAAGAGAGTGACAGGTTAGAGGAAGTTACAAGCACAGAACTTCCATAAGATGGGGGAACTATTTATACAAAAGACTCCCCGGTATCCCCACGCGGGGAACTTGCTTACAAAGCAAATGCATTACCTCAGAGTCACCCTACCACCCTCACCTACCATGTTCTGTTTGATGATCATTCAGTCAAAAGGCAGTTACCTAACACAATAGTATATGAAGAAGGAAATAGACCTGCTTCCAAAGAAAACGAGCAAACAAAAACAGAAAAAAATAGTTACCAGAACAGCTAGTAGAATATGTCAAGACAACCTCAAATATCACGATTATGGCTTAAAATAATGTGTCGTTTTTTTCCCCCACAAATTGTGAAGCATTTCCTAATCTGTTATTGTTGTCTTGCAAAAGCAATACTTAGTGTAGAAATCCCCTATCCTGATCAGCAGTTCTTCAATGTGCACAAGAAAAGCAGTTTGTTTTTTACAAAATTGTAAACCTTGGTATTCCAATATACTAAGCCTGATAGACAGTATATTTAAAGGTCATTTTAAGCGCATCTTCCAACTTTTTTTGTTCATTTGTTTTCTTCAGTGATATGTTGCTTACAGCTGATGAGGCTCAAACAAACCAGGAAAAATGTGTAAGAACTGTAATATTATGCTTGTTCATAATTGCGCAACGTCAGATCTGTGTAGGTGAAGAAGGGAACTTTTGATCAACATAAAACAAAATAACAACAGGCAGTTATAATAAATGTTGGACATTCATCTCCTTCTGCTCAAAGTCTTGCAACTTATTGGAAATTTAGGTAGACATTTTGTTCTGGAAATCCTTGATTTTGTTGTGGAAATCCTTGAGATGTCCACTAACTAGATATGTCTCATTCTTATATATGAGGCTGAAGAAATGAAACAGAATATAGATACGACTCATTTTATCACTGATTGAACAAGGATCTTTGTTTAAAATGTTCTCTATTGCATGCATTTGATATAAATTGAATGTAAAAGGGATGTGTTGGGATGCATGCATGCGGGTGTGAATATTTGTGTGTGCAAAAAGTATAGAAATATGTATTTATGATACTTAGATTTTTATAAACATAAACCATACTCTTACTTTGTCTTTATTCATTACTTCTAGTCAACTTTTTAAACAAAGGGTCGCAGAAAGATCTGAGTTTGTTTCTTCTGAAAAAACAAGACAGCATTGTTGTGTATTTGTGTGAGTATACTTTACTAAAAGCCAGTGCCATATGGGCGATGTGCAATTGTTCTATGTGAATTCCATTGTTTTTTAAGCATTCTTTGGGTATATTTTGTTGATCATTGTCATCAGATCATGTACAGTAGTGGGTACCATCATCTTATGATGGAGGTTTGAAATATTTTTATTTTTATTGGTATCCAGTTGCATTAAAGTTTTTAAACCATATTTAATTGGATAGACATTTTGTGCATTAAAGTTTTTAAACCATATTTAATTGGATAGACATTTAAATGTATTCTTCTTCTTCTTCATCGATGTTCAGACAGAAACTTGGATAATATTTACTAAAAGTATGTGTAACATTTACATTTTTGAAAGGGATTACACCAAACATGTGAAATATGTTTGTTTTTAAAATAGGTGCCATTTCTTTTGAAAGCATACACTAATTCAGGTTGTTTGGCTTTTATTGTGCTTTTGTTTTCTTTGTTCATAGCTGAGAGATGCTTTGTATCTAGTCTATACATTTCTACTTTTTTTAAATGGAACTCTTGCATGACAATCTTTGAAATGAATCTCTGTCTGTACAATGATATCAAATGAATGTTAAATCAAATTTTTAAAAGATTTCTTGGAAACCTGAAAGCTTTCGTGTTTGTTGCAAATCTGTGGGTCACAATTATCCAATACTCAATACCGGTATTTAAGTTTTTCTGGATTTTTGTTTTTAAATATTTCAATAGTGTTTGCTTAGTATTACAAAAGTGTGTTCACGTTAGATATTGTCAGTAAATCTGGCATTGAAATATCATTTTATGTACCAGTTCATTTGTAAAGCGCTTTGGGCTCATTTGAGGTAAAGCGCTATACACATGTACTATCATTATTACTATTATTATTATTTCTGTATGTTATCTCTTTTACTATTGTGCGCTTTTTTTGTAAGCAGCTTTTTTCTGGTTGTCTTGAATTGTTTTTTTTTCTGTTTTTCAGCTGTTTTTATGGATTTTTTGTGATGGCTGCACAAATGCATTGTCATCAGATCATAGGTATAGGTATAGTTTATATGTTATTTTATTGTTATTGTTGTACTGTATTGTCATTCTAAAGATCTGCGTTACACTTCCAGTCATGTGCGTCTGAATCCAAGGAAATCTTCATTTTCTCCTTGTCAACTATTCACTGAATGACTGTTGGCAAGAACTGTGGCAGAACTCTGAATTCTAAACATGGGTTTGATCATCCACAGTACCTAAAACCTACGAGCCTAGTAATGTTGAAGGAAAGAAAACAATGTTTATTCAGAAAGTTTTTTTACAAATATTTCAGTTTTAGAATGCCTTTCCAGCACCTAAACAGGTACTTAGCTTTGTGGAAAGGATTTCAAGACAGAACAAAATCTAATCTCATATATTATGCTTATCATCTTTGTTGGCAGCTCCACATACATTTAGCTATTTATACAATTTTGTCGATAAAATTACACTGATGAAAATGTTTCTGTAATTTTACAATGGTTCTTTGTTGTATTTGTCGTTGTTGTTGTTCTCGTTCCCTGTCTTAAAGACTCCAGGGATCATCCCAACAGCTAAAGCAATTGAACACAATGGTACAAATGCCCCAACTAGGGATGAGAACATTACTTGTGTGACCGTTTTTGATTACCCCGCCACGTGGGCAGCCACACTCTGACTTTGGAGGATTTTGTTGTATTTGAATTTTATCATTGTCAGTTCATATCAATTATGTTTATTGCAAGTTCGTGGGGGAAAATATTACAAACTGAATAAACCTGGACCCGGAGAAAAACAATGCTTGTGATGTTTTATGTGTGATTCTTGACTGTCCAACGTTGTGTGTGTGTCAAGTCAAGTCAAGTCAAGTCAGGTCAAAATGATCTTTATTGAGAATAAAGGAGTAACTTGACAGCTTTTTTTCATCCTGTCTTCAGAATGAAAAGTAATGCGAAAGCAACTCGAAAAATAACTCAACATGCAAAACAAAACATTCCAAAGTTCTAAACATTAGCCTAATAACATAACGCATTGAAATAACTCTATTGAGAGAGAGAGAGAGAGAGAGAGAGAGAGAGTATAAATGAATGGGAGATTGAAGTGAAAATGATTGTCCCTTCCCTATTTATTTTTTGTGTGTGTGTGTAAAATACACAGATAAGGAAAAAAGAAAGCATGCACACAATCCAGACCTTTGGGAAGGGATAACATCAGACCAATTCTGGCTAAAACCCTCTATGTTTATATATGTTCCTCCTTCAAAAATGGTGATTGAGTATTCAGATGTTTGATTTTTTTCCTGTATTTCTTTATGTCTGTCTGTCTGTCTTTTTCATCAAGAGTAATAAGGTCTTCGCTTGTTGTCATAATCAACAAAGTGCTTAAGGCTAGTGTCAGATTTTACATTAATATTAATTTTGCTTGCAAATTTGGAAGCATACCATTGTTTCCACGTACTGTTAGTCCCACACTAATTTTACATCCACAGCATGACAAGTCCCATATACCACTATTCCCACAAAACGTCTCTCTCTGGTTATCAAACCAGAAAAACGCATGTGCATGCGCACATGCACTTACATACAAACTCACACACACAAGCCCATCCAGTATATAACTACAGAGAAAATGTAGGAAAAGAATGCTATGTGGGTGATTTAATTCATCTGATTTCTTTTTCATTTAAATACTACAAGTGAGAAATCTGTACAGTTGTTTGCTTCTGAAAGTGGTCCATGATCGATTTATCTTACGACATTTCTTTGCTCAAAAAAGGACTTTAGAATTGATTTTGTTTGTTTTTGCTTAATTAATAAACTTAGCCTCAATAACTGGCTGCTTTTGTTCAGTTATAGATCTGGCGATAGAAATTGAGGTACATACCCAACCTTTTGTTCTATCGTATAATAGGCACATTTAGCCCCTTATAGACTCACTGTCCATGCCTTGTGGTCATTTGATAAGCCATTTTTTTTATATGTTTAAAATCATTAGAAAACTATAAAACAAAATTTGTTTAGTCAATAAAGTCAGCTTATTGAAATAGTATTCCCAATTTGAAAATGAAAAATCCACAAATTGTGATATAAAACAAAACGAAAACTTTATTTAAACAAAAAAAGGAGAGTGGAAGGGGTTACATTTTTTTCTTTTAACTCCGAAATACACTCATCATTTAAAAGCAAAAAAAGAAAAGAGAAACAAGTGAATCGCCGAGCGGCAGATAAGTTCCAGAGCGGGCGAATTTGGGCACATGGCAGCAGCATGACGCATCTGCGCTCCAGTGACTAGAAACTAAGCAATTGCCCAAAAAACTTAATAAATAACAAGATACAGCTCAAACAAGAAATATCTATCGCAAAGAAATAAATTTTGCTTGTCAAGGTCAAGGTCAGCACGCCAATAATTTATGCTCGGGTACGTCTTCTACTCTACGTCATACACCACTACACACAATCTGAAGCGCTTCTGTCAAGTACAAATGGGGAAAATATGACTTAAAACCTATTTTTTAGACCCCAATCACTTTCAAGGCCTACCGATCTCCTTGACCTTGACCGTGATCGCTTTACCATCATCAGATTCGCCATACACCAATGCACCTACATGCCAAATTTGAAGACTCTAAGCCCTACGGTGTAGACGTTATGGCACTTTACAGATGCTAGGTTTTCAAGATCATACGTCATTAATTGCAATAATTTATGCGCGGATGCCTTCCTCTCTCGGTGACTCACCACCACACAAAATTTGAAGTGGTTCGGGAGAAAACGCGGCCGGCCGGATGCACGGACGGACGGACGGACGGACGTAAGGACGGATGAAACAAAAACAATGCTTCCCGAAGCTTCGCTAGGGAACTAAAAATCCGCACAAAAAGCAATTGTACTTAGTATCCTGTCACAATACAGAGCTTTTTAGTGTATCATAAACAAGTTACATTTGTCTGCTGTGTGTCATATGTTTGTGCGTGTGTGTGTCTATGTGCATGTGCATGGGAGAGAGAGAGAGGGGGGGGGGGGGGGGAGAGAGACAGACAGACAGAGAGACTTCCTGCAAATCTTCACGTCTGGTCGTTCATCTTACGAGGGACGACCCACCATCATCTCCAATGAGTTGTGTGGAGGAGGTGTGTCGTAAATCGCACAGCTAATATAGCACCTTGACACTCATCAGTAAAGGCGCCACTGGGATACAACAGCCGAGCGGAAATGGGGAAGAGAGGGGTTTTTTTTGGGGGGAGGGGGGAGGGGGGGGGGGTCGAGAGGAAATTTATCTCTCAGTCCGTTCTCCAATAAATTGTACAGTAATTAAGTATAAGGCAGAGCAGACATATATATGGACTCAACCACTCTGCGTACTAATGAGTAGGGACTAGCTTTAATTATTTACTTTGTCTGTCATAGAGAAGATGATGGTGGAAACTCACTCCCTCCACCCCTGCCTTCCTCTTCCCTTACCGTTACCCCGCCACCCCCTCCTCCTTCCAGCAAATCGTTACTTTCGTCAAGTTGGTCTGTGTGTTTGTTTTGTCATTCTCTGTTTCTATGTTGATTGTTTAACAGGACTGTGTAACAAACTTAGGGTTTTGATTGAAATTCCGAGGAAACGCTATTGTGCACAAAAATTGAATAATTTTTCTTTGTTTCTACGTTGATTGTGTAACAGGACTGCGTAACAAAGTTAGGGTTTTGATTGAATTTCTGAGGAAACACTACTGTTAAAAGAAAAAAGAGAGAGAAAAAGAAAAAAATCGAATCAATTTCTTTGTTTCTATGTTGATTGTGTAACAGGACTGCGTAACAAAGTTAGGGTTTTGATTGAAATTCGGAGGACGTTAAACAGATGTTTCCGTGCAGCATCTGCAAGGTCTAAGGAATCATTGTACCAAGTTTCAATACGATCGGTTCAGTGGTTTAGGCGCTATGGACTGGAACACATTTCCGTGCACGGACACACACACACACACACACGCGCGCGCACACTGAACAACGCACAGCTCTCGTCCCCATCCCAATGTACTCCCGTTCTGTAAGAAACGGGAGCCCAAAAAGAGACTTGGGGATTCAACATCGTTAAAAACCACTTTATTCATACAATACATCTGTATTGTTACCAAAAACATTTTCCTGGTGTTGCACTGCCTTCGGGCATTGCCTCCAGGATCGTTCCCACCATCTTTACTATAAATGTCCCATATGTGTCTGTTCCAGACGTAAAACAAATAATTCTTCTTCTGTTCCAGACCGGATGACGTTAAATGAATGTTCATTCATCATCGTAACAATCGTCTTTGCAATTGCAGGACATGCGCGCGCACCCAGACATACAGCGCTTTGAGTGACGCGCATCATTGGCCTTACATGATTATAATAACCAACGTCTGTTAAGTAGCTTCTTCCTCTTTTTTGTAACGCTTTGTAGGCTGAAGAAAGAGGGACGTCTTCGCTGCGAACAGTAATTTCTTGCCGCGCCACTTTGCTGGACGTCGGATGACAGCTGAGAGAGGACAGAAGACTTCAAACCACCAAAGTGAGTGCAGACTTATACGGTTGAATGTGTCTGACCACCCAAAAAACCTAGATTTTTTTT
>CM065683.1:45875350-45885350 GCA_017654935.2 Phymorhynchus buccinoides | reverse complement strand
TTTCCCCCGTACCTTGATGAATCGTCGTGCTGATCGCATCATGTCAGATCCCTGCATTCGTCGTGTGAATCACTTGCCACAGATACCCGTCCCCGTCACGAACCGTTCTTCGCGAAGAGCACCCGGACCTCTTAAATCTTTTTGCATTGAAGACATTCTGGGCCTTGACTCAAAGAAAAGCGATGGTAGGGGTTTCGTGCGTGTGGAATGTCCTGTGGGATTATCCAACAGTGATGCGGAAGCAAAGAAAAACGGTCGTTCCTTGGGTGGTAGACTGTTGACCTGCCCTCTGTTGTCTACAGGACGGGCACTGTCCACGTCTCCGCCGTCCACCGTAACGTCCATCACTAGCAGCTCCTGTCCTAGCAATGCCCCATCCAGCCTGTCTCCAGCTTGTGGCACCACACCAAGGATTGTGCGGCCCTGGATCCGTGACCCGTCCAGTCCTCACAGCCGTGGCTCTTCTGATGATTGCTGCCACGATGTCGTTGTGGATGATGACGAGGAGGAAGAGGAAACAGAAGAGGGCGACAAGGAGGAGATCAATGAGGAGGAGGAGGAGGAGGATGAAGGCCAGCAGTGCTCAGCTTCATGCTTGAAACAGAAGAACAGGTTGTCGCATGACTCGTCTCCCCTCGATGCCATCGTGACCCTCACCAACAAGACCCTGGCCGGCATGCACTGCGCTCACTCTGCAGGTAGAGAGAGAGAGAGAGAGAGAGAGAGAGAGAGAGAGAGAGAGAGAGAGAGAGAGAGAGGGAGAGAGAGAGAGAGAGAGAGAGAGAGAGAGAGAGAGAGAGAGAGAGTGTGTGTGTGTTTCAATGTGCATTCTTGTTCTCTTTGTTCTTACAGAACAGGAATACATTGAAATGGGAAAGAGGGATGTGCACTCATCTGTCTGTATATATGTGACAAAATTGTCTTCCACTTCACAGCGCCTAAACCATTGAGCCAATCTTAACGAAACTTGGCAGAATGGTTACTTAGGCTTTCTAGATGCTGCCCGTGGTGTCAGGTTTATCAAATGACAAGCCCTGTTAACGTAATCCCTGTGAATTAAATTTGAACATTACGAGGACACTGATCATTTCAAAAGATAATGGATATATTTCAACCACGGTTGGCTTCGTGAAAACGTATCGTCTAAAGTTGTTTTTGTTTTGTTTCGTAAAATAGGCTAATAAACTACTGGGTATTGTCATACCGATACCTGAAACCTTCTAACACAAAAAAACTATAATAACCCACGAGTCGAAAATAATATCCCTCGATTTTCATCAGTAACTGGGAGTACAGTTTATATGGCTTTGCCATCTTGTTTGTTTGTTTTGTTTTATTTCATTAAGCGTTCAATTTCGATTCGAAGTCTCCACTGCTGGCAAGGGGTTATCAATAAACAATCCATACGTAATTACTCACGATTATCACCTTCTGTAGGCCTACTTGATGATGAAAACAGTACATGAACAGTAGATTGCAAACGAGGATATGACGGAATATAATTTACAAAAGGAATTAAAGTCGTCTGTGTGATGCTTTCTAATAACTTTCCATAAATATCCAAAGTCGCATGGCAGATCTCTTAGATAATGTGCTGATGTGAACCGCACACAGTGAAGTTATTATGAGACAAGGATCTAATTACCACTTTGTGAAAATAATTCACCTCCTTACCAACAAGACAGGACAATTATTTCTTTTTTATGGCGAGTTATATTCCAACTCTTGTCGGAACGCGTCAAGACAGCGCAGAAAGAGGATTAGGTTACAGGCTTATTGATATGCATAATGCATGAGTCATACATCAAAAGAGGACACCTTGCATTTGGGGCATTGCAGCGAAAATGTGCACATACGATGACCTTTCGATGTCCAAACTTGAGGCGCACTGGAAGATTTAGAGTCTAATGGGGGGAAAAACGTTGCCTTGACAGGAAATTGAGACAGGTGGCGCTAACAGCCTCTTTGTGATGGAAGACTCAACGTGGTTGATAGAACAAAGGCTGGCTCATGAAGGCGTAGTAATATTTCACTGGGCGACAGCAGGAGCTCGTGATTAAACACACTGGCTTCCGTGAATTCGCTTTTCTAAGAGTGGAATCTGAAATCTCTAAAGTCCTCAACGAGTCATAAATTTCTTAAAGAGCACAAGCGGAAATCGCAAACTTTCTTTAATTGTTGAATGTCATTTGTAAATGGAGCGGGAAGAGTAGGATAACAATGAGTGGAGGCTGAGATGGTGATGGTATGGGGGTGGGCGAGGTGGATATAAATTATTTGAAAGCAAAAAAACCCAACTATAAGTGCCCTATTATGACGTGATACGACTGGATTAAAATAACTTAGGCCAGCATTGTGCAGGCTTGCTGCACTTTGCCCGCGTCTGCGCGTACAGTTAGCCTATCCTTTGCCCAGTTGTCACGTTTGTGGGCTGGACAGACACACAGTCACACAATGAATCATTTAGCCTTAATAGGTATGGTATTGAGGACTTGTCTACTATACGTCTACACAAAGACGGCTAAGGAGAGGTGTTATTTCCTTCATACAAAGAACAAAATTAATGTTCAGAGAGAGAGGCAGAGACAGAGAAAATAAAAGACATATCATTAGGCCCACCCGTGCACTGATTGAAACATAAACACTTGCCAAATCTGGTTACATTTTACAAATGAGCCTGTCTTATAAACACGGGATTGTTTTGTGGTAAGCTTGTTAAAACAATTTGGTGTTAGATATGGGAATTGGCGCCTTTAGTAAACAGTTTGCTATCATTATTTTACAGTAAAATCTTGAAAAGGAATAGGGGAAGACGGGGTAAAAAGCGCATGGGCGGGTAAGAAGCCCACCCCAATTATCTCATGAAATAAAGAAAATGTCAGTCACATTTTGCCCATGAGACGAGCGTCAATGTCTAGCATTCGTCTCATGGGCAAATTTGACTGAAATTTGCTCCATTTCATGAGATAATTGGGGTGGGCTACTTACCCGCCCATGCGCTTTTTACCCCGTCTTCCCCTATCCCTTTAGATTAAAAAAAGGGGGGGTGGGGGTGGGGGGGGGGGGGGGGGATCCTAACACCACTAATACTAAAACTAGGCCTATAAACAAAACATTTCTCTTTGTTGGATTTCTATAATGCAACTCAATAAAGTTTAAACTTACAGACTCAAATATTTTATTGTTCGAATTATTTCGAGGCTGTTAGGTTCGGCTTAAGCATTGTACATTCTCTCGATTATTGTTGCGACATGTCCTCTATCTGGTGTTGTTACTGTCAAGAAGGGGGGTGGGGGTATTCTATCAGAAGTCCTTAAAGACAGGGTAGAAGTGACTTAGCTGCATGAGCGTTTGAAAACAGAAACTGAAAAAAAACCCACTTAGCCAACGTAGACCTAAATATAAAACATTAAGCAAAGTAAAATAAAAGGAACGTTTTACATTCACAATAAAATACATGGTCAATCAGATGTCCATTTACAATTGCGCCATATCTACATCAAGGGCTAACGCTTACGAACGCACTTCGATATAAACCTATTCACCATAAGGCCCAGAATAACATCAATGTTTCTAGGGTAAGGCCGGTTTCACATTAGGCGTGTAAGTTCCGTACGGAAAACCCTAAATAAGTGGAAGAAAGAAGGATAAAAGTTTACGCATATATAGGGGAAATTCGGACACGTACGCAAATCTTTTTCCTTCTTTATTTCACTTATTTATGGATTGCGCACGGGTTTCCACATGGCATATCCGCTTATGTGTGTACACGGCCTAAGCTTACACCGTGATGCTGCAGAGAGGGGTGACAGGAATTCAGTCGAATCTGCAATGCAGCCTACAGTCGAAAATACATGGCGGATTATACAATGCAGCCTACAGTCGAAAAATTACAGTGCAGCCTACAGTCGAATATACCATGCAGCCTACTGTCGAATGTACAGTGCCGCCTACAGTCGAATATACAATGCAGCCTATAGTCGATTGTAGGCTGCATTGTATATTCGACAGTAAATATCTCAATTCGACTGTAGGCTACATTGTAGATTCGACTGTAGGCTGCATTGTAGATTCGACCGTAGGCTGCACCGTATTTTCGACTGTAGGCTGCATGGTATTTTCGACTGTAGGCTGCATTGTAGATTCGACTGTAGGCTGCACCGTATATTCGATTGTAGGCTGCATGGTATATTCGACTGAATTCCGCCCTCCCGCAGAGAGTCGACGGCGGGAGCGGGAGGCCCTGTTGCTCAGCAGGCAGGCTGGGGGTGGCTGCGGGGGTGGGGGTCGGGGTCCCAGAAAGCGGCGCAAGTCCCGCACGGCCTTCTCCAACCATCAGATCCACCAGCTGGAGAAACGGTTCCACCGCCACAAGTACCTCACTCCCACCGACAGGGACGACCTGGCTCACGGGCTGGGGCTGTCCAACTCCCAGGTGAGAGGGTGCTGAGGCTGCGGGTAGCCTAGTGTTTGCTTGGTTTGCTTGGGGATTGCGGGGGGGGGGGGGGGGGGGGGGGGGGGGGGAGGGGGGGGGGGGGGGGGGGGGGGGGGGGGGGAGGGGGGGGGGGGGGGGGGGGAGGGGGGGGGGGGGGGGGGTATCCGAAACACTAAGCTTGCGTATGCTAAGTGGTTTGGGTGCCATTTAATGGTAACCAAAGACACTTAAGCTTATGCATAAGCTTGAACCCATCTCCTTTACTTCATATCTGCTTTCTCTCTGCGTCTGTCTGTCTATCTCTGTCTGTCTGACTCACTCTCTCTCTCTCTCTCTCTCTCTCTCTCTCTCTCTCTCTCTCTCTCTCTCTCTCTCTCTCTCTCTCTCTCTCTCTCTCTCTCTCTCTCTCTCTCTCTCTCTCTCCAGCTGGTGTGAGGGTGACAAGCGATCTGACAAAAAGGCAAATGGATATGGTCGTTTGGGCAAAACAGCATAACAAAGTTGCTTATTTTGTCAAAGGTCGAATGACAATAATGAATTGCAAACAAGATACCAGACAAGACAGACAAGACACCAGACAAGACAGACAAGACACCAGACACTACTCTGATGTGGTGGCAGGCACTAACAAAACAATGGACGATAGTGTAGCACAGTAGAGTGCAAATTGTTTACAAAACATCCGTTACATAGTAAGCCTACATCATATATTGTTGTTAATGATAGATACGAGGGGAGCATGAACTGTTGGAGAAGAAGGTGCAAAGAAACTGTGGTAAAACGAGTAGGCACATTGAGCACTTTGAATAAAGGCAAATAGAGACACAGTGTGTTACTGGCACACACGCACGCACGCACACACGCACGCACGCACACACCACACACACACACACACACACACACACACACACACACACACACACACACACACCACACACATATTTATCGACACAGACTCATTATTCATCTTTCATTCAGTAAGCCATAGCAACTGAGTTGCACGGACTGACCACATACACCAACACTCAAACACAAACGTTATTTTTAGTTCTTCACTTTTATAACCGTGTACGCGGTGATATCACAGTACGTATTGAAATCACGCTTTAGTGAAAGGTTATGTCCAATTGATAGACGGTTAATTCGTTCAAAACAACATTATATTACCCTATGCTAAATAATGTCAAATCTCAAAATTATCATTATTTTAATTGAGTGACAGACAAGAATATATATGTCGAAATGCTTATTATTATTATTATTATTATTATTATTATTATTATTTATATAGTACAATATGCTTATTACATAAAACTCATGCCTCTGTGTGTGTGTGTGTGTGTGTGTGTGTGTGTGTGTGTGTGTGTGTGTACGCGCTCGCGTGCACATGTGCAGGTGATCACGTGGTTTCAGAATCGACGCGCCAAGCTCAAGCGGGATCTGGAGGAGCTGAAGAATGACGTCACCGCGGCCAGCAGCCACTCGGTGCACAGACCAAAGCCAGGGAAAGCGCCCGATCGCCACCACCACCACCATCATCACCACCACCCAGCCTCTGCCAAAGATCTCCAGAAAACAGGCAGTAGTAGAACGGGAGCTGGGGGTGTAGGAGGAGGGGTAGGAGGAAGAGGAAACGATACGTCATCATCATCATCATCATTATCATTATCATCATCATCAACAAGAAGAAGAACAACAACAACAACAACAGTGGTGCGTGTCCAAGTAAACGTAGATCATCAACAACAACAACAACAACAACAACAGTAGTGCGTGTCCCAGTAAACATAGATGTGAAACCAAGCATTCAGCCTCAGTCGACGCTCAATCTACTACAAGTCGGCGGCTGGTCCGTTCTCAACAATGGTAACAATGGCGATGTCCAGTTGGACGCAATGCCTGCTGATGCTGATCCCAAGGGCAGTCCGGTGGCGCCCACGCCAGCCTGTCAGTTTGATTTCCCGTCACCCGATGATCCTGTGATTGTTGTGGACGATTTGGAAACGAATCCTCGGGTGGGCAAAACTGGGGTGCACTGCCTGTGAACGGCTACATGAACTGCGTAGAAAGAGCTTTTAATTCTTCCCCTAATTAATCCCCATATACCGTGATTTTTTATTTTATAGAGCAACGCAAACTTGGTTAGTTACAAGCCACAGCAATCGATCCACTAGATCGCCTGATTACCCGTAGCTCGTCAATAAGGAAAGAAAGAGAACGTTAGCCGTTTCACGATTTATCAAGCCTGTCAGATATTCATCACAACCTACGAGAGCCATTGCAGATGGCCTGCTGTTTACATAGCCCCGGCTGTGGATTATATATAATTTAAGGAAACAATATCAATATTTGTGCTGGTTGGAAGAGTTCATAACACTGGCGTGACATCATGTCGGTTTCTTTACGTTTCTCCCCCCCTCCTCCCCCCCCCCCCCCCCCTCCCTCTTTTCTGTTGCAGAATTGATTTCAGGGGAATCTGCCAAAGTTGTTTTGAACAAATTAATCGTCTATCAATTGGACATACATGTAACCTTTCACTAAAGCGTGATTTCAATAAGTCAATAAGAATCAGTGACAAGCGGTGACAAGATACTTAGATAGGCCTATGAATGTTCACTTCTGTTTTCCTGCTATCTATTCTCTCTAGGCCTACTTTTATACCATTTGATAGTTTTTACCTCACTATTACTGTATCAGGCAAGTCCAGAGAGAGAGAGAGAGAGAGACAGAGAGAAAGAGAGAGAGACATGTAGAGAGACAGAGAGTTTCAGTCTGACTGGCATAGGTAAAGCTAGATTATAGTTACCTGATTTAAATATTGCAATTGCATAGATCGGTAAATGCAATTGCAATTCGAAACGTTTTCTGTACGTGGCTCACTTCTTATATTATAATTGTTGAAAGTTTTCTAAAACCACGTTTATAAAAGCGAAGAACTAACCCAAAAAATGTGATGGGTGTGTCAAAAACTTTCGCTTTATAACAATAATTTCACTACTACTACTACTAGTACAACTATTACTACTACTACTACTACTACTACTACTACTACTACTACTACTACTACTACTACTACTACTACTGCTGCTGCTGCTGCTAGTAATGTGAAGCACAGCACCCCGGACCAGCTGCTTTTAGTTCATGCCTATTTTTAGAACTCACCATCAGTATATACCAATCCGAAGTTTTTATCCCTTCTTTTGTTTGTTGCTACCACTTGTAAGGTCTTTCCCTATCCCTAACAACGATCATTGTAAAGAAACATTGCCTATGTGAAAGGAAATGACTTGAAGACAAATAGCTCTCTGGGTAAAACTGAAAGCAGTCAGAATGTGTGGAATTGGTGTGCTGTGGAAGTGGAATATCGTTTTGTTCTCATACAGACGCACGCACTTACAGTACACACATACAGACAAACAAAGAAACGCACAACTGTTATTCCCATCCCAATGTAGGCTACTCCCGTTCTAATAGAACTGGGAGTACAAAACAAACCCACAGAAAGAAAATCTCCACACACTAAAACTGTGTTCGGATATAATTAAGGCCATAGTGATAACTGATATGTACAACACGTTGCAATATCCCGAAGGTTAACCCTTTCAACGCCAGCCATTTTTCAGCTAAAACTTTCCATTAAACTTACCTGGGTAGATACACGATTCTGTGTGCAATATTGGGGATTCCTCTGTGACAGGCTTAAAACAGGGCCTGTACTTACCTCCCAAAATGAAGAACATATTAACCCTTTCACCGCCAAAGTCGCATTTTAGCACCACAGTGATTTAACACCTAGGTCACTAAAAGGCATCAAATTTGGGTCTATTATCCAAAGACCCTATTGTCTTAGTTTTGGGAAGTAAGGATAGACCTTATTTTATATATGTTACAGAAGAATCCCCAATACTACAGATGGATTTTGTTCTCTACCCAGGTAAATTTAATGGACAGTGTTGGCTGAAGTATGGCTGGCGGTGAAAGGGTTAAGGTCACTGGATAACAGACCCTCGTATGATACTTTTTAGTGACATGGGTGTTAAATCATTGTGGTGCCAAGAGGCGACAGTGGCCATCGTGTCGTTGCACGAAACAAAGGCCGGGCTGTCACCTGCATGATTCTTAAGAGAAAGTAATTAAGAAGACGAGAAAATGACTGAAAACAAAACGGCGAAGCACTGTAAACGTACCCACAGTTCAATAACTAAGAACACACACACACTGACATACAAACAAACACACTGATCAGGGCAGTACCTAAGTTTTTAAGGGGTGGGGGCTAATTCATCGAAGGTGCGAAGCACCAAGACACCTAGGGGGGTCCGGGGGCATGCTCCCCCGGAAATAAAATTAAATCTGAGGAGCAAAATAGTGCAATCTGGGCATGAAATAAAGGACTAATGCCATTACTGTTCATACCCCTATTGAAACGTTTTGAACAATTAAGTACCTACCAACTGGTGGAGCTGATGAGTGCTAGGTATAGCCCGCTCGAAAATTTAGCTGCCGCTCGGCGACATGAATTTTTTTTTCTGCAGCCCCCTAAGCCCCCTCCGTAGGTCCGGCCCTGCTGATACGCACACATACACGCGCGCGCGCACGCGCACACACACACACACGCACGCGCGCGCACACACATACACACACACGCACACGCACACGCGCGCACGCGCGCGCACGCGCACACACGCGCACACGCACGCACGCACACACACACACACACACACACACACACACACACACACACACACACAAATCGAACTCAGTGGACATATGTTTGTGTGGCTTACCATTTGGATGCGGTAATAATTAAGTCTATAACATTACATACATCGCGGCCCTGACATGGGAGAGGTATTTTTGCCAGTGTTTGTCATAATCAGTTCAGTAAATGAAGATTGGGACACATTTTATCATTAAAAGGAGGATCTATTTCACCGAGAGTACGTTCATACGGTTTGCCATTTGGGTGAACTGACATCACGGGCCTCTGTCCTCATCCATGTTCCGTCTCTTCTCTATCTCGGTGAAGAATCACACGCGGAGCACACTGGTCACTTCATGCTTTGCGGCGTAGTTTGTTTTGTAGTATGTCTTTAAAGCGTCCCCCTCATTACATCGTTTTCCCATATGGCTTCGGCCGAGAGGACGTAAAACTTTAATTTCGTCGTCCCCTTCCCAAAACGAAATTAGAACAAATGTCCCGCATGTGTCCTTAGGACCGGGAGGACGTAAAACTTAATATTCATTCCGCGTGCCCCTCAACTCCACCAGAGACCCTCCTCACAACGACCATCAACCGCTCTGGCGGTCACTTCTAAAACGACCACCGCACCAGACCTTGTCCCTAAGACCAATCGCTATGAGGACGTAAAGCTTCACTTTATCGTCTAGCTAGGCTACATGGAACTGTAGGCGCCAAATCGCATTACAATGATAACAGCAACAACAAAATACAACATTCTTAAGAAAAAGAAGTTTAAAAAAACTAGCGAACATAAGCAAACATTTAGGCCTATAGGCGCAACAATAACAAGACATATAGAAACTATGCAAAGCTACAAAAAA
>CM065683.1:45805350-45867850 GCA_017654935.2 Phymorhynchus buccinoides | reverse complement strand
ATATTTTATACAGTTTACCTAAAGGAGTTTTGCTCACAACAAAGAAAATAGCTCCATTGTTTTTGTTTTTTGTTTTTATTGCACTACAAAAATAATAAAGGCTTCAACCACAATGAGTGACCTCCACCCACCCCGTCCAAAATGGCTTCTCTCTCCGGCATTTCCGCCAAGGCTTTCTTTCTGGTGATATCGACGTGTTTTGGGCAAAAACTCATCCGTCAGGGTCCACCTTTAAGTTTGACTGAAGTTTGATGGTAAACTCACCCACTGCCACACGAAGCTCCACCAGCTAGGTGGCCCCGATTTAATTCCAGGGCCTGCAAGTCACTGTCACACATGTGTGACAGCGAGTTAAGGGTGGTGAATCCCTCATCATCGAGTACTGCCGCCACGGGTGCTGGTAATTTGTTGGCGAACTCATCAAACCGAAACTGACATTTTTATGCTACAACGTATTCTATCAGATGGAATCCACTGCAGCAACGCCGACAAGCCACCAGACTCACCATGCTGTATAAAATACTCAATGGCATAGTGAGTGTGAACAGGAGCAAAGTCATACCTCAGCCAGAGCGGCAACGTAGGGGTATTTCACAACAGCTCCTCATCCCCCAGTGTCCGGGACGCAGTACCGTCAAAGCTCCTTTTTTCCACGAGCAATCAAGGAGTGGAACGACCTGCCAACACCCGCAGTGGAGGCCAGAACTCCAGAGAGCTTCGCAGCCGGAGTACGTCTGGAAGTTCCTCAAAGGACACCCGCCTGCTGCACCTGCTGCGGCTGGTGGCCCCACTCAGGGGTCATCAGTCTAACAACCAAGCAAAAGCCCCACCTCCCTTCCCCCCTCTCCACCCCCCCCCCCCCCCCCCCTCCCCTGCAGATTTCCATCAAGCTAGGCGTTTTCCTTTTGTCTGTCCTCTCACTTTTTTCTTTAATCTTTGGCCTCCTGGCCCTTTCTTCCGGCATATGTGGATGAACCTCCCCGGTTCCGTGGCATAATAATCAGTGTGTTGATTGTGGCTACGCCGGTACTGCGAAGAAGAAGAAGAAGAAGAAGAGAGAGAGAGAGAGAGAGAGAGAGAGAGAGAGAGAGAGAGAGAGAGAGAGAGAGAGAGAGAGAGAGAGAGAGAGAGAGAGAGAGAGAGAGAGAGAGAGAGAGAGAGAACAATTTGAACACTTTGTTGAACAATATGTTGAACAGTTTGTTTATTGAGGGGAAAGAATAAGCACAACATGTGCTTGTTTACATCTTGCCCTCGAACAAAAGAAGAAAAACATAACTAAACTTCCAGAGACAGGTCAGGTCAGGTCAGGTAAATTAAGACGACTAGACCTCGCGGCCTCTCAAGCGTCTTTTCTTTTTTTAATAATTCAATTGGCACAGCTGTGACGGTTTTGGTAGACTATTATAGTCATACTGGTATTTTAATTTACTAAGGTTTGGGTCTTCGTCTAGGAGGTTTTTGAATTTGTTAGTATCAGGTGCAAGTTTTGTCTGAGCAGAAAGTGCGTTCCAATAGTTAGTCACTCTGTTACTGAAAAAGTGTCTCCTGGTGTTAGTTCTACTATACTGTGTTAGTATTTTTAATTAATGATTTCTAGTCTTTGAAAAAATTGAGATCTGGAACAAGCTTTTGTTAGTATTGTCAGGACCATTAAGAATTTTATATACATTGATTAGGTCACCACGAAGTCTTCTGTATTTCAAGGATGGTAAATCAAATTTGTGTAGCCTTTCATTATACTCAAATTTTTAAAAACATTTGATTAATTTAGTAGCTCTTCTCTGTACTCGCTCAATTGAAACTGATTGCCGTTTTATATATGGATTCCAAATTTGGTTCCCATACTCCAGATGTGGTCTAACCAAACTATTATTATAATAATAATAATAATAATAATAATAATAATAATAATAATAATAATAATAATAGTACATTTATATAGCGCTTTACCTCAGATGAGCCCAAAGCGCTTTACAATCAATTATTCATCAACAGACAACAAAAACAACATTCAAGAGTGACACCAACCAGCAACAGCGCCTATGCAAAGCAACTCTCTCTCTCTCTCTCTCTCTCTCTCTCTCTCTCTCTCTCTCTCTCTCTCTCTCTCTCTCTCTCTCTCTCTCTCTCTCTAACACACACACACACACACACACACACACACACACACACACACACATGCACGCACGCACGCACGCACGCACACACGCACGCACGCACGCACGCGCACGCACGCACGCACACGCACACACACACACACACACACACACACACACACACACACACACACACACACACACACACACACACATACACACTCACACACACACACACCACAAAACACACCACAAACCTCTTATTCAATCTTCCCTCACGTGCACACAACGATAGACAACTGATCAAATATCTAGGGCGCAGCAGGAAAAAGATGGGTTTTAAGAGAGGTTTTGAATGAGGAGACTGCATGAGTTGGAGTGTCGGAGAGGAGAAGGCAGAGAATTCCAAAGAGATGGTGCTTGACAAGAAAAAGAACGTTGGCCAGCAGATTTGAGACGGATGGAGGGAATGGAAAGGAGACGAGAATCAGAAGACGAACGTAGTTGGCGAGCTGGGACATAGAGATGAAGAAGATCAGAGAGATACAGGGGAGCTTGATCATTCAGTGACTTGAAGGCAAGGAGGAGAATTTTGTAGTCAATACGTGATTGAACTGGGAGCCAATGTAGGGAATGAAGAACCGGAGTGATGTGATCGTACCTAGGGGGGCGAGAAATGAGACGAGCAGCATTATTCTGGACCCGTTGGAGCTTAGAGATGAGAAAGAAGTGAGCAAGAAGTGAGTTACAGTAGTCAAAGCGAGACAGGACAAAAGCACATACTAGAGTCTTCAGGGCATCCATACAGGTTAATGAACACATTATTATTTAGTCCTGTAAAAGTCCTCCTGATTAACCCTAACATTCTATTAGCTTTGTTTACAGCTGTACGTTGTAATATGTCTATCAAATTTCAATTTAGGATCAAATATAACTCCCAAGTCCTTTTCTTCTACACAAGTGTATAATATATGTTTATCTGTGCCATGAGATATTTCATATTCTCTTAGTGGATTATTTAATCCCAAATGCATTACTTTACACTTATTTGCATTAAAATATAGTTTCCATTTTCCCGACAAATCAATAAGTTTGCTTATATCATTCTGCAACACCTCTGATTTATCAGAAGAATTATAAATTTTAGTATCATCAGCGAAGACTTTGCATATCAGTAGTGCTTTGTACTTGATCTGGCAAGTCATTGATAAAAATAGTAAATAAAATTGGCCCTAAAATGCTTCCCTGGGGTATACCACTCAATATATCAGTATCTGATGATAGTTTATCTCCAACCCGCACTTTCTGTTTTCTTCCTGTCAACAAATCCTTTACCCATGATAAAATGTTGCCCATTATGCCATATGATCTTAATTTCAACAAGAGGGAGAAAGGGAGAGGGGGGGGGGGCGAAAGAGATAGAGAGATAAACCTACAGACAAACAGAAAAAGACAAAAAGAAAGACAGAGAGAGTGTGAGGGAAAATAGCCTGAGTTCTATTTTCCCCACGAGGCAAAATAGACTGAATTCTATTTTGCCACATGAGGTTAAATAGCCACTGCCTTTGTAAAAAATATAAATTTTAGCCAATGAACGACCTCCATCGCCGTAATCTCAACATAAGGGAAGCAGCCATTTTGCCTTCCTATCACCACACCCTTGGTGAGCGAGTCGAGTTTGTAGACTCTGTAGGCTAGGGGTCTGGGGTTGACCCTGCTGAAGCCCAGCACCCGACTTCCGCCTTGATGGAACTAGAAAATATTGTTGCAAACACGGTTTATTTGAAAGCCCGTGAAGGTGAGATGGTCTGCTCTGTCAAATGCCTTGTGCCTTTTCCTCAGTTTTTCCTGTCACATTCGCACTCGCAGTCATGCACTCATGGTGTCGGTGTTGAATTTTTTTTTTTAATCTCTGAGTGGATGCTGAACAAAATTATTCAAAAACACTCAGTGTTTCCCATACGGATGAAATGTGAGGGCCCCATCGACGCTCTGTGCAAAAAGTGTAAGCAACTGTAAGGTCCCCAATCTCAGAACTAGACAGAAGCTGAGCTTGAAGTTGAAGAGCTACATTTAATAATTTATTGATTTTAAAATGTCTGCACAGAATTGCTAAGCATACATGCTACTAACTTGCATACTTTGCCATGTACTGATGCATAACACTTCTTTTACAGTTTTAGTCCGAATCCCACCAGTTTGTTGGTTTTCAGTTTTCACACAGTGACAGTTGACACACACACACACACACACACAACACAGTACACACACACACACACACACACACACACACATACTCGTTTACTCAACATTGCGAGGTAGAAAAACAATCCAAACACATTTTAACGCATTTTACGGAAAAAGTGCTGTCTCTATAGGGGATTTTAAAAATGAATTTATCACTTTTTCCGTCAATAATTCCGACGATATTTTCTGTCCCGGATAGTACACTTGACACTTGGAGCGCAAGTGCTCTTTTTGTGCGCGTGCACTACAACAGCACTTGAACTTACCTACCTCGCAACGTCTACCTCGCAATGTCGGTTACCTCGCAATGTTACTGAAAAAGTCAATTCTACCTCATAATGTAAGGTAGACGAGTTCACACACACACACACACACACACACACACACACACACACACGCACAGGTACACACATACACTGATACAGTGACACACACAGTTTGACACATGTATGCATTTTTTAGTGATACAAACTTTAGAGACACTCAATAAACTGGGGAAACAAGGGGGTTGTTTTTGTTTCGATTTTGCGATGTTTGTTGATTGTTTTGACTGCATATAGATACATTACAATGAAGCGACATTTTTTTTTAACATTGGCTTTTGGTTAGGTTAGGTTAGGTTAGGTTACTAGGGACTAAAAACATAGCCGTTAGGATTTCAAGCGTCCCATCCTTAATAATATGATTTTTAATGTACAAGGTTTTATCGTGCACTCAGGTTTTAGATAATCATTCATCATATTCATATGTCAATTTTTTTTATGATATTCGCAGTCGTCTAATAGATTTTTGAAAGTGTTAGTATTAGGTGCTTGTTTAATATTAGTTGGTAACTTGTTCCACAAAGGTGCAGTTCTGTTAGTAAAACAGTATTTTCTAATGTTAGTCTTACTATATTCAATAAATATTTTATCAACACTGTTTCTAGTTTTGTCAACATTTTTGAAACTTCTTTGAAAAAATTAGGGGATGCAGCTTAAATAACGAACCGGCTTGTAAAACTATATAAATCTTTTGTGAGGCCGCATCTGGAATTAATGCAATATGGTGTCCTTTTTTGAAAAGGCAGTCTAATCAGATAGAAAAAGTTCAAAGACGGGCCACAAAACTGCTAAAAGAATGTAAAAACATGTCATATTTTGAAAGGCTAAGACACCTAAACTTACACTCTCTTTAGGGTAGGAGGTCAACGACTCTAAAAAGGTAAGATGGACTACTTAAGAGTTACGGCGAGCCGGGCTGATAGAGTTATCGTTAGTGGGGTAGTTACACCATTCACAATGACGGCTATCCAAAGAATAACTGACTCATGAAAAGATAACTCTCAGGTTTAAAAAAAAAGTCATGTAACCTAAATGTGTTATGACATGTTTAAAAGGGACATAACCAGTGTTTCTGTCCTCACTACTCATATAGGGAAAAGGGACAGGATGTTGTTAGTCTTTTCTTTTCAGTGTCTTTGAGGAGGTTGAGACTGAGAGGCAGCCTTATAAAATACAAACTTATAAGATCTTCCATGGTATTGATGACATCAATTTTGAAACTTTCTTTTCTGTTGGTGTTCCACAATTTAAGTTTAACATCACTAGAAAGTCAGAAGGCAAAATCTTTATTAGACATTGTCAAAGTAATAGAAGGAAATTTTCATTTTCTTATAGAGTTGCTGTTCATTGGAATGAACTAAGTACTAACATCAAGTTTGCAACTAATATCAACACCTTTAAAAATCTTCTGGATTCCAGTCAGAAATGTCAGAGTCTTTTTAATGATTTTGACTGATTCAGTGATTGTCCTTCAAAAACTTGCTCAGACCCAAAATAATTTTTGCAAATTCATTACCAAAGAGGGGACGTTATAGGCCGCGAGGCCTAGGCTTAAGAGCCTGTCCCTACTACTACTACTACTACTACTACTACTACTACTACTACTACTACTATGTACTAATCGTCTAATGTAGTCAGTGAATTATAGTAGTACTAGTAGGCCCCTTAATTGTCTGCGCTTTCATGCTTGCATAGTAGGCCTATAGCGCTATCCTGAAACTCGATCAATTAGCATTATCTGCCCCTGCTCTGGTGTGTTGGAGTCGGCCACGGTGATTTCCGGTGTGGTTTACTCAAATTACAGGGGCAAAGTACTTGTTAAAGTGCACAAATCCACAGAAAACTCGCAAACCATGACGGATTACTAGCTGAGCTACAGCAGCTCCTCTTTCTCTTTACTATCATAGTGTGTGTGCGTGTGTGTGTCACTGTGTGTGTGTGTGTGTGACCGGAAATCACCCGGGCACGCAAGGGACATCACTCGTTCGAACCTTCTTACTTGCTTCTGAGATAGTGCTATAGGGCCTAGTCGGTACCGCATGCTCTGCTAAAACAGTTTCATTATTGTCTGTTGCTTCAGTGTTACTGTTAGTGTTAGTGTTGTATAATTATAAATAAGACTGAGCAATTTCTTTTTCTACCTTTTGAGTGGAATGAAACCCACCTAGTTCCAGGTATTGTTTCAGAATTTTCCTGAGGTAAGTGTTTTGTCAAAAGAAAATGTTTAGTTCTTGAAATTTATTTTTCAGGAGGGAATTGGAATATTTGAATTCATGATGATCAGAAGAAATGTTTTTCAAAAATGTACTAGTATGTTAATGTATACAATTATTTGATGCTTGTGTGCTTTGCTTTTGTTGTTCCGTCTTGCTACCTTGTGAAGTTATTTTATGATGCCGGGTATTATGTAGATTAAAATCGTGAAAAAACCCCTGTTTAATGAATTTTACAGGCGGTGGTGGCAAACGGAAGGGAAAGAGCAAGAAATGGAAGCAGATACTGAAATTTCCTCATATCACCCAGTGTGAAGACATTAAAAATAAAATCCGTGAGTATTGTTGTGTTAAAAAATATATTTTGAGGTGATAATCATATGCTTCATCAATGTATACAGGTCTATATTATATAATATGATCAAATTCTTGTCTGTGTGAGTGTGTCTGTTCGCTCTGTAACTCGTGAACAAATGGGCAGAATCGCTTCCGATTTTGTGTGGTGGTGTATCATGGTACACAGATGGTCCCATAGACACATTGTGACTGTGCTGACCTTGACTTTGAAGTTTGACCTTGAAAACCAATATTGTTTTCTTTATACTATATATTTCATGTATGAGCTCTATCTCATAAACCAGTGGGTAGAGCTAGAATCAAGAATAGCTTCAAAATTATGTGTGGTGGTATATATCGAGGGTTGCCTGCCAGAGTAGCGTATATCGTGTTTCAGTAGTTTAGAGAAAAACGAAAATCAAAGTTTGAAGCTTTAGTACATCAATAAACGAAACCTTTGTAGCGTTGAAAGAGTTTAGGCGTTTACTTTGATATCTTCGCCATTAGCAAGAGAAAGAAATGTAACAACACAATGTTTAGTTTTATCACAATAATTAATCAAAGTAGGTAGGGGTAGCGCTATAACAAAAAGGCCGGGGGCATTCAATCCACAATGCGCTCTAAGCACCCAGCCTATCACGAGTATAGTCATATGTCTCAGTTCAGTCTGACGCAACACGGGACAGAGACCGGCCGAGACTCATTAACATACTGGAGTATCCTCACGTGCTCTGCTCTGGCCGTACCAGTGGTGGTGAACATCAAAGTGACCCTTTTGTTATATGCCGACATACACTGAGTGAGCAATGCGTACAGGGTTGAAAATCACGTTTTCATGTAAAGCCAGACTGTGATACGTGAGTCAGTGGGAAAACAAAAAGCGTTCAGAAGGCTACCAAAGTAGTTTCTCTTACTTTGTTTTTACAACAAACACTTTGATTTACAAGTTTGATAACAATTGAACAGGAACATTTAGATATTCAGAGTAAAAATAAAATGTTATGAAGTAAACAAACGCCTTCCAGAAGTTCCACTCCTACCCTACTCGGGAAAAAAATACAGTACTATGTAGGCCTACAACTGATAATCAATAAGATTTTATTGTACGCTATCGCCCTTGTGTGGATATGCGATTTAAGGGCAGGCACAAAATAATAGTGTGTAATAAAATAAAAGGTTAGTTGGTGAATGGAGAGGTAGGGGCTAAAATGGAGGTGTGGAACTGGAAGGTGCTGTATTGCTGAAAAGAGCTTTTGCCTCTTGTGATCTTTATGAGATAATGGTAATTTGCAGAGTGGGCAGACTTACCAAAAACATGGAATGACAGACAAAGAAACACGAGAAAAAAAACCCATACACATTTCAATATGTGTGTGTGTGCGTGCGCGCGCATGTGTGTGTGTGTGTATGTGTGTGTGTGTGTGTGTGTGTGTGTGTGTGTGTGTGTGTGACTGACAGACAGACAGACAGAAAGAGATAGACAGACAGAAAGAGACAAACAGACAGACAGACAATCAGAAAGAGATGGACAAACAGACAGAAAGATTCGGACAGACAGACAGAGATTGAGAGACAGACAACATAGATAGCTTTTAGGTGACCCATCGTTTGTGATGTAGGCATCAAACAAGTGTCAGCATTACCGCCCTTGTGATCTTTGTGCGTTCTGTACTGTTTGGTCAACTACAGTACTGCATACCAGGCGGTAATGAAATACCAGGGGTAATTAAAATGGGGGAAAAGGGAGGGGGGTGGTAAGCAGGATTGGAATGGAAAAGTGAACAGTATCTGCATGACATGTAATCCCACGAAAACGTACGAATGTATGAACAATATTGTTTACTCTCTAACCTTGGCAATTCACTAGAATGAAAACTGTTATGCTGATTAAAGACAAACAAAACATGTTTAGAGAGAGAGAGATAGAGAGAGAGTTGCCGATTAATTTACCAATGAGTGAGACAGAGAGAGAGAGAGAGAGAGAGAGAGAGAGAGAGAGAGAGAGAGAGAGAGAGAGAGAGAGCCGCCACTAGCTCACGTGACTCACAAGATGTCCCATTACAGTCTGTGGTTATATGACCCTAGTCTTTCAAATCAAACACGCGCCTATGTTATATGGTCACAAGTCACTGTCTGGTCCAAGTTGGAGGCCCTTGTGACTGAATTCCTTCCGACTGATCAAAGACATTCCTCAGTTGTCATCTGATCAGCCGGTCAGTTGTAAGACGAAAGTGTCTGCTCAGCACATGCTGAACAAGTTGAAAGCGTTATTTATACTACTTCAGCGAGGGCGAAATTTCAAGTTTTAGACTTTTGTTGGTAAGCTGAAGGATACATTCGGATATCTCATGATCTGGGTTGCAGGAGTTTGGTCAGTTCTTGGATGGTAGCATTAATAACTCACAATTTAGAAGTCATATCGCCTAAAACATCTGATAGCATGAAAATATACCCCTTTTAGAGTGTTTCTATGAAAAAAAATGAAAAACTCATTTTTGTCGATATATCATGATCTGGCAGGTAACCCTCGATATCACAGTGCAGGAATGGTCCCATAGAAAAACGGTAACCATTGTGACCTCCTCGTCACTAGACCTTGAAGTTTGACCTTAAAGCCAAAGTTTCTTCTCGAGACCATATCTTTCACATTGTTGGACTTACAATGGTCAAACTTGGTATGAGGATGCATTGGCTAATTTTGATTCTAAATATTGGGTACAGTTGAAGGTCAAGGTCAAACTCAAAGTTAAGGACATAGGGCTTGGAGGTGTCAACTGCCTAGAACTGGGTGTTTTAGCCATATCTTTCACATTTTTGTAGTTACAGATTTCAAAGTTGGCAGGTTGGTAGACTGGGACAAGGTCATGTGTGTTGCTAAGTATTCATTTTCTCAATGACCTTGACCTTTACTTTTGAACTTCTCCTTTTTTAGCAGTGGCTCATGGGTGCAACTTTTCCTGGTATACAAGGATTTCCTGTTTTTGAATTTTACCAGAACAGGAAGTTCCTTTTTTTTAATTTGTCAAACAAGATCTTAGTGTGTCTAGTAGATACGGTATTTTTCAAAGACTTTAAAATAAGCATTTGTATAAATTGTGGAAATAGCAAACTAAAATACCTTCATAAATCAATTTTTGCTTCAGCTGCAGGGGGACATTACCCCTGGACCCCGGCCTTTCAGGTTTTTTTATTTTGTGTAGTTGCAACCATGGTGGCTATATTTGGACACTGTTGGGTTTATCACTTATGCCCATAACCATTTAAATTCTTGATGCTGATCAAAGCCTAAGGAATGCAGTGGGAGACATTTGAAGTAACTTGATCTTGACCTTGACATGTGGCCTTGATGCTGTTAAGTGTTATGTAAAAAGGGGCTGTATTATGTGTATACAGTGTATTTCGAGAACCACTGGAAGGAATTAATTCAAATTTTGTGTGGAGGTGTACCACCAAAGGACACAGAGAATATGGGGGCTAAGAGTAAGATGTAGGGGGAAGGGAGGTAGGGGAGTGTAATGGGCAAAGGACATCAGCATCACCTGAAGATGGTACCAGACCACATTTCGAACCTCCAGTGCAAACCTCCACCAAGGAGCATGACCCAATAAAGGCACTCAGTGATCGCAATTACCGATATATATATTGGTAAAATACTGATCAGTGATTGTGAAAGCAGAATACCGAAAATAAAATTGAGCTACCGGTCCCAGGAACCGATAAATATCTGCCGGCACCAGTAAAATATTTCCGACCCCCCCAAAAAAAACCCAAATGCTAGCCGCTTACTGGTTTCCCCATGACTATTCTGTAGGCCTAGTGGGTCAAGACTCAAGGTTAGCTGTTGCTGATCTCCTGCTGGCAGGGCTCGGTCAGCGACAGGAATAGGCCTCACATGCGCGCGCTTTATCAGTGAAAGCAATGACGTAGTCCTAGGCTATTTTAGTATCATGGTCATTCCTGTCAGCAGAGTGCCAGCCGAGCGTGGCTTCAGTGTGCAAAACTTGATCAAAAACTGACAGGCACTCTTCTTGTTTTTCCCTTGTCACACAGAGAGAGAGAGAGAGAGAGAGAGAGAGAGAGAGAGAGAGAGAGAGAGAGAGAGTGTGTGTGTGTGTGTGTTAACATTTGGACATTTCAAATATGTTTTTGACATGTAGGCTTACTATATATATACCAATAATGAATTGAGAGTTTGGCTTTTAAGAGAGAGACGGGTGGGTGGGTTGGTGGATTAATGGAGAGAGGGGGTGATGGATTAATGGCCCATATCATGAGTTGACATATTCATAATCTTATCAATTTGCTTGTCAATTATAACATTTTTGTGTGAATGTAAGCTATACAGCTGTATCATGTATGACTGAAACTAGTGAAAGTTATGTCTTTATTGTGTTTTTTTCTCACTGGCTTTGTTTATTCCTTTTGTGAGATAAGAGTGCAATCTGAGTGAAAGAAAGTACACAAAAATGTTGCTTTAGTTTTTTTCCTTAAAAAATGTGCTTGTTGATGATGTGCACTTTTTGAGAGGCATTGCTGCTTAAAGTTTTTTTATTTTATAGAGATTTCCTTTTTTCACCCATCCATTCACCAATTGTTTTTCTTTGTTTCCAATGTGTGTGTGTGTGTGTGTGTGTGTGTGTGTGTGTGTGTGTGTGTGTGTGTGTGTGTGTGTGTTCATGAAAAAAATGCACTTACACTTATCAATTTGCTTGTCAATTATATCATTTTTTTTCTGAATGTAAGTGTGTGATATTTGTGAGAAGTTAATGTTTCATTGCTCTTGTTAGAACTTTGAACTATTAACCTCAGTGGTTTATAATTTGTATCATTGTGTGATATTTGTGAGAAGTTAATGTTTCATTGCTCTTGTTAGAACTTTGAACTATTAACCTCAGTGGTTTATAATTTGTGTCATTGCCATTTGGCATGAATGATCATTTTGAAAAAAATCAGTGTACAACTAATAGCCAATATATCAATAAAGTGTGTGTGTGTGTGTGTGTGTGAGTGAGTGTGAGTGTGAGTGTGAGTGTGTGTGTGTGTGTGTGTGTGTGTGTGTGTGTGTGTGTGTGTGTGTGTGTGTGTGTGTGTGTGTGTGTGTGTGTGTGTGTGTGTGTGTGTGTGTGTGTGTGTGTGTGTGTGTGTGTGTGTGTGTGTGTGTGTGTGTGTGTGTGTGTGTGTGTGTGTGTGTGTGTGTGTGTGTGTGTGTGTGTGTGTGTGTGTGTGTGTGTGTGTGTGTGTGTGTGTGTGTGTGTGTGTGTGTGTGTGTGTGTGTGTGTGTGTGTGTGTGTGTGTGTGTGTGTGTGTGTGTGTGTGTGTGTGTGTGTGTGTGTGTGTGTGTGTGTGTGTGTGTGTGTGTGTGTGTGTGTGTGTGTGTGAGAGAGAGAGAGAGAGAGAGAGAGAGAGAGAGAGAGAGAGAGAGAGAGAGAGAGAGAGAGAGATTCACTATGTAACTGTGTTTGTGTATGTGTTGTGTGCGCGGGCGCATGTGTGCACATCATATTTAATGACAAAATGAGCACATGGTGACCACTGGTTTTTGTTGGCTTGGGACTGATTCTGACACAGGTCGTTTGGGAGTAGTCATTGATGGGACTGGTTTTTAAAATTCCTAGCGCGATCACTGGGCACTGGGGAACATTTTGAATGTCCGTCAAGCCAAGCCAGGAGAAGTTTGTTATGGTTTTCCTGTGCTTGGTTTTCAGCTTCTGCTTTATAATTCATTCACATTGTTCAAAGTTTTCCATAATAGAAGTTACAACTTTTGTATTGATAGATATTGTAGATGAGACTGGACTAAGCAAGCTCAATAACTTTTTCGCAGCGCGTTGCGAGTATAGTTGCAACACCCGAGTATATCGTTGCCGACGCACTGACTTGCAAGAATGATAGCAACAGCCAAATCTTCCTTGAGGACGCATTGTGAGCATACTCATAATGGTTCTTCTAAAAGCAACTGTGACCGAGTTTTGGGTAGAATTCTAAACCAATGCCTGGTGTTGGAGTATAAAATTGACCCCTCCTGCGCTGTCTGACACATCAACCAAGTAACTAACAGTAAATTTTATTGGTTAAATTATGCACAAAGCAACTGACCCTCCTACTCCTAGTCCTACTTTTTGAGGCGCGAGGTTTGCCTCTAGTCTAAGTCTATACTAAGGCGTGGAATTTCTATGATGAACAGTGATATAGCTGTTTTCAAATCGCTCACTTAAGCACAATATAATGAATTGGTTTTCGAAATTTATATTGATAAAAGATAAATATACACCTCCATACAAAAAGAAAGTCACTGTGGTCTCCACATTTTTAAAGATAATTTATTGAAAAAGGTCAAAATCTGGTGCCCTGAGGGAATTTTCATGCCTTCATTTCACACTTCACAATGTGCTGATGGCACACGGCGCAGTGAGAGGGGTTGTTGAAAGTGTTAAGCAAGCTCATTGCACTTTACGATAGTTTACAGCTGTTTTATGTACACACATTCATATAAATTTTAGCTCGGATCGGACTAGGCAAGCTCATTTTTGTATTATGAGTATTAATAGAAATTCTAGATCAGATTGGATCAGGCAAGCTCATTTTTGCATTATATGCCATAATTTTCTTTGGCAGTGTTTGGAGTGCCTGCCTTCTTTAAGTTCTTTGAAAATTGAAATTGTATTGCGGGTACTCATTTTTATTGTCTATTAAAATAATAATCTTGACAACACATGCAGATATATATCCTTAACTGTACGGCAAGTAACCTTAATTGAATACTGTATAACTAAAAATGTGCAGGTAAAATTGATCTTGATCTGAAATAACTTGAATAATTATAAAGTGACTTTTTTTCCGTGCCAACTTCAATTTCGTTTTCCCGTTGGACCACACACTTCTTAATACGACAGTTTCACTGTGGATTTTGAAAGAATAATCCAAGCATTAGTAAATATGCTTTGTCACTGATTGATCAAAATGATCACACTGAGAAATGTTTGGCTCCTTTTGCTACCAGATCCATGTAAGTGAAGGCAAACTATGGATTCGTGTGGGATGAACATGGTTAATATTTTGTTCATGGTGGGTTGTAATGTCGGGTTTTAGCTGTGAACACCTCTTAAAAACTAAATGGTACTAAGTCGTTAGGTCTTCTAAATTAAAATTATAGAGTGAAAAAAGAAATCCTAGGAAAAAATACTGTGATATAGGCAGGGCTGCCAACTGAGCCCCCTAAGGGGTATTTGTCCCTGGAAGCAGTCAAAAATGGCACCCTGTCCCTGGAATCTACTTTTCTGTCTGATGTTCCTGGAAACTGAGTAGAATTTAAAAAAAATTGTAGAACAATCTTTTGTCTTGTTTGCTGGCCTTGCTATTGAACACAGGAACACCCAACACAACACTTAAAATGTTTCCTAACATGCATGTTACACGTAGGTTACCAAGGGACTTGAATATTGAAGCACATTGGCACCAAAAAACATCAAGAATACAGAACAGTCGCAGAAATGTTGCTAGATCATGAAATAATTGGAAGTTAATGCTCGTTTTGACCCTGATGCATGACATTGCGATGTTTGTCCCTGGAAATATGTCTGTGTCCCTGGTTTTGTGTGTGTAGTTTGTCCCTGGAAACTGCAACAGAGGGTTGGCAGCCCTGTATAGGATGCACATCTTTGGTGCTGGGGGTCAGCTGGTCCAGCTGTGCTTCAGCTGGATGAAAAGTGAAATCGTTGTAGCCTGCCAATCATGAACCCCCCCCAATCTTATTTTTAGTTTTAGTTGTGGATTTTTTAGGGATTGTTAGACCAGATCTCTCCAGTTTCCCCCCCCGTTGGTGTGCTACTGCAAAGAACACCTTTTGCAAGAGTGAATGCCCTTCGTGAGTGGGAGAATATGTTTGATCACTGACCAAACAAGGGCATAACTCTCGCCAATAACCCTATTTGAGGCCACTAAATGGCTGCCTTTTGCAAGAGTGAATGCCCTTTTCAGCACTGACCAACAAGGGTTTCACTCTCACTGTCAAGGGTGTTAATAACTCTAGTTGCAGAGGCCAATACCCATCAAGATCAAGATCAAGCACATAAAATAGACGCCTTAAGAAGGAAACGAGATTTTTGGCACTGAGTGAGTCGCGAAGTTTGCTGTGGGCATACGCCTCAGGATGAATCTGATGAATGGATAGTTAATGTATGTGAGTTTTCTCTTTTTCAGAGGTGAACTACCACTGTATAGTGGAGCAGCAGCCCATTGGAGCACACCTTTTCAAGCAATTCTGTGAAACCAGTCCCGATCTTCACAAAGCCATCATGTTTCTTGACGCAATGGTAATAAATTGTAGGAAATGCCTTGTTTTGTTTGTACGGCTTCGGTTGGATTGGAGGATAGAATGCTGTCTATCTGTGCCTCTTGAAGTTTTTTTGCGCTGAACTTAAAGACAAAATGGTTATGTATTTTTTTTACTTGCTGATTTGTAATATTCTTTTTCTTGATTATTTATGTGTGATTTTGCATGAGAAAACCTAAAAAAAGGGGGGCTTTTCTCCTCCGGTTTTGGGGAATACCCAAATATGTGGCTTTCGGTTTTTGGAAAGCCCCAAAATGTGGCTTCCAGTTTTTGGAATGCTCCAAATGTGGCTTCCGGTTTTTGGAACACCAATTGTGGCTTCCGGTTTTTAGAATGCTCCAAATGTGGCTTCCGGTTTTTGGAATGCTCCAAATGTGGCTTTCGTTTTTTGGAATGCTCCAAATGTGGCTTCTGTTTTTTCGAGTACATTGGAGTAGGGACAAATTTTGGTATGAAAGTCTTGGGGGAAAACGGATATTGCAGAGCTTGCAAGTTTAAAAAGCAAAATTTTTTGTTGCATAGTCAGGCAAGTTGTGACAGTTTGTATTTTGGTTGGGAAATGATTGGACCTGCTTAGCCCCCCCCCCCCCCCCTTTTTCCTTTAAAGACCCCCCACGTCACGTGTCACATTCCCTCTTATGCTAGGAAGATTTCTTAAGATTTCTTACTAACTATAAGAGGGAAAACACGTGAAAACCGTGATTTTGACACGTGACGTGGTGGGTCTTTAAAAGTGTGTCTCCAGAGCAGGCCTCCGTTTGAAAATCTACCAATCTCTTTGTTTATTTAATAATTTTTGTTTTGGTTTATGTCGTAGTGGTTTGATTTGATTTAATGCATTCAGTCAATACATGTGGATTTGGGCTGTAATTACAATTCAAATGAAACTTTATTATGTCATTCAGGAAAATAAAGGTGACAACGCCTGCAGTTTCAACAATTAAAAGTAAAACATCAAACATGACAATATCTAGAATGTATGCATGGCATAGGTAAGCGCTGTATAAATGTTCTGGATAAATAATACTGGTATATGTGTGTATAAACTGCCCTTAATAAAACAAACAAAACAAAACAAACCCAAACAAATCTTAGTTATGTTTGATAGCATTGTTTAAATGTGTGTGTGTGTGTGTGTGTGTGTGTGTGTGTGTGTGTGTGACAGACAGACAGACAGATCTATAATTACTACAGGGAGTTAACCATGCAGTTAACCATGCATTAATCCTCGTTAATGAAATTAGCCTGCATTGTTATTCCATCTTCTGTGTCCATTTCTGTTTACTTTCAGAGGGAATATGAAGTGACACCCGATGAAAAGCGCCTTGGGAAAGCTGAAGAGGTGTTTGAACGTTTCTTGCAACAAGACGTAAGGACTCTGTCACAGTCTGTGATGCATGTTGTGTGCACTTGTGCAACTGCAAGGGTGATGTGTACTGATGATGAAGAAGATAATAATCATAATAATGATAATAGTATTGATATGTATAACTAACGTTTAAACATGAATACTACTTGGCATTTCTATAGTTTTCTTTGTCATAATGATAATAGTGAGCTCAATTAATTTTTGTATAAAGCAAAAACGAAACAATTGCAGCCATTAACTGATTGAGCTAAAATTGCTGCAGTTTAAATCTTCTAGCACCCTGGGCGAATATATTCGCCCAAGACACCACTTCACTCCCACCAAATGCACAAAGACATTCACTGCCAAGTACCCTGCCATGCATTTTTTGTCTATTTATAGAGCTTATGTGACTGTTTCTTCCATTAAAGCAACGCAGGCGTATTCGAAAAAAAAGAAGAAAGTTACTCCCCTCTTGTCGGGATAACAGAGAACGTAAAAATAATTTAAAAAATGTGTGGCGCTAGAAGAATTAATCCTTTCGCTACCAGCCATTTTTCAGCCCCAAAAATGCCATTAAGCTTAGCTGGGTAGAGAAAAACAATATCTTCAATATTACGAATTCCTCTATGACATGTTTAACATTAGGCCTATCATTACCTCCCAAAATTAAGAAAATAAGGTCTTTGGATAACAGGTCCTGCTTTGATACCTTTTAGTGACATGGGTGTTAAACCATTGTGGTGCTAAAATGCGACATTGGCGGTGAAAGGGTTAACTCTTCTACTACCAAGTATTACTTAACTTAGACTGTTTACTGTTGCGCACCAAGTAATTTTTGCCGCTGCACTGATTTTCGCACACACTCACTTTAAAAATTCATTAAAAAAATACTCTCTCGAATCGTCACTAAATTTACCTGTGTCGATCTGCTGCTGCAAACCCAAGATCGTTTCAACACTTTCGATGCTGTTTTTGATTCGCCTAAGTTCAGATTCTGCCACTTTTTCCACAGTAAATGCTTTGTCGGCACTATCGCCATCTTGTAGAGGTTCACGCCAAAAGTTGTCAGTTTCCATCGTCGAAAATGCGACAAAAATCGATTGAAAATTACAAAATTTAGCCTACAAATGAAGATGGCGGAAGATTGTGCTTTCCCTGAGCGAACTGCGCATGTCTAGCAACGGTATACGGTAAACCGGCGGGTCACCCCGCCGACGGTAGTAGAGTTAAACTCCTTCCCATAACCATTTCTCAAGGTATAAGTCACAAAAAGAAAAGACAGTTTAATGATTATTTTATTAGTACATGTATCATGTCACACTTGCAGATGTCAAAGTTGTAGTTATGTAAGTATGAACATAATGATCTGTCCTTTCCAAACAGATCATGGAAGGTTGAAGATTATATTACATTGCATTACCTTTCTACTATTCTAGTCACAGAGACTTATCTTTGTGACATTTGTGCTGCTCCTATCTAGAGACCCTGTCACCACCGTTAGTGCAGCACCCTCTTATTTTTGCATGCTTATTTTGTGTCACTGTGTGTGACTGAAGTGGAAGGGGGGAGGGTAACTATTTACTAATTGTGACCCAGCACCACGAAAGTTGCTGGGCTAGTTTCTAACAATAGGCTTGGAAAATCAAAAATCTCATTTTTTTGTCCATTTTCAGATATGGGTAATTTCTTGTTCTCTAACATCTTATCTTTCATATTTATAAAGGATAGTCTTTGATAATGATATGGTCTCTAAATGGTCTTATAAGTGCTTTGAAACGAGTAGGTCAGTGCATTTTTTCAGCTAAGCTAGAATTTAGACTTTTCTCAAAATGGCTGACGCTCGCCCTACTAACTTTAAATGCTCATAACTCTGGAACGGAAAAAGATACAAGAATGGTTCTTGTATCATTAGAAAGAGAATTGTCTGAAGTTTTCAAATGTATAATTTTCTCAGAATAGTCAGTTTGACACTTAATGTCCCTTTCGTGGTGCTGGGTCACACTTGACAACTCCTTTATTGTTTCTGGGTTCTTTAACCGTTGTGAAGCGCATGAGCACATAGGACCTACTTTTTTTATGGTTTTTATCTGCAAAACTTGGCGTTATGGCCAAAGGTCTAGTGGATAGTGAGCAGAAATGCTTTCTTCTGTGGCCACGAACGAACCCGGGTTTGTTGCTTACAAAGCACTCGTTTAGCTCAGAGCAACCCCGATGCATGATGCCTCATCATTATCATGATTTAGATTGTGGTATAAGTGTTACAGCTTCTATGTCGGTGATTATTCTATATCTTATATCTATGCAGGGCTGCCAACCGTCCCCCCTAAGGGGTATTTGTCCCTGGAAACAGTAAATAATGGCACCCTGTCCCTGGAAACCACTTTCCTGTCTGGTGTCCCTGGAAACAGTAAAGGAAAAAAAATTGTAGAATAATCACTTGTCTTGTTTGCTGGCCTTGCTATTGAACACAGGAACACCCAACACAACGCTTAAAATGTTTCCTAACATGCATGTTACACATAGGTTACTGAACAGCAAGGGACCTTGAATATTGAAGCACATTGGCACCAAAGAACATCAAGAATACAGAAAAAACAGTCACAGAAATGTTGCTAGATCATGAAATAATTGGAGGTTAATGCTCGTTTTGACCCTGATGCATGACATTGCGATGTTTGTCCCTGGAAGTAAGTCTGTGTCCCTGGTTTTTCTGTAGTTTGTCCCTGGAAACTACAACAGAGGGTTGGCAGCCCTGTCTATGTATACGATTGTCATAAAGGCCCATGTGCAAGGGTGCACTTATGCTTAGCACCTGTGTGTGTATATGCGTGTGTGTTTGTGTGTTTGTGTGTGTGTGTGTGTGTGTGTGTGTGTGTGTGTGTGTGTGTGTGTGTGTGTGTGTGTGTGTGTGTGTTTGTGTGTATGTATGAATGTAGACATGCTAATTTGATAATGTTGAGATCTATTACTTCTTGGATATCATACCTTATTGTAATTAATTTTATGATGATTTTTGTAGATTATCGTAATCGTTTGTGTTGTTGGAACTTCATTTATTTTGAATATGTATTTAATTACTGTGTTATGAATAAACAACTTGAATTTCTTACATGTTGCAAATATTTGAAGTACGCTAAGTCACACGTTGTTCATCCTTTACTATATTGTATGCGTTAACTTAAAAGAGCTGATGCTTTTAAATGTTTTAAATATATGCATAAATGTGGTGATATAATGTTATAAATATATTAACTAAACATGATGATGTTTCATTTCCCTTTCAGTCAGAGATGCACATCACACATATCAACAGTAACCACGTATCGGCAGTCAAAGACGAAATGGACCAAAAGAATGCAAGCAGAGAACTCTTCAACTCGTGTGCAGAGTTAGTGTAGCAAAATGTGTTGTGATGTTGTTTTTAGCTTATGTTATTGTTAATCATATGTGCCTGTGCTTTACAAACCCAATTTGAAAAGCATATTTTGAGTGAAAGCACGAAATAGTAAAAACAAAAATCCAAAATATCACATTACTGAACAATTTCTGATTATGGCGTGATTATTATAAAAAATAACTAGCTTAGCCAAAATGTGAATTGCAAATTATTTCTGTGTATTTTATCCTTTCAGGCCCATTCTTTAGAAACAAAATACCTTTAATTGTATTTTCAGTTTTCTGCAGTTTAGCATATCTTGAATGTGAAGCGCCAAGTGATCGATCATAAAGCTGTAACTTTTGTAAATATTCAGACTCAATTCAAAATCCACTTTTCTTATTCATGAGGGAATTTAGTTAAAAAAAATCCTTATGGAAGCAAAATAGTAAAAAAAATTCCATTACAGCTGGTTTAACTGTCACAGCTTAGTATCACCTGGCTTTAAGTTAAGCAAGGGCTTTTGTTGGAAAAAGCACCTGATTTAGTGTTTTAGTTGTCTTTTTAAAAAAAGAAGAAATTAGTAATGATGATGTTGTTTTTGTGATTCAGTTTGTAATAGATATAATGGTGTTCAGATTATGAATTTCAGGCATATATAAAGACTAATAAAAATGTCAAAAAGGGTAGGAAAACAATAGGGTTTCCACTTTTCAATGAATTTGATAGTTAAAGCCAAAAAGTATAGTCAAAAACGGGGAAAATATTTTAGCGAACGAAACCCCATTAGCATGTTCAGTTTGCTAGTAGGCTACTTGTAAACTAAAGCAGATCTCGTGTAAGCTGTTTGTAGAAAGTACTTAATTTAGAAATAATGAACTAAATATGGATGTACCTTTCTTCAGAAGGCACTGATTAATATGGATAGCGTTTGTGCATCTTTCTTTTTTCAGAGTAGTAAGAACATACTTGACTGAAGGACCATTCTCAGAGTTTCTGGAAAGTATGTACTTCAAACGCTACTTGCAATGGAAGTGGTTGGAAAGGTTAGTCAAGTGGCTTTGTATTTTAGATGCTTAGAGTGTTGCTTGTATGCATTTTTTCCATTTGATACTGGAAAATTTGTCAAAACTGTCGTATAAGAAGGTCGGGAACTAGCAAACATGAAAAAAGAACTCATTAATGCCCTCTCTCATTTGCCCACTTGTGTTCTTGCGTATTCTTTTTATATCTTATCCCTTTAGTTTGACAGATGTAGACTTGGCCCATTTTTTATTTGACCACTGTTTCCCTTTAATGATCGTTAAGTACGTTTCAAAGGAAAGGAAATGTTAAGACATGGCCTGTCAATGAAATTCTTTGTCTTAAGTGTTGTAAAGACTGCAGGCATAGGAATTTTCAGCTTCTAAGCAAATATGGGAATTTTCAGCTTCTAAGCAAATTTCTTTTTTTTTTGATGACCCAAGAGGACATTTTTGAGAAACAAAGAAAGCATCTGAGTAAGAACTACGTCTTATGGGTAAATGCAAAATGAACTATGTAATCATCATATAGTAAAAAGCCAAGTGTCCGTCCGTGTGTGTGTCTGAAACACAAAACGGGCCTTATAACTCCGCCGTTTTTTGACCGAATCGCTTCAAATTTGCTGTGAGCCCTAACGGGGCAATGGCAACGGCAACCGAGGCGGCCGTGTCATTTGCGCGGTTCGGCATATGCGCCAAACGCGTATCCGCCGGACTCTCGGCGCCCGTATCTCCAGCGTTTCTGGACCGATTGCCTTCAAATTTGGTAGGTAGATGACCGGGGATGGTGACTATCGGTGTGCCAAACCGGAAGCGAATCGGTTCAGAAACACGGCGAAACCAGTATGTGGCGTTACCAGTACGGTGCATTGCCAGTACTAGGCGTTGCGCTAGTAATAATAATAATCAAAGTAACATTACATTTATATAGCGCTTTACCTCAAATGAGCCCAAAGTGCTATATATATATATATCAGTTCTTTTTCTAATGCTGTTTGTAAGGCTTGAGCTTCAGGGGGCTTTGTCCCCTGACATTTGCTTTTCAGTTTTTTTTCTTACGATTCCTCATTCCCATGCCTGCTAAATGTTTCACTGGACATTGGAAAAATAATGACCTTTCCACAACTAGACCTTATTCATGGCATTGAAAAGCAATGTTTATTGTAGCTTAGTACTTTTGTGCTTTGCTCGTTAGTTTGATTGAACACCATATTTTCAGTCCTTGTGTCATGTGTGAGATTAAGGTAAAGGCTGGACTATTAAATTATGCTTTGCTTTCGTGAATAACTACTGAAACTATGTCAAGTTATTTTTAACTGTTGATGGATGAATAGCAGTTTCTGTTCCAAATGCTTAATATTAGTATATCTGGTTTGTTAAGAGTTGCTGAGCTTGTTTTGGCAAGTCCAAATAGTCTTTGGCCATAAAACACTTGTTCTGCTTTTCATCACAGAATTTACGCAACTTTTCCATTTTTGTTTCTCTTGTTTGTGTGTTTGCAGCCAACCAGTTACGAAAAACACATTTCGTATGTATCGGGTGCTGGGGAAGGGAGGCTTTGGGGAAGTGTGTGCCTGTCAGGTGCGGGCTACGGGGAAAATGTACGCATGCAAGAAACTGGAGAAGAAACGTATCAAGAAGAGGAAAGGAGAAGCTATGGTGCTCAACGAAAAAGTCATTCTTCAGAAGGTCATCTCTAGGTTTGTGGTAAGTCTTTGCTTTGTATGTGACAGAGAGATGGTGGATGTCATTGTCATGGTATTTTTATGGGAAGTAATTGTATGCCTGAAAAGGTTTGTGTCCTGGATGGGTTTGAAAAAATGTTTTTGTGTCACTCAGCACATCTTGTTCGTGAATATTTGTATCAGGTAAATGTTCTACAAGCTGTTAGCTGGTAGAGAAACTCCTGTTGTTTGGTATAAATGCTCTTGCACATAATGGGCCATATCCTTTTGCATGCTAAAGCTTTTGGATCATCCTCATCTATTGTAATTAATGGTTGGCCATTTTTGTGTACCTAGTTATATTGTTGTTGTTCCCTGGCTTAACGACTCCAGGGATCATCCCAACAGCCGAAGCACTTGAACACAAAGGTACAAATGCACCAGCTAGGGATGAGAACATTATGTGTGTGTCCGTTTTTTATTACCTCGCCATGTGGGCAGCCACACTCCGTCTTCGGGGGATTTTAGACTGATGATGTTATGCTGGGAGCTTGTCATGGCTTAAGACAATCCCCGCACAACCATTCAGAGCATAACAACATTTTGATGTAGCCTTGGCGTTCTAGCTTATGTCAACTGGTCTGACACAGTCTCATGCCAAGGCAGGGCACCTAGTTATGATTATGAGCCTGGTCCCTTAATACCAGGCTTTCAGGCTGTGAAATTAGTACCTAATTATTAGTACTTATTTCGTAAAATTATATAGTAAAAATAAGTACATCCCCTCCCCCCCTGCCCCCCCCCCCCCCCCCCCTCAAAAATGTCGGCAGATGTACATGTTGGTTTGGGATGGTAAGCTGTATCGGGTAAGCACATCCCCCTGCTGAACAAAAGTTCCGACGGTAGTTGAAAATCTGGGTGGAAGGATTTCTCGGCTGGAGATCTTTTGTGAAGATTAGTTTTCATGCCTGATATTTACTGTAAATAGATGGTCTTGGGAAGCAATAACCCCCACAATGGCCATTGCACTTTCAGATTGCATGGAAGTGTTTGTGGCCAATAATTTGTTGTTTTGTTTTTTGAGAGATGGGTCAAATTTTCTTTTGTTGTGGTTTCAAACCTGTACTTATGATGGCTTCTAATTTGTATTCCTAATTTCTAGCTTTAAAAAAAAATCTAGTTCCTAGCTTGTACTTTTAAGTTGTGAGTTGTGATCATCGCCTAACAGGCTTGAGTTTCTGCTTGCGCTTAGTGTTTTCATTAATATTTCCTTTCAATCAACTTTTGTGCCTGTAATTACTTTATAATTTTGTTCGTGATGTTTTTCTGGTTATTGTGGTGTAAACTTTTTCGAAATCGGACGTGTGGTGATCGAGTGACAGTGACTTGTGTGTTTGTGTTTGGACTGGCCCTTCTCTCCGCCATTATGGCCACTGCTCCGCTCAACGTTGTGACTGATTTGGATTCTTGTTCAAACGCAAGTACAGTGATTCAAAATACTTTCTCAGAATGCATGATGTACACACGCCAAGAGCTTCTGTCTCTCAACGTTGGAGGAGACTGTGACCCTGCTGTTCGGCAAAAACTGATTGATTTTCGGATCTTCCGATCGCCACACAGGTGTGGACGTAAAAGACGTCGGCCTTTTCGTGGGGGGCGTCGGAAGCAGGGTCGGCGCATTCCTGTGCTCGTTGGTGTCAAGAACGATGCTGGTGCTGGATCCGGACAAGACGGTAGACATCCTGAAAACCTGATTAACATCCCCCTTACACAGCCAGTCAATAAATCTTCTGCAAACACCTCTTCTATTAAGTTCTCGTTTGTGAACGTTCAATCCTGTCGACAAAAGACTGTTCTTATCAATGAGTTAATCACTGACAATGAAATCGATCTTTTCTTCATGACGGAAACGTGGCTCTACGATCAAGGTGATGAGGCCTACATCGCTGAACTGACCCCCGACGGCTACGACTTCCATTCTTTCCCTCGTTGTGGAAAGCGTGGTGGTGGCATTGCTGTCGTCGCCAAGCGTTCACTGACTTCATTGTCAGTGCGAAAACTGGACTGTCAGAGTTTTGAGGCCGTGGAGGTCACTCTCCTAGGAGGCGGTGGCTCTGTTACCATCGTGTGTCTGTACCGCCCCCCTCCCAGCAAATCCAACAAAATGACCGACAAGATGTTTTTGGATGAATTTCCGGATCTTGTGTCTCTCCTATCACATCTTTCAGGTGAAATCGTGATTAGTGGTGACTTTAACTTCCAATATGACTCCCCCTCCTGCCCCCATGTCAAACAACTCAAGGCCCTCTTCAGTGACCACTGCCTCATGCAGCTCGTTGACCAGCCAACCCATCGTTGTGGTCACACTCTGGACTGGTGCGCAGTACGTGAGGACTCTATTGTAGTGTCCAGCTGTGCTGTGCTCAACATCCCCTTCTCCGACCACGAGGCGATTGTAGGAGCCCTGGCCGTGGAGAAGCCCCAGAGAAAGCAGCGCGTGGTGCAGTCCAGGAACGTGAGGAGGATCGACCCCAAGGCATTTCAGGCAGACGTACAGCATCTGGTGGATGTTGAACTGAGGGACAGCCCGGACCACCAGCTTGCTGACCACTACAACGTGGGTGTCCGCCGCGTTCTGGACCAGCACGCCCCTTTAGTCACGAGGACAGTGACTGACCGTCCTTCAGCGCCCTGGAGAAATGACAGTGTCAGGGAAGAAAAGACTAGTGTGCGCCAGGTGGAGCGCAGGTGGCGGTCCACTGGTTTGACTGTCCATGAGCAGGCCTACAAAATGAAACTAAATTGTTACACAACTTTTGTGCAAAGTGTCAGGCAACAATACTACAGTGACCTTATTACTGACTGCGCCTCCTCTAAGCAGCTGTTTGCTGTTGTTAGTCAGCTGCTGGGTAAAGCAAAGGCCTCCCCTCTCCCTGGTAACATTGACCCAAAAGAACTTCCACAAACTTTCTCTCGCTTTTTCGAAGAAAAGGTTTCGCAAATTAGATTTGATCTGGATAGGCAGTCAGCTGACCCACCATCTTTTAATGTGTACAATGGTGTGGTGTTCGGCAGTTTTGAGTCTCTATCTGAGTCGTCCATTTCAGAAATTGTTTCTAAATCTGTCCCCAAATGCTCTGATCTCGACCCAATTCCCACTCACCTTACAAAACAGTATCTCTCAGACCTTGTTCCAGTCCTCACCAGAATCATAAACCACTCTCTAAAAACTGGCACTGTTCCTCCTTGCTTGAAACATGCGCTAGTCATTCCTCTCCTCAAGAAAAACGGTCTCAGACCAGACGAACTGAAAAACTACAGGCCTATCTCTCATCTACCGTTTCTCTCCAAAATCCTCGAAAAAGTTGTCCTTGTACAGCTTGAACGCCACTTAACCCAAAACGATCTGTATGAAGTCCATCAATCTGCGTACAGACAAAATCATAGCACAGAAACAGCACTACTCAATGTCACAGACAGTCTCCTTCGCTCAGCTGACAACAAACTCGCATCACTTCTCACTTTACTCGACCTCAGTGCCGCGTTCGACACTATAGATCACAGCATTCTGCTGCACAGGTTGTCAGTGTCCTTTGGTGTCACTGGGACTGCTCTAGAATGGTTCAGGTCTTACCTGACTGGCAGAACGCAGTCTGTGTCCATTGGCAGCAATGTCTCCTCATCAGTGCCCCTAAAATTTGGCGTCCCTCAGGGCTCCGTTTTAGGTCCTCTTCTTTTCTCCCTGTACATTCAACCCTTGTCCGAAGTCATAGAACAGTACAAAATCCTTCATGAGAAATTCGCGGATGACACTCAACTACTTGACGCAACCGAGGCTGTCGCTTTCCAAAATCTGATCTCCACTTTTGAGTCTTGCTTTCAGTCCATAAAATCTTGGATGCTCAGTAACAAACTCAAATTAAATGACGAGAAGACTGAGGCCGTAGCTGTTGGCTCGCGCTCAGTCTTGGACCAAGTTAGCGTCGCGTCTGTGCAGGTTGGCACAAATACCATTCCCTTCAAAAACAGCGTGAAGGATCTGGGTGTCCATTTGGACAGTTCTTTGTCCATGGACGCCCAGATCAGCCACATGTGCCGTTCCGCCTACCTCGCTCTGAGACAGATTGCTTCAATCCGTCCTTCACTCTCTGAAAAAGCCGCTACTCAACTAGTATGTTCGTTGGTCTTTTCCAAAGTTGACTATTGCAATGCAACTCTTGCCGGACTCCCCGCAGTTCAAATCAATCGTCTCCAAAGAATACAAAACAATGCAGCCAGACTCGTCCTGAGGAAATCTAAAAGAACCCATGTCACACCCCTTCTGATCAAACTACACTGGCTGCCAATTCATGCTCGCATTGAGTACAAACTAGCAATACTCGCTTTCCGCCATTTTCAAAACACTTTGCCAACATACCTGTCCAACCATCTCATCACCTATCAACCATCCCGCACTCTCCGTTCTAGCAGCGAGAAACTCCTCAAAGTCCCCCGCATGAAACTTAAGTCCTTTGGTCACCGCTCTTTCAGCTATCAAGTACCCACCATCTGGAACTCGCTCCCCTTCTACCTCCGGTCCGCTCTGTCCCTGTCTGCATTCAAGTCTGGCCTTAAGACTCATCTGTTCAAAAAGTTCCTTTCCCCTTCATAATTTCAATTTCAATCTCACACACAAACCCCGTGTAAAGTGTGCCTATGTGTGTGTGTGTGTGTGTGTGTGTGTGTGTGTGTGTGTGTGTGTGTGTGTGTGTGTGTGTTCTTTCTCTCTGTCTCTCCCTCTCTCTTTCTCCATCTCTTTCTTTCTCCCCCCTCCCCCCCCTATGCCCTTTCATCCCCCCCCCCCCCCCCCCTGTCTCCCCCCCCCCCCCCCCCCCTCTCTCCTTCGTTCTCTCTGCCTTTCTCGTAATATTGTTTTACATTCACATATTGTTTTGGGAATTTATGAGCTCGTATGACCCCCCCCCCCCCCCCCCCCTCCCCTCCCCGAGAATTTGTGAGTGCATAAATGGCGTGCGTATTGAAAGGGTGAGGTGTGTGGGGGTCTGTTTGTCCATGCCCTTTTTTTTTTTTTTTTTTTTTTTTAAATTTTATTTATTTATTTATCCCCTTCTTTGAAATTGTGTCAATAATGTGTATGTGAAATACTACATCCGTGGGATGAACGGCGTGAGTTGGTTTTTTTTTTTTTTTTTTTTTTTCCCCCCCCTCTCGTACTATTGTAAAGCGCTCTGAGGATGATTTTTTATCATCGAAGAGCGCTATAGAAGCTTTATTTATTATTATTATTACTCATAACTCTCAGGCTTTGTGCACATTACACACGGAAACCTTGTGCACTTATCCGTACATAAGTAAAGGAGAGTAAGAAAAATAAACGGATGGGATAAGCGTGTGTGGAAATGCATGCACTTCTTCTTCTTTTTTTCTTTTATTATTTGCAGATAAGCGCATGAGATTTCCGCGTGTAATATGCACAAACTGTGACAAAGCCTAAGCCTCTACTTGCTGATAGTTTTTAACCCTGAAGTCATGATAGTTTTCCCACCCCTTGCCAGGTGAGCCTGGCCTACGCCTTTGAGACCAAAGACGCTCTATGTCTGGTGCTGACCCTCATGAACGGGGGTGACCTCAAGTTCCACATTCACAACATGGGCAACCCAGGCTTTTCTGTGGAGAGGGCGGTCTTCTACGCTGCCGAGATCACCTGCGGTTTGGCAGACCTCCACAAAGAACATATAGTTTACAGAGATCTGAAGCCAGAAAATATTTTGTTAGATGACGATGGTAAGTGAAGTTTGTTCGTTTTCTCTAAGATCGTAGAGAATTACACAATTATCTTCTTTCAGGCAAACATTTTTTTGTTTTTTTTCCATCCCCTTTCTACCACACCTTCCACACAACTTCCTCTCTATAAATAAGAAGAGAGAGAGAGAGAATCCTCCAACTTTATTAAAACTAAAATATAACTTTATTAAAAGTAATGTCCCATATGGTTCCTTAATTGAGAGGAAGTAAGACATAAACATTCCTTAGAGAGAGAGAGAGAGAGAGAGAGAGAAGCAAGCATTGGTAATATGCTGTGTAATAAAAAATTTTTTATTATGGATAGCAGTTAACGATTTTGTGCTGTACAGTTTATACATCTTGAAACCGGCAAACTTGTACTTTAGTCACACTCCCTCAAGTTTACAACCGTCAATCTCAAAGTCTGCTTCTTTCAGTTTTATGAAAATAATCCTAGGCTGATCCTAACCCTATCCCTTTCCCCAAAGGTGGCAGAAAGTTGCTTCTCAGTGAGAAGTTTCAATGTGAACATTTGAGAGGTGGTGGTGTGGTTGTGGTGGTAGGTTGACTAAAGTAAGATAACCATGAAGCCATTGAATTGTAAAGACGAATAGAAGGCAGAAATCTTTGAGTACCATTTTTATTCTGTGATGTGAAGGCCACGTAAGAATATCAGACTTGGGCCTAGCCGTGGAAATACCTTCTGGGGAGACCATTCGAGGCAGAGTCGGCACAGTGGGCTACATGGGTGAGAATTGTCTGTTGTCTCTGTGTGTGTATGTACGTGTGTTTGTATGTGTGTGTGTGTGCAGACTTTAGAGGTTTTATCTTATTTTTTTTTAAAAAACTTTTTGTTTTACTTGTTCTTAAATAGACAATTGACTTAATACCAAATGCAGTCCTGTTAAGGTTTTATTATGTAGGCAAATAATGCCTGAAGAAAGGTGAATTTTACTTTAGTTATGGTGAATTCCATGTTAGTGTTTAGAATTAAATCCCAAAGCTACAAAAACGAGCCACAAAATTTTCACATTTGTTTTTCAGCAGAATTATATGTTTTTGAATGTCAAACTTGAAAGGACTAAAATAAAACAGGAAAAATAGTAAAGCGTATTGAAATTCTGTTATCAGTAAATGTGAATGGGATTTTAGATGCAAGTTACTGTAGCAAAATGTTAGTGTGCAAGAATTCTGTGATGACTAGTTTTCAATGTGCTGTGACAAATGTGTGTGCTAACAGCGCCAGAAGTAGTGAAGAACGAGCGGTACACGTTCAGCCCAGACTGGTGGGGACTGGGTTGCATCATTTATGAAATGATTGAAGGAAAGGTGTGTACCTGACGGATTGGAGAATAATTCAGAGGAAAACCTTGTTAGCAATAGGGCATTTGCCACGAGTGCTTGCTCTCTATACTAGGCTACTAATTTGCCCGAGCTCATTCTGCCCGAGTTGCGTTGACCTTTCTAATTCAACTATCTAAATTCCACTCAGTGAAATTCAAGGTCACCGGCACGTGGCAAATGCCCTATTAAAATATGTCGACTTCTTGTCAATTGAATACCACTCTTTTTCTCTTCAGCTAACAATTTATGTTGAAGTGCATTTCTGATTAAAAAAAAAATTATTTTGACTTTTTTTGTGGTTACAATCTTGAAACAACTTGATAAGTTGGCTGGGTTACAGTTATGAAACAGTAAATTTTATTGGCATATATAGCCTTTGTTAAGGTTATGCAATTTTGTAACATTTATGTGCTTTACATTGACTTTTCAGAAAATAAGTTCTTGAACTGCAAAACTACCCTATTTTTCGGACTATAAGGCGATACTTTTTTCCCAGACTCTGGCCCCAGCGCCTTATGATATGACTATTAAAATAGTAAGAAAATATAACAAAATCTGAAACTTGGGTAAAAATTGGGGGCGGGGGAGGCACCTTATAAAAAGGTGCGACCTATAGTTCGAAAAATATGGTCAGGAGAACGCTTTGCCCTCATTCTACCTGGTTTTATCTGTCACAAAATTGAGAAAGTCTTTTTTTTCTTCTTTTTTTTGGATGTAATCTTTTCTAGGATTGACTTTTTTTTTTCCCAAACAACTCATCTCACTTGATCTATCTGTCTTAAGAAAGTTCTGTATTTGTATTTGTATTAGTTCTAGTCACAGAGACGAGTGTCAGTGAAATTCGTGTTGCTCCCACATAATGGGCGCGTTGCTGCATATCAGCGCCATCCTTTGTTTCTTCTTTTTTGTTGTTGTGAGACTGTGGTGTATGTGTGTGTGTATGCGAGGAGAGTGGACTTTGGAAACTTCGCTATCAATTTAGTATGTAACAGGTAGCGGGACTCTCCATGCTCTTATCGACTTTCCTCTGCCATGGGTTTTTATGTGTGTAAAGCGCACAGGCCAGACTTGCTTCAAGTCCCCATCCGAAAGAGTCTGAATTCAGTTTGTTGAACTGGAAAGAAATGACGAGGCTGTGATTTAATCCTGAAAGACTTGTGCAATGAACTGACAGGCCAATGCCTTGACTATCATGCCACCCACCTTCCTTCCTGTGGCTGTATGTACTCTTGTTGTTAGTTTATTTTTGCTGTAGCAAAACGTTTCTCTTTCCCTCCATCAACCCCACTTTAAGATGACTACTAGCCACAACAAACTTTGCAAGCAATTTATGTGTGTGTGTGTGTGCGTGTGCACGCAGGCCCCCTTCAGGGCGCGGAAGGAGAAGGTGAAAAGGGAGGAGGTGGACCGACGTGTGCGAGAGGACCATGAGGTCTACTCCACCAAGTTCGATGAGGATTGCCGCGGAATTTGTGAGGCAGTAAGGGCTCCTGTTCTAGCTTTTCATTGCTTTATTTAAGTAATAGGGGCTTTTGACTACAGTATATCAATGGTGTGTCACTATTTGTGCTTAGGGATTCTTTTTCAATCAATCGTTTCAATCAATCAATCAATCTATCAAAATTTTATTTATTGTCTCCATTTAAAACAAGGAAATTTGTCTTGCAGTCAATGTAAAAGAATACAAAATACAATGCAATACAATAAATGCATACACATTAAAGAGACCACACACGTGAACACTCCCCACCCCCAACCATGGCAACACAGTGAAAGGCCAGTCACAAGAATATTCTTAAATATTCTAAGCAAAGAAATGGACTTGATGACTATAAATTCAGTTCCACCTTGATAGAGTGTAGTGAACACAAAACGATTACAACAGTAAGGCTTGATCTGTATCTATGTTTTAAGTTAGAGACGAGCGCTGACAAAGGGCAGTCCAGCCCTGAAATACTTGCTTTTTAATAAATATAATAGTTATTTCTACTTGTTGGGTTTTCTTTCTGCATGTTCTGCTATGTTTTGGGTTATATAGATATCCCCAGTAATTATGATAACATACATTCATCGTAGTATTACTTCTACTGAAATTGAAATGAATGAAATATGGAAAGAGTGACTGTGCATGCTGGAGAGAATTGTGTGAAATGCTGAAGACTGTGTTTCAGTTGCTGGACAAGGACCCCACGAGTCGCCTGGGCTGTACAGGGGAGGGGGCGGACCAAGTGAAATCTCATCCTTTCTTTCACCACATTAACTGGAGGAGGCTAGAGGCGGGCATGTGTGAGGTGCCGTTTGTGCCAGATGTAAGTGCCATGCCCAATGGCTTGAATTTGGACTCTTCCCCCCACCACACCCCACTCTACCCCTATTTTAAACTGTCCAGCCAACAGATATGCTTGTTCTGAATTCTCTGTATGCTCATGCACAGTGCTCAGACCTTGCCAGTGTACATATTTTACAATTTGTTTACAATGTTATAGCAGCTGGCCAGACCTAATTATATACTTCACATGTTTTTGTTAAAAAGCTGGTAAGCGACTTACTGATTGTGATGAGTTTGAATCAGTTGTTTTACAGCGAGTTTGGTTAGGGTTGTTGATAGGAAAACACTGTTACATTGCAGGGCAGGTTTCTTTTTGTTCTTGGTCTAGATAGGTCTCTGTATAACCAAAGGCATATTACATGCATTGTGAAGGAGTATGTTGCTCGCTAATTTGATATTTAAATGTGTGTTTCTTCAGCCCCGAGCAGTCTACTGTAAAGATGTGCTGGATATAGAACAGTTCTCAACAGTCAAAGGGGTTAACCTAGACGCCAGTGATGATTCCTTCTACAGCAAGTTCAACATCGGAAGTGTATCCATTACATGGCAAAATGAGGTTAGTTTGACGCAACGGGAGTTTATGTCACCAAACTAAAACGAAAGAAGAAAAAAAGGTCAGCCTAAGTGGTGTGAAAGCGACTTTAAAGAAAGAGCTGAGCGGACCTGTGCTTATTGTCTGATTGTCCTTTGCCGATCTACAAAGTAGATCGCAAAGGAGTATGTTTTCGTTCAAGTTTATTTTTTATTTTTTTATTATTTTTCTGTTTGTCCCAAGGATATCTCCTGAACCGCTTGACCGAATCGCTTCAAATTTTGTGTGGTGGTGTGTCACCATGAGAGGAAGGCATTTTGCCGTCCTGACCTTGACCTTGGCGTATGACCTTGAAAACCGAAAATTCTTTAAGGGGCCATAACTTCCACACCGTTGGTCTTAGAGTCTTCAAATTTGGCATGTAGGTACTTTGGCTAATGGCCGTTCTGATGATGGCATACCGGTCAAGGTCAAGGTCCGGGAGATCGGTAGGCCTTGAAAGTGGTAGGGGTATAAAAATTGTGTTTTAAATCTCTATACTACTGTACGCTATAGCGTACATTACATGCCACGCACAAACGTTCCATACTACTTACTAGGCGGGTTTGCATCATTACATACAAATTATTTAAAAAATAATGCTTAACCGCAGTTTTGAAAATGTGCAGTATTTATAATAATAAAAGCTAGCATATGTTATAATTCCAAAGTAAATTTTTTATTATTAACATTTTAAAAAAGCATAACAAAGAAGACGAAGAGAGGGGTAGTGACTCGTTTTCATTCATTGCGGTACTAAAAAGAGACTGGAAGTGATTTCATTAGTTGAAAACTATTAAGATACCGTAAAGGAACACTTCTATACCGGTTTGGGTTGCATGGCTTCACAGAGTTGTGAATTGTGAATGGTTAAACGCTATGTACGCTATAGCGTACATTAGTATTGAACGGTTGTAAAGGGAAGCAATCGGCCAGTAAAGAGTGAGTTAAGCCATATTTTCCACATTTGTACTTGACAGAAGTGCTTCAGATTATGTGTGGTACTGTATAGCCTAGAGTAGAAAACACCCGAGCATAAATTATCGCCATGCTGACCATGACCTTGACGTGTGACCTTGAAAACCGAAATTTCCTTTGCGCTATATATTTATTGTCCAAGCTGTATCTCGTGAACTAGAAGACGGAATCCCTTCAAATTTTGTGTCAGGATGTGACGCTAAGAGTATAACACATGCGTACATAAATTATCCCTCGGAGATACAATGTCTCCGAGTGGCAGACATGTTTCTGTTTTTCTTCACCCTCCTATATCTCGTGAAATACTGTATATAATCCACATTTTGTGGGGGGTTGTAAAAAGAAGAGTAGAAGACAATGTAGTACAAATGATGCCACGTGGGATTTTAATGTCGCCGAGTGGCAGACATGTCTCCGAGTTAAGGGTGTACACCCCATTAATTAAGGGTGTACATCCCGGTAAAGGAGGGGGTCTAATGCTTAAAGTAAAAGACATCCTAGCACAAAATGTGTTACGTGGGGCTTAAATGTCGCCGAGTAGCAGACATGTCTCAGTGTTAAGGGTGTGCACCCCACCAATTTAGGGTGTGCATCCCGGAAAACGATTTGCACCCAGTCAAGGGTTTGTAGGTGCATCACCCAAAGGTCACAAGGAGGACGGGGACCTAAGATGTGAGGGGCAAAGGAGGTACAGGGCGGGGGCATGTACCAATTAGCCTTGTGAAATAGGAATTAAAGTTTCAATTGAAACCTCATAAATGATGAGTCAACTACAGTGTTGCTGTTTTTATTCCTTCTAGTCTCAAAAGATTAATGAATTTCAGATTAAATGATTCCCTAAAAACATAGGTTTATGTGAGGTAAATTCATCTTTAATAAAAATTAAAAAAAGAAAAAAGAAAAGAAAGAAATGTTCTTGTTTGCCTGTAAGCATTTGATGCATGCAATAAACAAGGGTATGTATAGTGTTCAATACACTCAATGCAGTTTCCTGACTCAGACCTGTCAGTCACGCTACGATCAAATTCGTCGTATTGGTTCAATTCACAAATATATCTCAGATGAAGCCACAGTAAGGCTTGTTACTTCCCTCATCCTATCTCGTTTTGACTACTGTAATGCTGTTCTTTCTGGCCTGTCAGTCTCTTCTCTATCTTGTCTCAAGCGTATTCAAAACACAGCTGCTCGTCTTGTTCTCAGGAAGAAAAAGTTTGATCATGTCAGCCCTCTTCTCCGTTCTTTGCACTGGCTACCTGTCGCAGACAGAATTGAGTATAAACTAAACACTCTTTGTTGCAAATCTATCCATCAAGCTGCTCCATCTTACCTCTGCGACAACATTTCCATTTATACGATAGCTTGCACATTACGTTCAGTCTCCGACCCTCTTTCTCTCCAGATCCCTAGGCCTCCTGGAACAAACTTCCTCTCTCCCTCCGTCAGCGACTGACCCTCTCTGCTTTCAAATCAAACATCAAAACCCAGCTGTTTCCCCATCATTGAAGCTCTTTCTCTCTTTCCCTCCTCCTCTTTCTTGCCTTTAGGACCATTTCTCAACCGTGTGTGTGTGTTATCTTTGTTTAAATGCGTTATGAAAGTTTAACGTGTGTGTGCGCGCTTCAATTTGATTTCTATCAAGATTTAGCGCTGTATAAATACTGTATGTTGTCTGTTCACACGTTTGCAGATGTTAGAAACGGAGTGCTACAAGGAGCTGAACGTGTTTGGAGCCATGGGAGAGCCCTCGCCTGACCTGAGGGAGGATCTACCTCCGTCACCACCCCCGCGGGGCTTCTTCGATCGCCTGTTTCGCAGAAGACGAGTAAGTGTCCACCCTGGCAAGGGGAGGAGAGAGGATGAAAGGGCAGTGTCACATTTGTTGGCATTTGTCAGACACTGGCAGTGGCTGTGCAGGACTGACCGGAAGGAAAAGCTTCACAGGTTTATTTTGCTTTGTGTTCTAATCTAATCTGCTTGTTGATTTTTGTGATAGTGCGGGAGAAAACCCTTCATAACTGGACCAACCAGCGGCGGGGCAGCATTTTCGGCTCCAGTGACCTTGAGGGTTCTAGGTCCCTCTGTTCAAACGCTATCATGGTAACATAGATGGTCGTGAACAAGCAAACGCCACTGAAAACATTAACCAGCTTTCGCTTCACCACTGGTCAATAAGTCACTCAGCATATGCGTAACCAAATAAAAAAAAAAGAAAGTTCAACAACCCTTAAAATGTGAAATTTATGTTTAAGCCATACAGTGGAACCTCCTTTATAAGACCCTCCTCCCCCATTATAAGACTCCCTCCTTTTTAAGACCTACTTCTCTGAGACATTGCCCTTCTTTGTAAGTATTAAAATTACCTCCCTTATACAACTCCCTCCTATAAGACCTCATTTGGGATGATTTTTGAAGGTCTTATAAGCGAGGTTCCACTGTATGTAATTTATTCAAAAAATAGCAGCCCTCAAAATGTTTACTGTCTGTGTAACATGTTTAAGTTTATATGTATTCTATGCACACCCAAAGCATGAATTAAAACTATTTTTTAATAAATAATATATTGGGTCTAAATATCAGTTTAGTCTATATTCTTGTCTGGTATTGTAACTGTACTTTTTGCCTTTATGGAAGCAAAACCGTGCACAAGTTTAATTAAGCCTCCTTTTTTTTCTTTTCCGCGCTATCACAGATAACTTAGAATTTGTAAATTTATTGTGAATGCATGACTCTTTGTATGGTTCATCATCCCTTTGTGAAAGAGATGGGATTGGGTGACTGGCTGAACGGTGCGTTTAGAGGGAAGGCAGAAGGGTGAAGAGGGAGCAGGGTCTGTACAGCTCTTGCTTTGGACAGTTTTTAGGCTTGGTCTGGATCTAAAATCTCTCTGTATTGCAGCCTGTTACAAAAGAGGAACACAGAGAGACATACTGTTGTAAGTTCAATGTCTGGACGTCTCCGCACTGCACATCAAATTGTGTACAAGCATAGCACTGTACCACAGCCGCAGCTAAAAGATGGTTCTACGAGGACTGTTGTTTTGTTGTCACGTATGTCGTGTCAAGCGTTATGGATAAGAAGAAAAGATTGTGGTAACTTCTTTTTGTGAAGCACTTTTTGCAGCACACAATACATCGCCAGTAATGAAGTTGTTTGGAGAGGGCGGGATCGAGAGTCTAGTGTTAAACTGTTTAATGATGCATAGCTGCTTGTTAAGTTCAAATAGACGATTTTCGGAGAAAAAACCCTATGGAGAGCACTTCATGAAAATTAGAGTTGATTACCTTGACTTACTCGGTCAAAACCATAGCAACCATGGCAGCATGGCGGCGAAGCTTTAAACCGCAGAATGCCAGTCAGCGACTTGCAAACATTTTTTTTTAGTAAAATAAGGGGTGGCCAGTTGCTACAAACTTATAGAACTTGCAAACTGTGACGTAAAAATATAAATGACATCAATTTTAGAGTGACGCACTGCATTCTAAATGCTATGTGTCTCCTCAAACACACAAGGCGAGGGCTGGGGATTTACCTGATGGTAGAGTAACTTCCCCTGTTTGACCGATTGAATTAGGCGAGATTACTCCCACACACCATGAAATTACTCCCCTTAATTATTTCCGAACAATTCCTATTGGTGAGCTTTTTAAACTGTTTTGTGAGTGTGAGCACACAGTGATTGCAGCTTTTTGATAGCGTATCACCCACTTTTGTCTCAGCTTTAGTCTCCGTCTGTTATTGCTACTGCCTTTGTTTTGCCTTATAGTTTTCCTTTTTTTTTTTTGGTGTCAATTCTTATAGTTGTGCCCATTTTAATGGATATGTTTCTACCAATTGTACGAGTAAAAAAACACACCTTAATATGCCTGCTTCTATACTTGGAATTTGTTTTGTCTTTGTATGCTTTAGAGCAGCTTGTTATTTCGTTTTCACCCTTATGAAGCTTAGAGTTATAAATTGTGCTTTTTACTTTGTCTTTCTTGTTCTCTGCACCTTTACCAACACTACAAGAGGAAAAAACTGGATTATGGTTGGCTGTAGATGATAAGAGACAACTGTGGTATGCCCAAAAGATTGTTTGTTGGCAAGTAGCCATTCATATTAACCCCTTCACTGCCGAGCCTGGTTCCGGGGCAACTATTTGCCAAGCCGTTTTAGGTTGCGGAGTCTATTGCAAAAAATTCTGAATAAAAGTGCATATAACCTATGCTTTTCTGAAAGGGAATTGAATATACTAGCATTTGAGAACACTCTCACATGCATTCAAACATACTGCGGAAAGCATATGGATAGAAAAAGGGAAACTCTTAGAATAACCCTATGACGGATATTTCCGTGACGGGGCAGTTTATAGGTTACCGGAAGTTGACGGAAATATCCGTGACGGGGCAGTGATGAGGTTACGTTTTTGTTTTCTTTTGTCCTGTGTAATTCTCAACAAATTAAAACAAGAGTCCAAATTTAAGCCCTAAAGAAAAGATTTAATGACAAAGACAACACATGTCCTGACGTTTCGGGTTCAACACGTTTTTCAGTAACTGAAGATAAACATTTTCATGACATAGTGAAATACATGACGTAAAGACGTAAACAGCGTAAACGTCAGGACTTGTGTTGTTTTTCTTCTTTTCTTTGGGGTTTAAATTTCGACTCTTGTTTTAATTTTTTTAAGAATTTTACTGAACCCAGCAGTCATCTTTGTTTCTTCAAATTTTGTCCTGTGTAATTGAGCAAATTGACCAGGTAAATGAAAGCACATGCTGAGTTGTTATAAAATCTGTTCCCATTAAAGGGGCACCCTGACGGATACGTTTTTGCAAGAAACATGTCGAGATCACCAGGAAAACACCCTTTACAGAGATCGCAGCACTCACTTTGCTCTGGTTTCCTAGAAATCAAACTGTCAAATCGGCAATTCCTCCTTGGCGGAGGTGCTGGAAGTCAAATTCTTTCAGTGAAAGATTATTTCATTCTTTTCTAATGGCCTCTTGAGTCGTTTAGACCAAATTACGAAAATCCACAATAGGAAGCCTTTTTATTTACAGTTTACCAAGAAGGAGTTTCGCTCACAACAAATGTGATAGCTCCATTTAAAAATGATTATTTTTAACTGCACTACAAAGAAAAAGCCCATCCAAAATGGCTTCTCTCTCCAGCAATTCCGCTAAGGAGGAATCGCCGTTTTGACAGTTTGATTTCTAGGAAACCAGAGCAAAATGAGTGTTCCGATCCTTGAAAAGGCTGTCTTTCTGGTGATCTCGACATGTTTCTTGCAAAAACTCATCTGTCAGGGTGCCCCTTTAAGCTGCTTTCTTCTGCTCTTTGTTGGGTATTGTTACATTCAGAATGTATGCACGCACTTGTTTCTCAATTGTTGGCTTTTGTACTTATTTATGAACTTAAAAAAATATTTTTGGTATATTCTAGTCACAGAGACTTATCTGTGAAATTCGGGCTGATATCCCCCGGAGAGCGCGTCGCCGCAAGTGCAGCGCCTACCCAATTTAAAAATGATAATTTTGGGGGTTGGGGGCACAGTGAGGAGGAGGTGTGTGCACACTTGGAAAACCTAGCTATCAATTTGGCCATACCAGGTAGCAGGATTTCTCCCTGCTCTTACTGACTTTCAGCTGCCGTTGGATTTGTACGTGCATAAAGCACACGGGTCAGACTAGCTTTAAGTCCCTATCCGAAGGACTCGACTTTCAGTTCGATTTTCCTGTCAAACTAGAAAGAAAGAGCGAGGCCGGGATTCGAACTCGGGTCACTCACGCTGCAGTTATGCATTACATTTGGCAGGCGAACGTCTTAGCCACTCTGCTACCTTTCTCCCAAGGCAAGGTGCTAGTAATTTCTTATTTTCATTCCAAAGTAGGTCTCTGCACTTAAGATAGAATGATTGTGGGTAAATTAGTTTTGTTTCACAGGCAATGTGTTTCATTATTCTGATTCCCTTTGCATTTCAATTACGCTTTGATGCTGACTACATCTTTCACTGTAAACATTGGTTATCAATTCAATGGCCAAATTTTGTATTTTTTTTAATTTTTAAGCTTGACCCTATCCTGGGCCTTTGTGGCTCCTGTGTTGCTCAGTGCATAAGTTATTCCCTTTGCATTTCAATTACGCTTTGATGCTGACTACATCTTTCACTGTAAACATTGGTTATCAATTCAATGGCCAAATTTTGTTGTATTTTTAAAATGTTTAAACTTGACCCTATCCTGGGCCTTTGTGGCTCCTGTGTTGCTCAGTACATAAGTCATTCAAAGTGCTTCATCACACAGCCTGGTTTTAAACTTGAAATCTACAACATATAACAAAGAAAATCCACCCTCTATTGGCCACTGCAATTAGGGTTATTAATGCCCTTGACGGCAAGAGTTAAGCCCTTGTTGATCAGTATCCAAAGGGGCATTCACTCTTGCAAAAGGCAGCCATTAGGTGGCCTCAGATAGGGTTATTGGCAAGAGTTATACCCTTGTTTGGTCAGATCTCAACCATCTTCCCCCACAACCAAGGCATTCACTCTTGCAAAAGGTGTTCTTTGCAGTGGCCAATAGGTGGACTACATGACAATTCAAGGTAATAAAGGTTAGTTTGGGTGATTAAGAAGTTGTTCTCATAAAGGCGCATTAAAAAAAAAAGAATGCAAGTTCTCAGTGCCCTTTCATACCTTGAACACTAGAATAAAGGAAAAAGAAAAGCTTATCGACATTGTAATAGAAGTGATGTGAAGTAAAAACAACAACAAATCTTCCAAAAAGTTTGGGCGACAAGTTGTGCATGCTAAAAACAGTACTAACCCCTTCACTGTTCTGTTGATGAACAGTGTTCGTCATAGATGATGTCATAACGTTTGATGTCATGTCCCTATAATGATGGTTTTGGGTTGGAAAGACAGGAAAGATATACTTCTAGACCATTTTCTCAGATTGAGTCTGACAGGTCTCTTTTAAATTTTATAATAAGAAAATCCAAAATTTCCTCAGTTTTCCTCTAGCAGTGAAGAGGTTAAAGAAACTCTAAATTAAAGAAGAAAAAAACCACTCACAAAATACTTAGTGGGAAAAAGAAAAAGTGTTCTTCAGTTTTTCTACAACTTAATTTTTTTCCTTCTAAAAATGAAATGATTTACCAAAGATTGATTTGTGTGCAGAACGAGGACACAAACTCCAACTCCTAGAAGATGACTGGGAAGCAAAAAGTGTGGATCAGGGAAGAAAAGTGTCGGAACGTCTGAATAAAGGGCAAGAAACCACTAGAAACACTGCCGAACGATGCGAGACCTGCACAGTTTATACAGTGAGAGTGGTCTGACACAAACAGGAGCTGTCCTGCCTTCTACAACGTCAGTCAGATTCCATAGACTCGCTTGGAAATGGAGCTGATAGTGCTGCAGAGCTTGTAACGCTACGTACTTAGCATACCAAGCCTAGCACACACACACACACACAAACACACATGTTAGCTCATACACATCACCACATATGCATTCAATAACAAACAGGTGCATTCATGTTAACTCATACACACCACAACTACAGTTTTGTACATCCACACATACCATTGCATATACACATTACACTTTCTCTACCCCCCCCCCCCCCCCTTCCCATGCTCGTACGCACACACACACATATCATATGTTCATATACACACTCACACAGGCTGTTGCAAATTGCATGCCATTGTATATGAGACCACAGGACTTTAAAGTTACCAACAAAAAGTGTATTAAAATAAAATCTGCTGCATGAACTTGCATTGCTCATGGAGCATGAGCATTGCAGGAGGAAAGCAAGGGTAATCATAAGCCCGAGGTAGAGACAGGGGTCACAGGCTTTCCATGTATTGTTGATTTGTTGCATAGAAGGTAGTGGAGGGGGTGAGTGACTTGAAACGAGCTACCATATTGATTCTTCCAACCACTGTAACAGTGCCACTCCACCCATTATGCTGCCACCCCCACCCCTCAACTCAAGAACAAAGGAAGCGTCTTAAATATTGTACCTATAATCTAGTCATGGAAGTTAACTTGCCGAACACTGTACAAAACTAAAACTGTTTCACTCACACATTTTGTGTGTATATGTGTGCATTTTATGTATATTTTGTGCATATATGAGTGAGCGTGCGCATTTGGTTTTGTGTGAATGTGCGCATGTGTGTCTCCTTGCATGTGTGTGTTCATAATGTTATTGTGCATGCAAATTAATGCATGTCAATTTGACTTGTAAGGGTGGGCATTTGTTGGGTAGCTGGTTTTAACAGAGCAGTGTGCTCGGTCAAAAGGGAGATAAAGCTGTTTTGGAATGAGGGCGGTTCGAAGCTCAACACTGGGAACTGTATGCACATCATGCTGTATTGAAATAATACATTCACCAGTCTCTTTACAAGTCTTTTCTACAGTTCACGAATTTACACGTTGTTGAAAGGCAGCATGCATAGTTTTGAAAGATGGTGTTAATAATATATGAAGCAGTGATACTTGGATGTATCACCAAGAAGGCATTTCATTTAGGATAAGGAAAGAAAGGAGTCAGTAGTAATGGTCATGAACCTTTGTTTACCTTTATTTAAACACCAACCCAAAGATGACATTTTTCACTCGCCCCAAGCCCTACCGGTACTACTACTTTCCTCAACCTCATTCCAATGCTGTTCACCGAGCAGTAGTTGGAATGAGGGAATCTAGATGCATAGTTGTGAAAGTTGGTGTTAATAATGTATGAAACAATGTGATACTTGAATATATCATTAAGAATAGGTGTTTCATTTAGGATACGAAAAGAAAGGAGACAGAACCCTTGTTTACTCACCCCCCCCCCCCTTTATGTTGATCTCTTTACTCCTTTTACCCCAGTGAATAAATGATGCTGGCTGCCCGCTGAACGGGTGCTGGTGGCCAGGTAAAATACAACACATTAGGGTGTGCTCTCCCCTTGATGAATATGCCACGATGTGGCCCAATCAACTATGGATGCAGATGTAATGTGATTTAACGGTAATTTACCTGTTTGGATCGCATCTTAGGATCGTATATAGCTAAGACATAAAAAAAAAGCAACGATCCAACCAACAAGAATAATACTATAGCAACAACTCTAACGACAAAAACAACAACGAATCTACTGCTTATTTTATTGAAAGGGATTGCTCTCGGCATACTGTTACCAAAGAGCTTACCATTTCATTCAGACCATGTACAAATACGCCTTGGCATGAGGCTGTGTCAGACCAGTTGACATAAGCTAAAACACCAAGGCTACATCAAAATGTTATGTTCTGCATGGTTGTGCGGGGATTGTCTTAAGCCGTGACAAGCTCCTAGCATAACATCATCAGTCTAAAATCCTCTAAAGTCGGAGTGTGGCTGCCCACGTGGCGGGGTAATCAAAGACGGTCGCACACGTAATGTTCTCATCCCTAGCTGGTGCATTTGTACCATAGTGTTCGGGTGCTTCGTCTGTTGGGATGATCCCTGGAGTCTTTAATTAAGCCAGGGTAAGAGAACAACAACAACATATACAAATGGGCAGCATTGCTGTTATCCACAAGCAAGTATTGGGGGGGGGGGGGGGGGGGGGNAGCCAACAATATTATTTCTACATTGTATTGGACATTGTTTGCCCATGCTATGTTTTAGAGGGCCTAGTTTAGCTTATCGCTGGATAATTTAGAGTACTTGGTGTAGTTTATTGCAGGAGAAGAAAATAATTGATGGTTGTGAATTAATTTAGAGGCTTTAGTTTAGGTGTCCTTTTCTCCCCAAACACCAGTCTACAAAACTGCTGTGTTTGAATATGTCACTATGAAACGGGGTTTTACATCTCCAATGTCATTGTTGTGATGTTTTGTTTCTTTCTCACCCTTCTTAGAACATGCAGTACTGTTGTGGTTGAGTGTTGTTCTAGTACATAGTTTTGGTGAGACTTAAGGGCCAACCACTCGTCCACTCAAATCGCACGACTGTACGATACGATTCGATCACGTGGTCTCAAAGAACAAATGTGATTCGCACTTCGAGATCACGTGATCGAATCGTGTCGTACACATGTTATGTATATGTATAGATAGGTACAGTCGTGCGATTTTAGTGGACGTGTGGCTGGCCCTTTAAAGCATGATAGCATGAATTTCATTCTAGTGAATTAGACAATGTGATATGATGCTTAACGTGAGCTGAATAATTTATTTTTAAATTAGGTGTTCCAAAGCAAGTAAGTTATGTAACATCCCAGTCCTCTTGCATTTTTTTTCAAAGATGACTGCAAACCATGCTTCAAAAAATACAAGTGTGTGATGCACATACCTTGCAGGACTGTCTACATAGCTTTTCATATAGAATTGGATGAAGAATGATAAGATCTATATCTGCACACCCAAATGACCTATACTTTGTGAATGGCGTTGGTTCTTCTTCTTCTTCTGCGTTCCCAGGCCAAAAGGCCATAATGGGTAAAGTACGTATGTGTCCGTTTCAGTTTTCACTGGTCTCCCCGCTGCGTACAGCCGACACATTCCGATTTCAGAGGAGCTCAAAGGAGAAAGGTTATTTGGAAGATATTTTTTGAAAAAAGGCAGGAGAATGGGCCAATAAGTCAGAAAGATAGTAGATAATAGAAAGCATAGGGAAAAGGCAGAGTCAAAAAGAGTGGCAGATTAGAGGAAGTTACAAGCACATAACTTCCAGAAGGTGGAACTATTTTTATGAAAGACCCCCCAGTATCCCCACGGGGAGGCACTGGTTCAAGAATGCAAGGAATGTAAACAGCATGGCAAATGCTTTAAATCGAAGCAAAAAATCTGATATGCAGAGAGTGAATTAGATACAGTTTCGGGTTGAGATTGATGCCCATTTTGAAAGACTGGTATGGGATATTGGGTACTAATCTATTGCCGCTAACGTGAAGCTTCAATGTCAGGAGAAAGCACCTTGAAGCTTTGTTAAGCTTGAAAGTGAATGACGATTGATGGGGCCGTGGGTGCTGTTGACTGCATGCCACCCAAACTTCCAAGCCAGGAAACCTTGTGTGGACACTGGTGTGAATCTGATAGGGTTCCTCTTTTCTTACACAACTGTTTGACGATATGCTCAAGTGCCGGCTGCTTTGTGGGCCGGAGATGTACAATGTGTATGTACTTACATGTATATGTATAGATAGGCATGTCTGTCAAAGAGAGACATAGTGTATGTGTATCATATGGTTGCGTGCACACAATTATGTTGTATGTGTGCAACAAGATTTCCAGTTTTTTGAGGGGACAGGCTTATGCCTTTGCCATGCATTTACGTGTTAAAGTGATAATGATTATCATTCTAGTCATGTGCTGGGCACTGGTTGCCAAATTTGCAAGTTTGTCATGTGTGGTAATACTGTTTTTTTATTATTTTTATTTTATTATTTTTAATTTTATTTGTTTGGGGGGGAGAGGGAGGGGTGTGTGTGTGATGAAAAGAACACTATTTGTCAACACAAACTAACAAGGAAAAACAAATGAATAAAAAATAAAAAAGGCTTAACAAAGAAGCAAACGGAATAATAACTACAGCCACCAAATAGTAAAGTGAGCACTATTTCTATTTCACTTGCTGGCAAAGCAGTTCATCTCCTTATGACCCCCCAGGTGCCCCTCCTGTACATGGTTCTAATCAATTATAAACAATTCTATGAAGATTTATTAACACAGCTATTAAAGAGCGATGTTTGAAATAAGCATACGAGAAGAACTAAAAAGAAATATTTTGCTACAGATTATCAGCAAAGGAAGATTATTGTCAGCTGAAGAGAACTAATAATGCAGATTGAAGCAATGATGCAGTGACAGTCTTTGTCGCAAGTAACCTGATCAAACCCAGAAAGAGCACTAGAGATTCAATGCATTTTTCGCCGCCAGCCATTTTTCAGCAAAAGATTTCCATTAAGCTTACCTGGGTAGAGAAAAAAAAAGTCTGCAATAGTGGGGATTCTTCTATGACATGTATAAAGTAAGGCCTATCCTTACCTCCCAAAATTATGAAAATAGGCTCTTTGGATAACAGACCCTGGTTTGAGGCCTTTTCGTGACATGGGTGTTAAATCATTGTGGTGCTAAAGTGCAACATTGGCGGTGAAAGGGTTAATGGGCCGTGTTTTAAAAATTAAAGTAAGAATTATAAACAACATCAAGTACATACTTGCCAATACTTGAAAGAGGAAGTGCTTCTCACAACGTTTCCCTCGGAAGCAGAGATATTTGTGATGTAGCAAAGAAGCAGTATGTTGAAACATCATTCAAGATTCTGTAATTAGCCAATGCATCATAATACAAAGGAAATCGTTTTGGTTTTGCACAAGACACAATCCAACAACGACGAAAGCATGCACATGGATGGACAACCAATATAAGAGGGGAAGAAAAAAGAAAAGAAAAAAAAGATTACATTATCGTGTATCAGTCTCTCTCTCTCTCTCAGATTCTTTCTTTCTCTCAGACGCACACCTACACATACACCAACACACACATACACGTGCATATACATTTATACCAACACATGTCCCACCTCCTCACACACGCACTCACACACACTCACACACAAGACCGTGAGCATGCAGGCACACCGATTAACACAAGTCTGAGTAAAATAGGATACAAAAATACCCCTAGGGGGGTGAGCCTACTGAGTATTGATGGCTCTGACAGTAGAGGGGTAAAAGCTGTTCTTCAGGCGGTTAGATTTGCACTTAAAAGAGCAGAACATTTTACCAGAAGGGAGTGATTGATTATACTGTACTCTGGTGACAACTGTTTAATCACACAGCCACAACAGTTTAAGACAACCAGCTGGCCCAAACAGACAGACACCCCTCTCACCCTTCGGCATTATGTTTCTCTAATCCAGTCACTTTTCAGTTCGTTTAATTTGTCCTTTCTGCAACATTGCATAAGACAGAAAAAAGCTCATGCAGAAAAGGAGAGAAATGTGTGTATTCTTCCTCTCTAAATACCTACCACCACATGGGAAACATACTGTCTAAAGAATGATCTTAACCCCTTCGCTGCTGCCTACTACTTGCGCATGCGCCCCTGGCTTGCGGCAATATCGCTACTTAGCGGCGACGTATATATACGTCGGTGGCAAGTACTGAAGCGCCATAGAGGACGTATATATACGTCGTGGGCAGCGAAGAGGTTAAGATCGAAACAAAAATGCAGCAATAGTTTTTTTGTCGCAAGTTACTTAGTTTACTAATTTGGCAAAGAAAACAAAACAATCCCACGCCAAGCCTTTAGCTAGCCTTAACCTAACCAAAGATATTCTAAAAGGGTAAGATGGATTACTTAAAAGCTCGGCGAACCGGGCTGATAGAGTTATCGTTAGTGCGGACGTGTACACTATTCACAGTGGAGGCTATCCAAAAAGTCGGACTGGAACTTGAACGGAGAATTTAACTGGCCTATCGATGTGTAAAATGTGTCACGTTTCAAAGGGACATAACCAGTGTTTCTGTCCTCACTACTCATATAGGGAAAAGAGACCGGATGTTTATCTTCCCCTGTACGGTCTTTGCCTTAACCTAACTTAAAGATTTCCTGGACATCATGCAGTACACAATGGAAGTGCTAAAGGTGAAAATGGTGAAGTCAACACTTCGTAGATTTTTTTTTCTTTCTTTCTTGTAAGTTAAGAGCGAGATCTCCATATCTCTCCATTTCCTTGCCTGAGCTCTGTAACCCTCCCATTCTCCGTATTGCCAAAACTTCAAATTGTAAACTTGCCGATTAAGCCAGTTAAAACACATTGCAAAGTAGTGGAAGAGCGAAACAAGGATTTGGCCAGTTCTTTTATTCTTCAGTGATTTAAAGTGTTTTGTTTTGGGAGTACCAGTATTATGAAATAAACGTTTTGCTTTTTAACAATGAAAACAATTCTTCTAACATGTATCCTGTATATCAGAGGGCAAAGATTTACGATAATGTGTGTATTAATTTATTTTTTTAATGCTCTAGTTATCTACCCTTGGTGATTAAAAGAAAACCAGGCAATTAAAGTTATACATAGGCTTTAATAAATGAAAAAAAGGTGTGAACGGAATGGACTGTTTAACCTCTTCACTGCCCCGTCACAGATATTTCCATCAACTTCCGGTAACCTATAAACTGCCCCGTCACAGAAATATCCGTCATAGGGTTATTCAAAGAGTTTCCCTTTTTCTATCCATATGCTTTCCGCAGTATGTTTGAATGCATGTGAGAGTGTTCTCAAATGATAGTATATTCAATTCCTTTTCAGAAAAGTGTAGGTTATAAGCACTTTTATTCAGAATATTTTTGCGATAAACTCCGCAACCTAAAACTGCTTGGCAAATAGTTGCCCCGGAAACGGGCTCGGCAGTGAAGGGGTTAAAGACAGTATTGAAGTTAAAAAAGAGATTGCTTGACTGGCGGTTGACAGATAAGTGGGCTTCAACGGAGTGGTAAGGGGTGGGTGGGCAAGGGGTTGTGTTGTGTTGTGTTAAAAAACAAAGAAATATCCTCACCTTGTTCCTGCTCATTCTCTCTGCACAGTCATCTTAGAATGTATGAAGAACATTTATTTGTGTAAATGGTTGTGGGGTTTTTAAAAGAGAGAATCGACGCAAGACCTGGACCTCATCGCACCAGTAACTTATATACACTGCCTCAGTGATATTTAGCATTTTGTTTTGATGTGTTGAGGTGTTTGTTTTTTATATATATTTATTTTTATTTTTTAACTTTACCCATTTGGTGAAAGAATGAAATAGATGTTAGTGCAATGAAGGTCTAGGCGCTTGGACTTGTACTACCCAACCCATGCAACAAATAATTCAATTGTGCAGGCTGGCTCTTTTGTCAGCTATGCTACTTTTAGCAAATGATTCCACATGAGGTTGTATTATATTTTTTGTATCAGGTCGTTGCCAGTAATTTAGGACATTTGGTATGGGTATGGGTATTTAAAGAAATCGTTGTGTAACATATATATTTTATATGTCTGTTTGAATGCCTGGACTTTTCTTCAGACTGAAAAGAACGGGTGTCTCAGCATGTTGGATTTTTTTCTCTGTTTCTGCATATATTCAATTTCAGTCATTATTTATTAATACTCAAAAGTGTATTGGTATTACACACATGAATGACATTTGTAGTATGACATGATTTCAGTGTTGTTCAAGTGATGTAAGTAAGATATAGGATTTATGTGTGTATATTCTTCGATTTACATCCTTCCACTAAAGGTGATTCAGACAGTGTGTATGTGTCTGTGTTATGTGGATGAAGTAGCTTTAAAGGCTTTGCTGTTCATTTTGTTTGTTGCTATGATGCCGTCTTGCTTTGTGAATAAAAGATTGCAGTTTCAATCTCTAGAATCTTAACCCTTTCGCCACCAGCCATTTTCCAGCCAAAAATGTCAATTTAACTTACTTGGGTTGAGAAAAACATTTTCTCTGCAATATTTGTGGTTCCTCTGTGACAGGTATAAAAGGTCAATCTTCACCTTCCAAAATAAAGGTCAAAGAGCATAAGGTCATTGGATAACAGACCTTGATTTGATGTCTTTTAGTAATATGGGTGTTAAATCAATGTGGTGGTGAAAGTGTTTTAAATGAGAAGTAAACCGTATATTGAGCATTATCTTCTTCACATGATTCATACGTTACACAAACCCAAGCACACTTACACAGGTGCATGCATGCATACACACATGTGCACACACATAGCTCCTCAGCAGTGCTGATACTATTTTTAATTTGAAATAAAGGTGTACATGCAACGTTTTTCAGATAAACATTGCTGTTTTTGAGTCTAGCTCAGTAAGCTTGTAAAGCCTATATTATAATTTATTGGTAAAGGTCAAGATGTGCCCCCCTACATTTCTCGGATCTCCCCGCATTTTCACACTTGCCTTTCTTACCAAACATTAAGCTGTATTTTATGAACCTTTCCAGCTAATTATCTTTGTTGAATAATTAATCGCAGTCATGATAAAGGCCATTATCTAATAGGATGTGCTCCCTCCCCCCCCCCCCCCCCCCCCCCCCCCCCCCCTGAAAAATTGAGGAGGGGGAGGGGGGCATCTTTACCTTTACCCATTTATATTTATACAAGTTTGCAACTTTCTGACATTATCCTTTTAAGCTGGGGATGTTACCGCTAGGAGAACCATTTTTACTGAATGTTAGCAGCCACTTTTTTGTATCTTTTTCTTGGCATGCACAGTCATTTTGTAATCTTGTTGCATACTTTCTTTTCTCTCTCACTGTTTTTGTCTTCCTGGTCAGGTAGCGAACGCTAACTTGAATCTTTCCCTGACTTTGTGTTGCTTTATTTGTTTCAATTTGTTAATTGATATCATCTGTCGCTCATTTATTTTTTGTGTCTGATAATATTCATCAGATTGTGTATTTGATTTGAAACAATCGCCAAGCGTAAAAGTTGTAGATCTGCATCATCTGCCACAAAACTTCCAGCATCTTCATATTAAGAACGTTGCTTTGGATTTGGGTGTAATTGTTGCATGTGAGAAACATGTGTTTGTGTGTGTGTGTGTGTGTGTGTGTGTGTGTGTGTGTGTGTGTGTGTGTGTGAAAAAGGTTATTTGGAACTAAGATCTGAAGTGAATTTTATATGAAGGCGAATGTGTTTGTAGCAACCCATACCTTGCCATATTCAAATGGTGCAGCTTTATTTTGTGTATTTTCCCCCTCCCTTGGAAGGTTATGTGAAATGTACTTGTCAGTTCACTTTGTATGCTATTAGGTTTTGATGGACAGACACTAGGTTGGTTTTTTGGTCCATGACATTGAGTGTGAATGGGGCTCTGATAAGCATGTGTAACCATTTTCAGGATTGATTGGTCATTGGATATTTGACTGTCGTCACAAAGTGGCACTGTTAGTGTTATGTATGATTTAAAGACGTATGAAAAAACGAAAAGGAAAAAGAAAATAAGGGGTGTTGGGGGTGTCATTAATTTTAAATGTTCCACTATCGAATCTTGACTGTATTGCTTTGAGATGTGTAAAAAGAAATATTGCAACCCATAGGCTACTTTTGCAATCCCCATTTGTGTGTGTGTGTGTGTGTCTCAAACCTTGGCTCTAGCTTTAACAGACCTGTTACTATTTCGTATTGTACACTTTACTCTTTTAAGTATAGTTCTTTGTTGCTATTCAACATGTTTTCAGAAAACTTTTTATGACCTTTTTAAAAAAAATGTAGACAGGTGGGACAGAATTGTCATAAATTCAATGATTTCAAAGATTTTTGTGTGGTTTGGCTTTTCTAGCCATGGTGAGGGTGGGTGGTGTAAAGAATGAAATTAATGTATGTACTAATGCAATTCTGTCGTCTAATTTGTTCCTTCTGCAAACTTTTTTGTTGCTCTAGGCTTTGCAGAATTTCAAGTGCAGAGTGTCCTAATTCAGTTCTGCCATGTCCAACATTGCAAAATGTGGTGGTTGTTTTTATGTGTGGTTTTTTTGCTTGGACATAAACTGTTTGGTCTCAGCTTTTGGATACCATAGCCATTTTGACATGGTTGCCTAAAACATCTTTTTTAAATGAAAAGTCTAGAAATTTTATAAAGAGAATTTTAAGGAAGATAGGAAAGAAAGTCAGACAGGGAAGTATAATGGTTGTTGGTGAAATTAACAAATAAATTGGAAGAATGCAAATTGGAAGAATGTAAGTTTTAGCAGCCATGCAGCAACATAGATCTTTGGAAAGGGAGTCAAAACTACAGAGAATAAATTGCAGAGAAATTATTTGGCATCAAATGCTTTACAGCCATTAGTCAGACAATAGGCTAAAAATGAATTACACAAATAAAGAACAATAATATTGGCTAACGTCTTTTTTCCCGTTTTTCCCCCCCATGTGGTTGGTGTGTGTGTGTGTGTGTGCTACATTGTGATCCAGCATTTTTTGTTTGTTTGTTTGTTTTCGTTGTTGTTTTTCCACCTCACCCAAGAAAACCACAGAATCAGGGAAAGAAACCAGCTCAAAGTTACTTTAGTTTTTGTTTGTTTGATTGCTGTTGGTTTTTGTATGTGTGCGGGTGAATGCTAGAAGTGTTTGAATGGGTATGATGCTTTACTTCTTTTTTCTCGTACAACTTATTTTGTATCTCCATGGTTGCTTCACTTGTATGTGTTTTATTGTAAGGCATGTTCTTCATTGATCATGATAATGTGATGAAAATGAGATTTCCTTTGGAACCCCACCCCTCTCCCCCTGCTCATGTGCACTGAAATACAGCCTGGAAGATTTTCGTGTGTTTTCTTGTGCCTCTTCAGTTGAGAGAGAGAGAAAGAGAGAGAGAGAGAGAGAGTTTGTGTGTTTGCACACTTCCTGAATTGTTCAAATAACGACAGTAATATTTAATAGACACTGAATGTGCTTTTGTATGATGTCCGTATGGTCCAGTGTACTGTCTGATGATCTGTCTGTTCATCAGACAGCACATTGGAGCATATTTTATATGGAGTTCTTCAGACATCAGTCAAAGAAACCCAAACTTTGCTGGAATGGCTGTGTATTGTAACAACATCCAACGGCCTTTCCGAAACTATGCTCAAGGGAACTGTTGAGAGTGGGAGACGGAGAGGAAGACGGAAAAACGATGGACTGACAACATAGCAGAATGGACAGGGACATTATTGGCAGAAACCAAGGCGTTGGCTCAGGACCAACAGAGCTGGCGAAAACTGGTGAACAACTCCTCACTGTGGCACCCCTGATGACTCCTCACAGAGTTAAGGGAGGAAGGTAGGAATGTGCTTTACATCAAAACATACCAAGGAAAAACAAACTTATGCACTCAGTCAGTTTTGTCCTTGAAACACTGGGGTTATGTTGATGTGGCTTGTTATTTTGGTGAATCTGACTTCATGGTCCATAATTAGAAGTCATTCTACCAAGTTTCATTAAGATCAGTACACTGGTTATGCGCTATGACATGGAATGTTTTTTTGCACACACATACACATGCACATGAACAGACGGAGAAACGCGCAGATCCTCATTTCCATTCCAATGTTGGTACTTCTGCGCTTTTAGAATTGTGAGTACAAACGCAACAAACTTGAAAGTGATTATACAGAAAACCCAACAGCATCATTTTAGGGGTGAATTTGCAGTTTGTAAAGGGGGGTTTCCGTCAGATTAAAAAAAATAATTTTTAGTTACGAAAAAAGTTTATCTTGGATGAACAATAAAGTGTGCGTGTGTCGATCTGTAGACTAGTCATCAACACTAGTCGCAGGGTTAAACCATTCTTCGGTCTGAGAGCACCACTTTTTATTTATATTACAAGGGAAACGACTTTTCCAAGAAATTATTTGCAAAAGAGAGGAGAGTTTTGTCCCTTGAATGCGTAGTCGAAGCATGCCGCCTGGAATAGAACTGTAAAAGAGGCCCAAAAATGCGAAAGTACACTAGAGTACTAACAGGTCTGCGCGTTGGTTGGGTACGTGCGTACCCCCCTTTTAAATCGTAAAGAAATCACGTCATGCTTGCGTCATTTTGAGGGGTACGCAACCCTTAACCCCCTTAACTTGCTACTATGTCAGTCTGTCTGTAAGAATATATTCACACTCCGTAACTGACATCAATAAACAACATACGGTATTTATACGGCGCTGAATCTTGATATAAATCAAATCAAAGCGCACACACACGTTAGCATTCATAACGCATTCAAACAAAAATGCAATACAAAGCGAACCACACACGTTTGACATAAATGGTATACAGCAGAAACAGACCTAAAGGCAAGAGAGAGAGAGAAGAGAAAGAGAGTGGAGCCTCAATCACGGGGGGAACAGGTGAGTTTTGAGGTTAGATTTGAAGACACACATGTGCGCATACATAGACACACAGAGACACACACGCGCGCGCGCGCGCACGCACACACACACGCACGCACGCACACGAGAGAGAGAGAGAGAGAGTGTGTGTGTGTGTTGTTGTGTGTTGAGGCTTATATTCAACTGTGTGTGTGTGTTGATGCTTTATTCAACTGATTGTATTTGGTTTGGGTGGGGTGAGTGGTGGTGATGGTAACGGTGTGTGTGAGTGCGCGCGCGCGCATGTGTGTGTGTGTGTGTGTGTGTGTGTGTGTGTGTATGTGCGTACGTGCGTGTCTGTGTGGGTGGGATGCCTATTTGCATGTGCGTGAGCGATTATTTGGTTTTGTTGTTGAATTTCTTGCTTTTAATTTTTGTTGTTGTTAAGCGCATAGAGCTCCACATTTGGTGGAGGAATGCGCTATATAAATGATTCACTATTATTATTATTATTATTATTATACTCGCAACAACAAAAACACTCAAACACACCCGTCATGCACACAAACATACACGTTTCACAAGACAAGTTCACTCACTTACATGCATGCACAGAGAGAGAGAGAGAGAGAGAGAGAGAGAGAGAGAGAGAGAGAGAGAGAGAGAGAGAGAGAGAGAGAGAGAGAGAGAGAGAGACACACACACACACACACACACACACGGATAGACAGAGAAATGCATAGCCCTTGAATGAATGAAAAATGGTGTTTTACGTCCTCTCGGTCTGGAACAGACGCATATATGGGACATTTGTAGATACAAAGATGGTGGGAACAATACTGGAGGCAATGCCCGGAGGCAGTGCAACACCAGTAAAGTCCCGATTTTTTAAGCAATACAGATAAGTGTAGCGGTAACCACGCCTCGGTTAAACCTCATCGGCTATGGTACCGCCACAATCTTGAGTATAATGATAAAACAGTGTGCTGTTTGTTGAAGAGAAACCAGAGTGAGCATAGCCCTTGATCCTAATACTGCCCTTTTTGTGCCCCCCCCCGAGAGAGGGAGAGACTGAGAGCAAAGACATAATTATTTTTTGCTCAACGATAAAGGTATGTAGGGGAAGACGGGGTAAAAAGCGCATGGACGGGTAAGAAGCCCACCCCAATTATCTCATTAAATAAAGAAAATTTCAGTCAACTTTGCCAGCATTCGTCTCATGGGCAAAATGAGACTGAAATTTGCTTCATTTCATGAGATAATTGGGGTGGGCTTCTTACCCGCCCATGCGCTTTTTACCCCGTCTTCCCCTATCATTCGCATCAGAACGATTTTGAATTATTAAAAAAAAATCTCAAGTCACTCCAGCCATACACACAAGCAAAATGTACCTAAAAACAAAAGGAGAAATGAAAGAAAATTTACGGGTTTTTACTTCAGGTTTAGACATAGGGAAGTGGTAGATCAGACTTTTTTAAAAATAATTATATAGGGGAAGACGGGGTAAAAAGCGCATGGGCGGGTAAGAAGCCCACCCCAATTATCTCATGAAATAAAGAAAATTTTAGTCAAATTTGCCCATGAGACGAATGCTAGACATTAACGCTCGTCTCATGGGCAAAATGAGACTGAAATTTGCTTCATTTCATGAGATAATTGGGGTGGGCTTCTTACCCGCCCATGCGCTTTTTACCCCGTCTTCCCCTAGACTAGACTTTACATAGAAAAAACTTTCTACACCAATTGGTTTCCCCACAACAAACCACTACAAAAGCAAAGTCAGAGGCAAAATTGTGGTCTAAGGGAGCGAAGCGAGCTTAGAAGTGACCAAGGTATGGTGTGCACACAGATTTACTTCCCTTGAAGCAAATGCATCAAATTGACAGCTATCTATTAATTCCGGAACGACTTGAATGAACTCACTATTCACAAGATATTTCTATTTCCCCATGGCAACACAGTGAGCTGTAAGTCATAATGTGTATCGCTGTGTTGCCATGGGGAAACATAAATACAACGTGAAATGTACACAGACCTTTAACCCTTTCACAGCCAGCCATATTTCAGCAAAAAAATTCCATTAAATTTACCTGGGTAGAGAACAAAATCCATCTGCAGTATTGAGGATTCTTCTGTGACACATGTCAAATAAGGTCTATCCTTCCTTCCCAAAACTAAGACAATAGGGTCTTTGGATAATAGACCCCAATTTGATGCATTATAATGACATAGGTGTTAAATCACTGTGGTGCTAAAATGCGACTTTGGCGGTGAAAGGGTTAATTAAAGGATGAGATCCCGCCTTTGGACGCCAGCTGGACCAAGTTCACAACAATGGTCTGTATCTCTTGTGAGTGAGAAAATCCGTTTAACGTCCTCCGGTCTGAAACAGACACACGTGGGACATTAGCAGATATAAAGATGGTGGGAACGATCCTGGAGGCAATGCCCGGAGCGCAGTGCAACTCCAGGAAAGTCCCGAACTTTCAATGATAAATCTATTTTCTCAGTCATATTGGTGGTCAGGTCGTAGGCCAGTAGGCTTCCCCGACTGAGCTTGGACTCGGAGGAGAACCACAACGAATTCCAGAACCAAAATCATAACCAAGGAGGCGCCGTAGTGCAGTTGTCAGAGTCGCCACTCGTAACCCCCCCTACATTTCTCGGTTATTTCCATTTGTCCGTTTTTGCCTTTCTTACCAAACATGAAGCTGTATTTTTTTAATGAATATTTTCAGCTAATTATCTTCGTTCCATAATTAATTGCAGTCATGATAAAGGCCATTATCTAATAGACCCCCCCCCCCCCCCCCCCCTATGTACTACAGTACACCGCGGGATTTGTCACAGTCGTGGTTCATTGCGTTTTCCCGTCTTATAGGGGAGGGGGGGGGGGAGGGTTAGGGTTAGGGTTAGGGTTAGGGTTAGGGTTAGGGTTAGGGTTAGGGTTAGGGTTATTATTCCAAAAAGATAATTAGCTGAAAAGGTTAATAAAATACAGCTTTATGTTTGGTAAGAAAGGCAAAAACGGAAAAATGGAATTAACCGAGAAATGCAGGGGGGGGGGGGGGGGGGGGGGGGGGGGGGGGGGGGGGGGGGGGGGGGGCACATCTTTACCTTTACCGGAAGAAAAGTTGTTTCGCAACTGCTTTGATTCTTCGACTTATTATTTCTGTGAAGCAGCATGGACCTGAACGTTGTGGAGAGAAAATAGCCTTTGACGAAGAAGAGGGGAATAGCCATAGTATGGGGAAAGGAAAATAGGGTACAAGTTTCTGAAACCTCGCTCCATCTTCATCTTTGCCAACAGGGCCTGCCAACGGAGTTGTCCAGCTTGTCTCCGGCTCTGCAGTTCCTTTCGTCTTCATCCTGTTGGAGTGTTTTCCTTCGTCTTCATCCCGTTGGAGTGTATTTTTTGTTAGTTTTCGCTCCATCTTGCTTCCAATGGGAGCTGTCAGCCGCGCTTCCTCTGTCCATCTCCACTCGTATAGGCCTCCCCCCCCCCCCCTCTTCTCTTTTCATTTTCTGCTCATTCATTTCTTTCCACGCCTTTCCTTTCTCTCCTTTGTTTTCCACCACCAGGTAGGGCAAGCATCAATGTTTTTGTTTGTCAACGGGGAAGAATGTCATCGCGACCTGTGGGTTTCAGAATACCCGGACCCGGATGCCAGTTAATATTTAATACGTGTACGACTGCCAACAAGTGTTATCGATCTATAATAGAAGCACGTGAAAGGAGATGCTGCCCACATCTGACAATGCGCTTTGACAGCTTTTGGCGATGTGACACACAGCATGAGTTGTTTAGTGGTTTTTCCTCGTGCAGCCGTCTGTGACGGTACGCAGGGTTAGGTGTCTGAGAGTATCGGAAGAGACGGTGAACACTGTTGTTAACTGACAGAGTGAAACAATCCATATTTGGGCCTGTTCTATTTGACAGAGTATGTCTGTTATAATGAGCGACATGACATGTCGTTCTTGTGCACAGATGAGAGGCTTTGTAAAGCGGCTTTGTCTAGGGATTGTTACCAAAGAGAAAAGGGAGTTGGATGGAGTGGAATACAAACAATCAATGTGCAGCCAGCCACCTTCAACATCAAATTGCCTAACACGATATTCTTGTCGTAACTACTAGCAGTTGCCCGTCGCTGCTTCGTGGCTTTCTTCACCTACCACCGCTATAGACAAATGTCAGCCCAACCCTCTGGAATAGCAGTCGCATTCTCTGCTTTGTGGAAGTCATAGTCGGACATAACTGGCTGGCACACACATGCACAGACACACACAGACACACACAGATACACACACACACACATACACACACACACACACACACACACACACACACACACACACACACACACACACACACACACACACACACACATATACACACGCACGCACGCACGCACGCACGCACATGCGCACACACACACACACGCACACGCACACGCACACACACACACACACACAAGCCGGTGTATTGTAAACAAACAATTCATCAATATAGCCATGAAATGAGCCAAGACTGGAAAGTTACCAACTCACCAGTACCCCCCCTTTCCCCATTATTCTTCTACACCAGTTAGTTCCCTTTGTATCTGTTATATCTGGCAATCTCGCTGCATCGCTTCCTTGGCCGCATGTTTAGCCCATGTTGGACGTCCACAATGGCTGTCAAGATGTACTTCACTACCCTTACATGTACTGTGTGATGCTGATGAAGAATATAATATGGTTTGGTGGTGGTGGTGGTGGTGGGGGGGGGGGGGTCTACCACTGACGGTTTTCGCAAAAGACCCATACTGACAGACAGTCAAGCAAAGCAAATTATTAGTATTAGATGATTTATATTGTTAATGAAGTTGTTCCTTCTGTACGTCTAGAACAGTTATGTTTGGATCCGTATTGCCATGTGAGTTAGCCACTTTGGACGATAGAGACGGGAGATGGCACGCATGTGTGTGTGGAGTGTGCGTGTGAGAGGTGCCAGTCCCCAGTTCCTCCCTCCCTCTTGGCCTCTTTTACCTCCCCCCCACCCCACACCCCACTTGCACTCCTTCACTTCTATTATGGGTTAATATGGCCCCGTCAGAAATGTCCCTTTGGGTCTGTGGGGAGGATGGTTTATGATGGGCTTTTCAGAGCATGCGTCCTTACATCATTAGGTGGTGTGTGTGTGTGTGTGTGTGTGTGTGTGTGTGTGTGTGTGTGTGTGTGTGTGTGTGTGTGTGTGTGTGTGTGTGTGTGTGTGTGTGTGTGTGTGTGTGTGTGTGCGTGTGTGTGTGTGTGTGTGTGTGTGTGTGTGTGTGTGTGTGTGTGTGTGTGTGTGTGTGTGTGTGTGTGTGTGTGTGCGTGTGCGTGTGCGTGTGTGCGTGCGTGTGTGTGTAAAAGTAAGCTAAACTCCGGCCTACTGACTGATGTTTTAAAGAGCGTGGTCCTGAAATAGTCAGACAAATAATCTCAACACAACAGTTTGCTGTGGACAATTAAATTCAATATGAATTATAGCCTGCGAAAGAATATTGACTCCCCCAAAAATGGTTTCAAGAAACGACATTAGGTATAGGACTAGGAGCCTATTTAGTGACTCCATGCAAAAAGTGTGGATATGGCTTATTGCGACTGTGGGGCATTCTTCTGATGGGTTATTTTATTCTGCAAGAAAAAGAGCGGTCAGAACTTGTGGCATCAACTCTGAAAAAAGACACAAAAAAAGAATAATAAAAATACCCGTTCACTCAGATCCCCACTTAGCCAAGAAAAACACCCCGTCTGCTGGAAATCCCCAGCGAATCATCAGATCTCACCTCTACTAGACCAGATCGATAAGCCAACCCCCAGAATGTCTCACCCTCCCAGCCTGTGCTTTTTGTCTTGTGTGAGATGTAACATCTGGAAATCGAACACAAAATCTCTCCTTCCCCTTACTTGCTATATATGTTTTTCCCTCACTAACGTGCAAAAGGCGCTTTTAACCCTTTCAGCGCCAGCCACGTTTTCAGCTCAAATTGTGCCACATTTTCATGAGAATAGAAACGATTACTGTATGCAGTACTGCAGATTCAATGATAGTATAAGTATGTACAACAGTAGGCCTATCCTTATCTCCCAAAATTAAGAACAAAAGGCCTTTGGATAACAGATCCGGATTATCTGCCTTTTAGTGACATGGGTGTTAAAGCAGTGTGATGCCAAGCAGCTACACTGGCGATGAAAGGGTTAAACCTAATTCAAATGTGAAGCACAGTAGATGAGTAATATATACTATTAAAAAAATGTTAAGGACCACTTGCTTCGAACATTTCAGACACCGTTTTGAGGGCTTTAAGTGACATTTATATACTTTCTGACGTTGTAATAATTATTATAGCCCAATGTCCGAACTCTTATGCAATCTACAAATATCCGGCATAACATTACAAATGCGCCGATTGGAGACCGTTTAAGACGGTACCTTAAATGATCCAATGGAATGCATTAATGTTGTTGCTCACTATCTCGAACATGGAGAATGCTCGGGAGTATAATTCTTGAAAGGATCTTTGGCAAGTAAATGTACAAACATGATAGGGGAAGACGGGGTAAAAAGCGCATGGGCGGGTAAGAAACCCACCCCAATTATCTCATGAAATGAAGCAAATTTCAGTCTCATTTTGCCCATGAGACGAGCGTTAATGTCTAGCATTCGTCTCATGGGCAAATTTGACTGACATTTTCTTTATTTCATGAGATAATTGGGGTGGGCTTCTTACCCGCCCATGCGCTTTTTACCCCGTCTTCCCCTAGTGGTCATGGAAGCCAGTCAGAAATCACGTGACTTTTCAATATGCGGGTTTAGCCCCACTTTAGTAATGCAATACGCAGTTTAATTCTGCCTAAGGAACTGCCTCACTAATTTACCCGAAACTTTCTTAGCGGTTGAGTACAATGACAGTAATGTCTTTCATTACATTTTCTAATCTCTGTGACGTCATCATTGGTCTCGGAGAGGCCAAAGGGCAAATTGCACGTTTTGGGCTAAGTCTTTGGATTTCTTTTACGCGTAAATGGCAAGGGCGAGAAGACAAATTGTAGCAATTTTATTCATCGGTCATGTGTGAACACTGCTATGCTTTAAATGTTGTCGGCACAGTGCGCAAATGCATCCCATTGGATCATGTAAGGTACCGCCTTAAACGGTCTCCCATCAGTGCATTTGTAATGTTATGCACGATATATTTAGATTGCATAAGAGTTCGGACATTGGGTTATAATATTACATCAGAAAGTCCGCACCTCCTATGTTATAGGACGGAGGACTGAAATATTAAAATTGTGTTGTGCGTTCAAAAAAGAAAGAAAAAAAGATTTTGCGAAATACAAGAATCGACATACCTTGGTTTCCGAATTGCACAGGTTCCTTTTGAACACCACATCAAAATAATAGCCTGCAATGCAACTTGAGTCCAAATACATTGACGCCATTCGTTGGTACGTGTACTGCTCCTGCGTATTTCCTGGGACTGCTTACGTCATAACTATACCTCTTTTCCCGTTTGGATGCCATAACAAAAAGTATTATCCACTCTAGTGTTAAAAATTAGAATGATTAGGGGAAGACGGGGTAAAAAGCGCATGGGCGGGTAAGAAGCCCACCCCAATTATCTCATGAAAAGAAGCAAATTTCAGTCTCATTTTGCCCATGAGACGAGCGTTAATGTCTAGCATTCGTCTCATGGGCAAATTTGACTGAAATTTTCTTTATTTCATGAGATAATTGGGGTGGGCTTATTACCCGCCCATGCGCTTTTTACCCCGTCTTCCCCTATTCTTGCTTATTCCCACTATCCGTATCTGCTCTTCTTCTTCTTCTTCTTCTGCTGCTGCTGCGTTCCCAGGCCATAAGGCCACAATGGCTACGTATGTGTCCGTTTTCCAGTTTTCACTGGTGTCCTCGTTGCATTCAACGGACACATTCCCATTTCGGAGGAGCTCAAAGGGGGAAAACTATAAGGAAGATTTTTGTTCTGAAAAAAAGGCAGGAGAATGGGCCCCCAAGTCAGAAAGACAGTATATGACACAGGGCAAGGAACACGGCGGCGTCAACCCCTGATTCACTGAAAGTATTGACAATAAGAATGGACACATGAGAGAGAACGAACGAAGGAAATAAGCAGCACAATGAAGTAGCTTGTTTACACTCAGCCCTGATGCAAGTAGAAAATCTTAACAAAACTGTTGGCTTTGTATATGAAAAAGGGAAAAGAAAGATGAGAGAGAGAGAGAGAGAGAGAGAGAGAGAGAGAGAGAGAGAGAGAGAGAGAGAGAGAGAGAGAGAGAGAGAGAGAGAGAGAGAGTCAGGAGTCAGGAAATGTTTAATTGTTAGGCCATGTCCATACAATGGAGTGAGTGTGACAACAACAAATTGACATTACATTATTAACTTGACATTACAAAACATTACGTAAATCTTGCCGAACTTTCAAAGCTTTAAAGATAAAAACAGCCACTTTTCTTACAATACTTTTGTTTGTACAAGAAAGTAATAACACAAATTTAAACATAGAAGGATTGTTATAATACTTTTTTGGAATACGTTCTCTTCGAAGGGTGTCATACATGGGACAAACAAACAAAAAGTGGATTTCTGACTCAGGAATATGATTACAAAATGAACAATATACAGTTCTATTTGGGTCAATCTTAAACTGCAAAAAGTGACAATTCAAAGGGGACATGCCAATTCTAAACTTGGA
>CM065683.1:45790350-45802850 GCA_017654935.2 Phymorhynchus buccinoides | reverse complement strand
ACGGCGATTCCTCCTTGGCGGAGATGCCGGAGAGAGAAGCCATTTTGGATGAGGTGGGTGGAGGCCACTGATTGTGGTTGAAGCTTTTACTTCTTTGTAGTGCAGTGTAAAAACAATGGAGCTATTTCCTTTGTTGTGAGCGAAACTCCCTTTGGTAAACTGTATACAATATTAAAAAAAAATAAAAATGAAAAGGCTTGTATTGTGGAAATTTAGTGCAAACGATTTCGTCTAAACTCAGGCGGCCATTAGAAAAGAGAAGTCACATGCCTTCTCTTTCACTGAAAGAATTTGACTTCCAGCACCTCCGGCAAGGATGAATCGCCGATTTGACGGTTTGATTTCTATAGCAATACTTGAGAATACTTGACTTCTGCAATACTTGAGAATCCTATATGACACGAGCAAACAAAACCTTTCCTGATCTCCCCAAATCTAAAGCATTGACAGGGATCTTTGGATAACAGATCCTGATTTTAACGCCTTAATATATTGTGATGTAGGTGTTCTTCAAAGATGGCGCAGAATTGCGATGTTGATGATGGAAATGGTTTCCTGTGCTTTTGTCGATATTGGCTGTATCTTTGCCATCGCACGGTTATTCCTAAGTATCGTGTAAAGCGCTTGAATTGTGATTTATCGAGATGAAGCCGCAGAGAAGGAGACTGAAAAGTAGGGAGAGAAATACAGGAAATGATGAAGAAGAGTGAAAACACAGGGACGGGAAAAAGGGAAGTGGGAGAAAGATACCACGAGAAGTGCATTCAATGTGATTTTCATAATTCCATAAATTGTATTTTGATATGCACGTATCTTGATTGTGCCCTTTACTAAAATGTCTTGTATCATTGGTTGACATTAGCCTGTAGTAGGGGCCAACAGTAACATGAGAGCTGCACAATAGATTTTTTTTTTTACAGTAATGGAAAATCAAAAAGACTATGACTCTCGAACGAGGGGGCCGTTGCACCGGCTCTGGTGCTGCAGCCAAAGGGATGGGCTGGCCTGTGGGGACCTTCCTCAACGCCAGCTGTGTCCTCAAATCCCTTTGGCAGAGAGAGTGGGGATGTACCCTGGGCAAGGCATCTCCACTATAAACACATTCTCGCCCAGCCTGCCAGATGAGTATCTGCGCCCCCCCCCCCCTCCCCTCTGCTATCTGGCAGTCATGGTCGGAAAAGACTGATTGGCACACATCTTGATTTGCCAGATTTGCCATTTTACTTTCACTACGAGAACACATTAGCATGTTTTTTTGTGTTTTTAAAATATGTTTTATTTTTCTTTAAGTGACCTTCAGTTGTGATACTTGGATAAGTATTACCTCTCAAATGAATATCAAGAAATGTATGGCTGCCCACACGCTTTCAGACCAACAAGCGTAGAGGGTACATTTCACGTTAGATTCCAAAGCTGGGAAACTGGTTCAATAGAAAAGAACGGGGCTACAGTAGGCCTATGTATGCGATTAATCTCAGTATGGACTGGTCTGGAGGCGTGGAGGAAAATATCCATGTTTCCAGATCGAATCAGTGGCTGGCGAAAGAGTTGAACAGCGGAACAGATGACAGTTTATGAGGGGTTACTGGCCGCACGTGGAAAATTCAGTAGAACTGGGTCACACAGTTTATAGGTCACAGTAAATAGGTTACCAGGTGCACGTGCTGACCAAGAGTAGATAGATTATACGGTGTGTGTGTGTGTGTGTGTGTGTGTGTGCGTGTGCGTGCGTGTGCGTACGCGTGCGTGTGCGTGCGCGTGCGCGTGCGTGTGCGTGTGCGTGTGCGTGTGTGCGTGCATGCGCTTGGTTAAATCCCATCTTTGTTTCTTACTTACTCACTCTCTCTGTTTCACGTTATTCTCCTTTGTTTTGCTGCTTAACCGTCTATCTTTCTCTGTGTGCTTGTGAGTGCATATGCGAGCGTACATCCGCACGTGCGTGTGCTTATATGTATAATATGCGCGCGGGCGCGCGCGTGTGTATATGAGTGTGTATGTGTGTGTGTGTGTGTGTGTGTGTGTGTGTGATTGCGCGTTGTTCTGTCTATTTATGAGTGGGGGTGGATTTAGACTGTTGACTACCTACCCCTTTCTTGCCGCTTGGTGCCTGAACGTGCGCAAAACGTATACAGAGTACTGTAGCTCGGTTTATATTCTGTTGTTTTCTTGTTTGTTTGATTTTTGTTTTGGTCCAGTGGAGAATGAACAGAGAGAGAGAGAGAGAGAGAGAGAGAGAGAGAGAGAGAGAGAGAGAGAGAGAGAGAGAGAGAGAGAGAGAGAGAGAGAGAGAGAGAGAGAGAGAGAGAGAGAGAGAGAGAGAGAGAGAGAGAGAGAGAGAGAGAGAGAGAGAGAGAGAGAGAGAGAGAGAGAGAGAGAGAGAGAGACAGAGAGAGACAGAGAAAGAGAGAGACAGACAGACAGACAGACAAGAGACACAGACACATAGAGAGACAGACAGAGACGCTGTTCATGCACGTAATCAAAAGCACTGGACACAACAGAAAGCCGCACACGTAAACATACACATAGGCCTACATACCTACTATGCATGCGCACATTTTCGCGAACTGGAAAATAAACTACAAACTACAAACATGTGAGATGGAACTGATTGTTGTTTATTTCCATAGTGCAAACATCAAAAACCAACAGTTGAGATTGGTGAAAAATATTTTAAAGTCCACAATCAGACACGCACGCATATATATTGGGCACGCACGCACGCACGCGCGCGCACGCACGCACGCACGCACACACACGCACACGCACACGCACACGCGCACGCACGCACACACACACACACACACACACACACACACACACACACCTCAGCGTACTTCATATATTCATGCATGCACACGCCTTAACATACAGTCCCAACGAGTGGAAAATTGTAGAATGTAAGAAAACGTAAAAATTCACTTCCCAAAATGACAGAAGTAAAAGGAAAAGAGAGACAGAAAAAAACCCTACAGGGTTGTGTGGTAAAGAGATGATAATTATAGAGGGGGTGGGGTGTGTGAGGGGGACAGGGTTGGAGGGGATTACGCAATAGAGTAAGGAAAAACAATGGGCAGACTATTGTGGATGGCAAGAGACAGGGGGAAGTACATGGGATAGAAAAAGGAGACAATAGACAACAACCCCCCACCCCTCCCCCTTACCCCATCCCTAAAATAAACAAACCAATACCAGAAACAAGGGACGTAAGTAAATGTAATCAGCGTACTATCTAATTAACTGTCGTTTTCCAACTCAATAATACACAAATCAACAGTTTTCACAGTAATCGAATGAGGAACAGAATTGTACACATGAACACAAGTAAAGTGTTCTCTTCAGTAATAGCCAGAGAACACACACACACACACACACACACACACACACACACACACACACACACACACATACACACACACACACACACACACACACACACACACACACACACACACACACACACACACACACACACACACACACACGCGCGCGCGCGCGCGCGCGCGCGCGCGCATCTCTCTCTCTCTCTCTCTCTCTCTCTCTCTCTCTCTCTCTCTCTCTCTCTCTCTCTCTCTCTCTCTCTCTCTCTCTAATGACTTAGTCTATGGAGAAACTAATCGATACCCATTGTTTATTTGTTCAGCCATAAGATGTGTTAAGTACTGGTTTAAACTACTGTGTATGGAAGATCATAGGTTACCTCGTAAATCATACGACATGTTGCTGAATCTAGACAATAGAGGGAAGAAAAACTGGGTTTCAAAGGTACGTTTATTTTTATGTGAGTATGGCTTTGGGGATGTGTGGCTGAACCAGGGAGTTGGTAATCAACATTTGTTTTTTCGTATTTTCCGCCAAAGGCTTATTGACTGTAGGTGGCAAATGTGGAACGATCACATTCAAACTAGTAGTAGATACGATTTTTATAGAAATATTGTTAATTGTGATATACGATGTGTACAGAGTTATTTGAAATTTGACCTTGATATGCATTCAAAGAAATTGTTAGCTAAATTTAGACTAGGGGTATCGGATATAAAAAGTCATCAGTTACGATATAGACAGCATGTACGTAATGATTTACTTTGCCCTCTATGTTTAGAGAGTGAAGAAAACGAATTACATTTTGTTTTGTGTTGTCCTGTATTCAAAGATATTCGCCAGAGAATAATTCCTCAGAAATACCACCGACAACCTTGCATGTTTAGATTGAATGTCCTCATGAGTTCAAACAAATATGGTGACATTAAAAACCTGTGTGTGTTTTTACGTAAAGCATTTAGGTTAAGAGAAGTGCTGACTTCGTAAATGAAAGTTTGTGCATATATTTGCTTATAGTAGCTGTTTAGTTTGATGTTTCATGTACATTCCCATTCAAATGGGCCAATGGCCTCTCTGAATAAACCATCTTGCATCTTGCATCTCTCTCTCTCTCTCTCTCTCTCTCTCTCTCTCTCTCTCTCTCTCTCTCTCTCTCTCTCTCTCTCTCTCTCTCTCTCTCTCTCTCTCCACCTTCACGTTATTATCCATCGGTAGGCTTTAAAAGAATAATTTATTAATTAATTACCACCGGATCAATTAATTCAAAACATAGTAATAAAATTGAAATTGAAAACGCATGGGCTATTGCTCTCTTGTTATAGCGATGACAATAAAGAAAAATAGCAGAATCAATGATGTTAACAACAGACACAATAATAACACTAATATTACTAACTACTAATAAAACAACATAATAGCAAAAGTAACAATTCATTTCCTCAAATATCAACACATAATTTCGCAATTTCAATTTTGAATGCTTCATGACCGAGTTTGTTCTTACGGCGTGTCATAGATTCCTTGGTGTGTAGGGGAAGACGGGATAAAAAGCGCATGGGCGGGTGAGAAGCCCACCCCAATTATCTCATGAAATGAAGCAAATTTCAGTCTCATTTTGCCCACGAGACGAGCGTTAATGTCTAGCATTCGTCTCATGGGCAAATTTGACTGAAATTTTCTTTATTTCATGAGATAATTGGGGTGGGCTTCTTACCCGCCCATGCGCTTTTTACCCCGTCTTCCCCTAACAGCCGTGTGGAAAAAACCGGTTCCAGTCGATTCGATCTCATGCCTTTCTTCGTGATGTATTAACATGTGTTCATTTCAAAATAAGGGGTACCAGAACAAATCTTTGACGCTTCCGTTCCTTTGGTGGGATGGCCTCTGTACTTGGCTTGTCTATAATTTTCGTTTTATTTGCTGAATTATAAATTTTTATCACGACATTTAAAAAATTAAAAAATCGGATAATTATTCGGTTTTACTCCTCTCTTGTTCAGTTTATTGCCATTTCCATTCTTTCCCCATACCCAACCAGTCTTTCGGATGAGACGATAAACCGAGGTCCTGTGTGCCCATGCACTTAGCACACGCTAAACCCAGTGGCAACGAAAAAGTTGCCATTTGGTCAAAATTTACCCAACACCTCCCTCCCCTTTCCTTCCTCATCAGTCACACAAAAATCGCAGGCAAAATAAATAAAAAAACATTGGGTGGCGCGCCTCTGGCTGCGACGCGCTCTCCAGGTGGGAGCAACCCGAATTTCACAGAGACGACTCTGTGACTATAAAGTACCTAATACCTAATACCTAACTATCCAACCAGCCAACCAACCAAAACATAATTTGCCAGGAATATGAATAGCCATTTGATGGAAGACTATAAATAAAAAGAAGGCTGAAACCAAGAGTATTAACAAAACTTAAAAATATAGCCACATCTAAAAAGTTAAAAGAAACTCATTTCTACAGCGTCGTCGTTGTCATCCATTCTCTTCTCGTTCCTATCATAATCATCATCATCATCATCATCATCATCATAATCATCATCATCATCATCATCATCATCATCATCATCATCATAATCATCATCATCATCATCATCATCATCATCAATCATCATCATCATCATCATCATCATCATCATCATCATCATCATCATCATTATCATCCTCATCATCATCATCACCATCATCATGGTCACCCATCATCGTTATAATCATTGTATGACGGATATAAACTTCGATTTCATAAGCATTCTTTTCAAGGATGAAAAAAAGAACAACCATAGCGGTTACAAAATAGAAACGAAATAAAATTGAAAATAATACACCCCCCCAAATTGTTTTAATAATAATCAGAGAAAACCTGTTCAGCTTCCAAAAAGCACCAAACCGAGCAGCCCTGAAGACTGTCTGTGTATATCAGCGTTCGCAACAGTTATTCATACATATTATGTACATTGTCCAGGGTACATCAACACAACGAGGGCAGTGTCCCAACGAGCATGCATTGTAACATGAAAACCGAAGATCAACGCATCAAAATAATAATATATTCAACATCTATCACAGATACACTCATTTTCATCTTATCACATCGAACAGCTCCACCGATCAGTTCAAAACTACTGGTTTCATTGATCAGGAATCAGAAAGTGATGCCATCTATAATCCTGTTGCCAGGATTACGTTGATTACACCACAATCTTTCCATCATGAAACAGACAATGACATTCTCCGCCAATACTATCAGGACGCGGTTAAATGGCATCACCGAGAATCAACCTGGATTCAAACAAAGAACTGACCCACAGCCCTATCATGAGAATATAACAATAATTATAACACCAGTTTATGTTAAGCTATCTGAAAAACAATACTACACACTACCTTCATATGATTGTCGAAGTTTGGATTACAGTTATAAATAATGTGATGTCAGATCCAAGAAACAGGACGATTAACATTGCCTATAAGCTTTATTTTTTATTTTCCCTATTCCTACAATCTATTTTGCGGTTTGGCGAGAATCAAAGAATACTATGTTAGCACCCCCACCCCCATGTTAACAGCATTCCTATCTTGCACAACAATAAGATTGAGGATCTGTTTCCTGGCATAATGACAATAAGTTTTCTATTGTACTTTACATAGTTCGTTTCGAAAATGTATAAATTAAGCAATCATTGAAAAATGGTAGAATATAGAGATGGCTATTCTATTTTGTGTGTGCACAAAACTCTGCTGGAAGATCAGACACCTAAGGCCAGTTTGCCAGGTAGATTTTGACAAAAATGCAAAAACAATTGCCTACAAAAATTATTTTTCAAGTCTGATATTCTTTCTTCCCCTTATGTTGACTGTTCAAAAAAAAAGAAAGAAGATATTTGCCAACAAATAAGGGTTTCGGTTAATTTCGAAGCCATTTTGTGAAAAGTTGTTGAAAAGCGCTATTCTATTTTCGTTTTCGATTGATAATTAAAAAACAACTATTAAAGATATTGACTTGAACATGTCCACATGTATTTGATAGCCTCTGGGTTGGAACCGGTACCACAGTTTATTGGATAAAGCAAATAGAAGCAGATGTGTGAATATGAACATCGTGTAATGTAAATATGTTCTATATTTTTGAGCATACCAGTGATGCACAACATGTAGGGCAAACATCCAGTCCGTGGCGCAGGTTCCACATATAATCGTTTTACAGATCAAGCCAAAATGTAAAGTCCTAAGTAGCAACAGTTTTGAAAATAACAACCGAAAACCAGTTACTGGATCTCTTGCACGTCATTTTCTATTTATTTGTTTTTATTCACACTAATTTGTTTACAATTTTGAACAAAAGAATATTGTCAGCGTAAAATATGGACTTTTCATAGCATCATGACAAAATTTGGCGAGAATAACTTGTCAAATATATGAATAACAACGATATGATTTCGACACCCCAGCTTAGTTAGTAGTCGAGCCTTAACCCATTGACTGCCAGAGAAAATTAAAGACAAAAATCATGCCACGAAAAAGACAACTGATAGAGACAATCTGGGAAAATGGTCCGGGGATATCACTCTCTTGACTGTGTTAGAGAAAAAGCCAACATATCATCAGAGTTATTCCTCTTCGTCTGATGACATCATCAGTGATGTCGTCAGGTCAGTACGTGTTACGTACGTTGGTGGCAGTCAAGGGGTTAAAGCAACCGGCATTTTATTAAGCTTACTATTTCTTTCTTAATGGATCCAAGCAGTCTGGAAGAGTATTGAACTCTACAGGAAAAGCGTGGGCTTTTCGGAACTTAAGCTAGACACTTATCCTCCATAAACCATCCTCCCGACGTCCTCAAAAACCCTACGTGGTTTCCTTAATTCAATGACTGCACCCCACCCCCTTCCAATATAGAGGCAGAAATATCCGTATGTAGAAATGTTAAGTGTGTCTGTTGCAGACCGAGAGGACGTAAAACACAATTTGTCTTCTCTTCTTCTCTTAAGTGATTAAATGGAAGTCAACATTAATAATCGTCTAATGGTTGCTTATATATATATATAATATTTTTTTTGTATTGCAGTGAACTGTATTCTATTCTTTTTTGGTTGGAGTTTGTTTTGTACTTTGATTTCAGAGTGACTAAAGTAAGCCCTGGTGGAAGGCAAGAGCCGAAACGTTGGCAAACGAAGTTAACAACTTGTCTGTTTTTAGTAAGATTGCGTATATATATATTAATATAGTTCAATTAATTCAAAACGTTCTTCCACGAAAGCTTAAATCTGCCCGTCCGTCTGTGCGTGCCTGCATGCGAATTACATGAATGGATTACATAAACCGGTGGATGGAGTTGCTTCAGATTTTGTGTGGTGGTGTATCGCAGCACACAAATGGTCCTGTAAAAAACCCAACCATATGTACTTGACCTTAAAGTTTGACCTTGAAAGCCTACATTTCATCTTCCGACCATACCTTTCACGTCATTGGACTTGCAATGTTCAAACTTTATATGTGGGTGTATTGGCTTAAGGTGGCTTTGAATATTGGGTACTGATCAAAGTTAAAGTCCGGATAAGCACGTGAGGGAACTTTGCACCCGCTCAGGATCAGCCTTGTTATTTTTTATTTGTGATCCTTATATTTTTCATTCAGTTTGCAGCCTTGTCAATATATTGTGAATAACAATGACCAGAATCACTAAGCTTACGCCTTCAGAAGGTATAGTACTCTACCATTCGAAATTGATTTTGCTCGGGCAACTAATTATTATATTAGCTTTCATGTTGGTTAGAGGGAAGTATGTAGCTTACAGAGAAAGGAAAGGAGGGGGCTGGGGGCTGGGGAACGCTTACTGTATGCTAAAGTGCAAGGTGTGAAGTTAGCTAAAGGCAGATTCCTTAGCCTTTTCCTTAGCCTTTTACCATGTCACTGTCCTATTTCTGCTACTGTTTGCTGTTTTTGTTGACGATTTGTCTGTGTCTCAATGTTCGTTTATAGTATTGGTTATATGTTGCATGCTTAGAATCAAGGACAGAATGGAAGACTAGGCCCAGCCTAAATTCTTATCCTTGTAAAATAAAGTTTCTGAAGTCTGAAGTCTGTTTATTGCTACAACTTCCCTGTTTGTCTGTCTCCCTTATACTAACAGTTTTAATAAAAGGACAAAGATTCCTATTTGCTGCATTTTACATATATATTTTTTTGGTTAAGCTTTCTTTTAGCGGTAATTTGTCTATGTTTTCCCCTCTTCATTCCTCACGTTGTGTTTCCCCATTCTAACCCACCCCCACTCCCCCGACAGTTCTCTTACTTTTTGTTTTCCATTTTAATTTTCGGTGCGGTAAAACAAATCTACGAGTATGATTCTAATATTATCTTCCCGACATTTTTACCCTTTTTATTGTTCTTCATTTCTGAAACCCCCCCACCAATATGTTATTTGTTCTTAAAGTCGTTTGTATTTCTCTTAATCTACAGAAAACTGTAATCTTTCAGACTTAGTTGTGCCATACACACCATCGAGATCTCTCCGTTCCTCAGACGCTGGTCATTTGGCCATCCCGCGAGTTCGCCTGGAGACATATGGCAAGCGTTCTTTTTCTTTTGCTGGCCCTACTGTTTTTAATTCGTTACCTTTAGCCCTTCGTAATGCACAAACGTTTAACGCTTTTAAATCAGGCATGAAGACCTTCTTATTCCATACCTATTTTAACCATGATTAATCTGACGTGTATCAACCGTCAACCTGCTGATATGTCTTATCCCAAACGGTGTGTGTGTGATTGCGTGTGTGTAGGTGAGTGCGTGCGTGCGTGCGTGTGTGTGTGTGTGAGTGAGAAGGCGCGAGAGAGAGTGGAGGGTGTTTTTTTTCTTCTTTTTTTTAGGGGGGGGGGGGGAGACAGCGCGGGGTGAGGGAGGGGGGAGGGGAAGGGGGTGGAGAGAGAGTGGAGGGGCTGGGGGTATATGTTCCCTGCATGTATTAATTTTAATGTTTTCTAATGATATCTTGTTCTTACGATGTCAAAGTTATTTTTTATGTTTTAATCTTGTATGTCTCCTTTCTCTTCTTTCTTAAACCTGTTGGTTTTTATCTTTGTAATGGCGCCGGGAGCCTCGCGAGGGACAGGCGTCACTTTTTAAAATGAATTAAATTATTATTATTATGATTATGTCTAACGGGCCTTTTCTATTATAACGTTTTAATCTATAAAAAACACACGAAAAACCCCCAACGAACCCACAAAACACACTGAAACTTCTCACCGAGTGAAAGACGCAACAGTTTTATATTTATAAAAAAAATCAAGTTATTAATTTTAGCAAAGAAAAGAAGACAAAAAGAGACGCATGAATAGTTTATTTCAGACTGTTTGCCTCCTTCCCCTCTTCGAAACACAACTATATCACAAGCCCAATTAATGATTGATAATTACCTGTTCAACCTTTTGTCATTCATTCTACAGAGAAGAGGAGAGACGATCAGAAAGGTTCAAGGAGAAGAGAAGATTCAGAGAAGAGATACATATGAGAGAGAGAGAGAGAGAGAGAGAGAGAGAGAGAGAGAGAGAGAGAGAGAGAGAGAGAGAGAGAGAGAGAGAGAGAGAGAGAGAGAGAGAGAGAGAGAGAGAGAGACGCAAGACGGTTTAATCACTTACAGGCCATAGCCCATAATGATCGGGACAGAGAGAGAGAGAGAGCGTCTGTGCGTATGTGTGCGCGCGTGCGTGCGTGCGTGCATGCGTGTATATATGTGTGTGTGTGTCTCTGTGCGTCGGTGTGCGAGTGTATGTGTGTGTGTGTGTGTACACGCGCGGGCGTGTATGTGCAAGCGTCACGTGAGTGCTTGATATGTGGGAACACGGGATAGAGAACGGGAGTAGAGGAGAGGTTTGCTGTTTTACTCACCAGGGTTTTTGTAAAATTATTTTTCCGCCTTACTTGAAAATCAGAGAATTGCTGTGACCTTACTTGGTGTATCTTACTGACTGTGAACTTGCTAGAATGGTCGTTGTGAAGATGGGTACAGACCAATCGCCATTGTACACTTGACATAAGGAAACTGAATTTCACCTCACTCTTATGCACTTTCATCATCAAGTTGTTTTTCCCCTCCAGTTACCGGGATTTTGTTTATACAGAAAATAATCATTCAAACAATGCAAGATTACAAAAAGTACAGCACGGTGACACGGGTATTAAACAAAAGTAAGCCATCAGTTAGTTAAAGAGTCAACACCAATTCTTCTAGCAAGTGAAATAATCCAAATTCTGTGTGTGTACGCGACCACGAAGGACATCCAAGGACGGTGGAATAGAAACAACATCTTCACAATAATTGTGATAAATTATTTATCGCAGGTGGTTGTGGTGGTGAGAAAGGGACAGGAAAGGGGAGAGATATGATTACAGGGGAGAAAGGAGGAAGGGCCGGGAGAGGGCCCGGGAAGGAAGCGAAGACAGAGAGAAGAGATGAGAAAGCGATAAAAAGGGGAGGGTCGTTTAGCCCAAAGACAAACAACGAAACGATGGAACGTGTTTTTGTTCTGGCATTGACCATCGCTGTAGTCTGCTTTGCGCACTGCCTTGTGGCTCTGTCAGTTTGTTGGCGGAGTACCCATTCTGACCACTAAAATCTTTAAAACACCATGAACGTTACTAAATATAAGTATAAAATCTAGAGTATGTTTCGGCAGATCAGAGTCGATCTGCTGAAAGGTTACATTTCTGCACAAACAGAATTTCTGGATAGTTCATGATCCGTCCCAGAACACTGGTTTTGTGAGAAACAACCTAGTTTTGATCACAACCTTGAGAACAGTTGAGGTCTCCGACAAAAACAAGTGTCGCTCTGAAGATAGAACCCCCAGATTTATTTACAATCGCTCCCCAACTCCACTCCTAGGACTATGGGTCCCCGACGCCACCATCAAGACCTGGTGACTGATTTGAGTCTCTTGAAGAAGATCTTCCTGAAGGCGGTGCGGAAGCTGGGGTTGAACACAGTATAGATGATGGGGTTGATCAGGCTGTTGAAGTAGCCCAGCCACAGGAACATGGACATCAGCACGTGCGGCACGGCTAGGTACAGCGGCAGGAAGGGGCCCACCAGGGCCAGGATGAAGAAGGGAAGCCAGCACAGCACGAAGGCCCCCGTGATGATGCCCAGCACGCGCGCCGCCTTCCTCTCTCG
>CM065683.1:45762850-45785350 GCA_017654935.2 Phymorhynchus buccinoides | reverse complement strand
CATCATAATAGTTTAGGCCCTATAATCACCTCCTCTGCATTTTTATGTGTGGGAGACGCGGGGGTGGCTAACTCTTTCTCCTTTTGTTAATTTTTCTTTCCTTCCGATCTTTCCAGTTAATCTTCTTTCCCTTCTCCCTCTCCCTGTATATTATGTGCGTTCTTCTTTTCCCTTTCTCGCTCCTCCCCTCGCTCTGTATTTCCCCCTCTCTTCTCCCGTCCCCTTCTCTGTCATTCGCCCATGACTCTATTTGAAAGGCCTTTAACTTATGAATTAGTCTTGTACACCAGCCCGTTGGAATGATAGCTGCCCCCTCAGCTATCTTAAGACATAACATAAGATTCTTTATCCCTCCATGGAACAAATACAAAACGCTCATGGAAAACTGTTATCCACCGTGCAAAATAAAAGCGCCCACCCAAAAAATTAAAGCACAAAACAGAAATTCATATTTGAACAACTAAGCTTATAACACGTTACTCTCACACCACGCTTCCACCACTCAACACCATCCTACTAAAATCCTTCACCAACCCACTCACTCATTCACACACCCCACCACTACACGTAAAGTATATCCCAAGCCCAGCTTTTAAAACCGAAGTCATAGTCGGAAACGATCCAGGGCTCCCAAGAACCCCCATTTGGGGGTCTATGAAGTACTAACATTCTAAAGGACTCTCTAAACGAACGTGCAGGGGGTCCCAGGGATGCACTAGAAAAATTCTTTTTTAGCATTCACCATGCCACTGGGAGCCTCTATCCCGCCTCTAGAACCCTCTATACTGTAAGTGAAGGAGTCCCTGGTACCCCTTGTTTTGCGGGACGATTGAGAGCCCTAGCAAATTGGCAATACCCACCTCATTGAGGAGGCTGAGGGGCATGACGAGGACGGCCACCAGGAGGTCGGTGACGGCCAGGGACAGCACCAGGTAGTTGGACACCCCCTGCAGGGACCGCTCCACCAGGATGGCCGTGATCACGAACACGTTGCCCAGGACGGTGGCCACGATCATACAACCCAGCAGCACGCACAGCGTCACCAAGGTGACCTGCAACGCAACGTAGCATACCGTAACGTAACGTCATTGTAATGCACTGTGCAGTTAGGTCATGTAATGGCCACGATCATGCAGCCCAGCAGCATGCACAGCGTCACCAAGGTGACCTGCAACGCAACGTAGCATACCGTAACGTAACGTCATTGTAACGCACTGTGCAGTTAGGTAATGTAATGGCCACGATCATGCAGCCCAACAGCACGCACAGCGTCACCAAGGTGACCTGCAACGCAACGTAGCATACCGTAACGCAACGTCATTGTAACGCACTGTGCAGTTAGGTAATGTAATGGCCACGATCATGCAGCCCAACAGCACGCACAGCGTCACCAAGGTGACCTGCAACGCAACGTAGCATACCGTAACGCAACGTCATTGTAACGCACTGTGCAGTTAGGTAATGTAATGGCCACGATCATGCAGCCCAACAGCACGCACAGCGTCGCCAAGGTGGTCTGCAACGCAACGTAACATACCGTACGGTAACGTCATGTAACTAACTCATTGGAATGTTAGGTAATGTAATGGTGGTCACAATCATGGCGCCCAGGAACTCGCACAGGGTGACCAGGGGAACCTGTAACGCAACAACGCTAACGCGATGTAACGTAACGCAATGCAACGGAGGTGGAGACATTGTAGTTTTAATCTGGGCGATGCATCTCCGCTGTGAACACATTTCAGTTCAGCTTTCTAGCATAGCAGTTCAGGTGCATCCCCTGATATTATGAAGGTCATTGTCAGACACATATCAGATTCGCACGCAAACACACAGACAGACAGACAGGTAGGCAGACAGACAGACAGACAGACAGACAGACAGACAGACACACACACACACACACACACACACACACACACACACACACACACACACACACACACACACACACAGACCATGCACACGCATACACGCACACACAGACACACACACATAAACGCACACAGACACACACACACAACACAACACACACACACCATTATCACCAGTGTGTTAACAGATTTTAAATTAAATAAATAAATCAATCAATCAATCAATCAACACACACACACACACACACACACACACACACACACACACACACACACACACACACACATACACATATACACACACACACACACACACACACACACACACACACACACACACACACACACACACACACACACACACACACACACACACACACACACATACACACACACACACACACACACACACACACACACACACACACACACACACACACACACACACACACACACACACACACACACACACACACACACACACACACACACACACCTGGGGGTACTTGGGCAGGTGTCGATCATACAGTACCGTGGTCACATCCAAGTTCACACCCGCCTCCCCTGCTCCTTCTCCCGTCCCGGTTCCGGCTGCTGTCGACTCCGTGATGGTGTCAGCGCGCGTGAGGTTGACCCTTGAGCTGTTCACCCTGGAGATATGGAGATAGACACGAGACATGACCATTTAATTATTTTTTTTGGGGGGGTTTAAATTCACAACATGACATTTTATTGACTAAGCACATAAGGTACTTCATTTCAATAATATGGGATTTTGGGGAGAAGGGGTTTCGATCACGCACGGACATTAACTCAGGCATACCAGCAGATGGGTGTACAAATCAAAATCGTGGATTTGTGGATATGTGACCCCGGCTGAATATATGTTGAAAATATGCTTTAAACTATTAGTTGTCTTGATGCAGAGTCGTAAGCGGTTTTGTACGTTTTATAATTAATGATGGTTCCCCCCACCCCTTCAGATTCAAATTCTATGTTACAGTTTTGTGAGAGTTATCTATTGCTTTGTTGTTGTTACTGTTGTTGTTTGTTCGTGTTGTGTATATTCATTCACTTGTTATTTCTCTTAATGTTTAATTTTTGCTGTTATTTCATTATTCTGTTCTGTTCCAGTGTCATTACTTTTGGCAGCCAATATTGTGTATCACATCTGTGTTTGAGCGCCTTGTATAAGCTTTAAGCTTATTGTGCTCATTTGCATTTGTTTATGTTGCTGCTATGCTGATTATTAATAAAATGCGTTTAAGCCAAATCAAAATCGTGAGGTTTGTTTTTCAATCCCCAAATCTGTTCAAGACATTGAGAGAAAGAGAGAGAGAGAGAGAGAGAGAGAGAGAGAGAGAGAGAGAGAGAGAGAGAGAGAGAGAGAGAGAGAGAGAGAGAGAGAGAGAGAGACAGAGACATAGAGACATTGACAGAGAGAGAGAGACATAGAGAGAGAGAGAGAGAGAGAGAGAGAGAGAGAGAGAGAGAGAGAGAGAGAGAGAGAGAGAGAGAGAGAGAGAGAGAGAGAGAGAGAGAGAGAGAGAGAGAGAGAGAGAGAGAGAGAGAGAGAGAGAGAGAGACTTGACACTTTGATACTTTGATACTATGATTGTTTTAATGACATTAGCCAGATACAGCTTTTGTGTCATGGGGGTTAGTACAACACCATCATCATTTCGTGCAACGTTTTCTTGCGAAACAAATTAAGCATACACAAAAATAATGATCAAGAACAGAAGATTTAGAACTAAACATATTATCAACACACATGAGACAGAGAGAAACGAAACGAAACGAAACGAATTTTTATTTATACAGGGTAATGAGATAAGCATTGTTTTGTTTATACTCAGCCCTGTGGCCAAACAAGAAAAATAACAGACCAACAAATAAGTAATGCAAAAACATTATAAAGTAAAATAAGCATCAAAGCAATCCTTCAAACCATCATAAAGACTAACAATATATACAAAATAGCAATGTAAGAGGGAGAAGAGTTAAGGACAACAGACAGACAATATAAGGAATTTGAAAAGTATGAGAGAGAGAGAGAGAGAGAGAGAGAGAGAGAGAGAGAGATGGGGGGGGGGGGGGACAGACAAATAGCTTGGCAGACAATAGACAGACAACAGACAGATAGCTTGGCAGACAATAGACAGACAACAGACAGATAGCTTGGCAGACAAGAGAGAGAGAGCTAGAGAGAGAGAGAGAGAGAGAGAGAGAGAGAGAGAGAGAGAGAGAGAGAGAGAGAGAGAGAGAGAGAGAGAGAGAGAGAGAGAGAGAGAGAGAGAGAGAGAGAGAGAGAGAGAGAGAGAGAGAGAGAGAGAGAGAGAGAGAGAGAGAGAGAGAGAGAGTTTCAGTTAGTTACACCGGAAATCATCATGTATCATCAGCTATTATGGTGGCCTTATGATAGACAACTCTCATGGCTTATTTCATTTTTCAGGATGAAATAGAAGGCATATAGTGATATACAGTAATCTACCTTTGCAGCTCGCGCACGCACGTGACAGAAAGATACATAGAAAAAATAGAGGGTGAGCTTGCCGTCGCATATAAAAACAAATACCTTCTATTGCGCAACTTATCTAAAGGGCGACGAGTCTACCTAAAGCGCTCAGTTATAAGCGCTATAACATCTCGCAGGATATATTCAACTGTAACGTCCTCGCTGATCAAAACGCAATACGGAAGCGAGCGAGAGGAGGGTGGTGGGGAGGGGAGGGGGGAGGAGAGGGGGGGGGGGGGGGGGGGCTAAGCATTAAGGTGCATGGATGGAGGGAACCTTTTTAGAAACTGTTGTTGTTGCGAGGTAGTTCTTAAATCATTGTCCTGTGCCCCAGTACACTGGGCAAAGGAGTAAGTCTATAAGTTTGTTTTGGTCTGTTGTCATTCATTCATTTTGTTTGTTTGTTTGTCCAGGCTGTGTCTCGGGAGCCAATGGACAGGATCACATAAAGCTTTCTGTGGTGGTGCATCACTATGAACAGAACAGACAGTCCCATAGAAATGGTGCTGACCTTGACTTTGAAATTTGACAAAAACAACAACAAAGCAACTAAATATCTAGTGGTGCCCATATTGTTCACATCGCTGAAGAAAAACAAGATACATTTCCCCTAACTTTGTCCTGAAACAAAGGATATCAATTCCTCCTTTGCGGAACTATTCCTGGCAATTCGTGCAAAAAAGTTTTCTTATTATGCTATGGTTAGTGGGTGGATGTCAGCGGTTATTGCATAGCATTAACATTACAAGAGTTTCGCACTTTCTTTCCCTTTCTCCTGACGTATCCCCCTCCCCCACCAGTATTCCATTCCGTGGCCGAAGCGCCAGTCTGGCACCAGCAGACTTGCATCTAGAATCACTTAGTGGTATTGGTTTGACCAGTTACGCGGCCGAATTGGATGTACCCGTACGTCAGTCAGACCAACCGTTTTCGCGTTAGCTAAAGACAAAAACGCCCGTAAAGCACACGGGACTGAAGGACGGAGGGGGGGGGGGATAAGAGAGAGAGAGAGAGAGAGAGAGAGAGAGAGAGAGAGAGAGAGAGAGAGAGAGAGAGAGAGAGAGAGAGAGAGAGAGAGAGAGAGAGAGAGAGAGAGAGAGAGAGAGAGAGAGAGAGAGAGAGAGAGAGAGAGAGAGAGAGAGAGAGAGAGAGAGAGAGAGAGAGAGAGAGACGGACGAAGCAAAAACATATCTAAAATAAAGGAAACTCCCTTCTTTCTGGACACGTCAGTACTTTTAACCCAAAGAAAAAAACAATGCTTTTTAACAAAAACAACAACAACAACAAAAACAAAAAACAACAACCAAAGAAACAAAAAAGAACAAACGAAAGACAAAGTTTTCAAGAAGCAAAAAAAAAAGAGAGTAAAGAATTCTCAAAAGAGATGGCAATTAGAAAACAACAAACAACACTGAAACAACCCAGTTAGTAAAGCCTGGACATGAAAGGTACCAAACGACACCCTAGCCGTGATTACCTTCTCCACTCCATTCATGTCAGTCACGCCCCCCCCCCCCCCCCCCCGTCCCCATTTTTGTTATACGGGTCGTCAGTCTACCCTCTAAAGCCCCCCCCCCCCCCCCCCCTCCAACTCCATTCCCTACACCCAACTCTGTTTTCTGTGGCTACCAATTCTCAGTCCTAACGGAACGTGAGTACATTGGAATGGGAACGAGGGCTGTGCATTTATCTCTCTGTCCGCGTGTACGTGCGTGCGTGCGTGCGTGCGTGCGTGCGTGCGTGCGTGCGTGTGTGTGTGTGTGTGTGTGTGTGTGTGTGTGTGTGTGTGTGTGTGTGTGTGTGTGTGTGTGTGTGTGTGTGTGTGCATGCGCGCGCGCGTCCGTAGGCTATGTTCCAGGTCACAGCTCAAAACCACTGAAGCGATGGTAACGAAACTTGGTACGATAATTTCTTACGCCTTGCCCATAATGTAAAAACAAAAATCACAACATTGCAAACCACATTAACGTAATCCCAGCGAAACAAATTTAAAATACTAAAGATACTGATTACTGCCAACATAATGGATGAACTTCAAACAAAGTTGGTACAATGGTTCATCAAATATTTTTTTAAATATTAAATTAATGATTTCACAAAGACGCCTCTGTGACTCTAAACTTCTGGGTATTGCCATACTGATATACGATTTCCTTGCCTTTCATCAGTAGTAGGGAGTACGGTCTATATGGCTCTGTCATCTGTTTTTTTAAACCTCACTTTACACAGAAAATGGACAATGCATGCTCCTGGTATTCTTAGAGAGCCTCAAAGATATAAAGGCACGGGCTTTTGGAGAGGGCTTGAAAGATGAAACGACTCGGGACCAATTAGCCGAGCTGTTTGTTTCTTGCACGGTCCTTACAGATTAAAAAGAAGTCCTGTATTACGGAATCCTCCTCCTCCTCCTCCCTACCTGCTTCCTCTTCCTCTGGCTTGCTGCTTCCCGCCTGTCTTCCACCCCCTTTTCTTTCCAAGCTAACATGGAGCATAGTAATGAAAGCACTGACAACGTGAAGAATGCTTAAAACCCTTTCAACGCCAGCCATGTTTCAGCTAAAAACTTTCCATTGCACTTACCTGGGGTAAAGAAAAGATTCTGTCTGCAATATTGGGGATTCCTCTGTGACATGCATAAAATAACGCCTGTCCTTACCTCCCCAAATTAAGACCATAAGGTCACTGGATACCAGACCCTCATGTGATGCCTTTCAGTGACATGGGTGTTAAATCATTGTGGTGCCAAGAGGCGCCAGTGGCGATGGAAGGGTTAAAATTAACCAACAACCCTGACGAAAAAGGTAAACATTCGTTGATGAAAATAACAATTACTCAGAAGGGGGGGAGGGAGGGAGGGGGAGAGATAGAGACAGAGAGATAGGTAGATATATAGATAGATTATTCAGAGAGGGGGGGGGGGGGGACTATATATATATAGATATATATAGGTTGATAGATAGATAGATAGATAGATAGACACAGAGAGAGAGAGAGAGAGAGAGAGAGAGAGGAGAGAGAGAGAGAGAGAGAGAGAGAGAGAGAGAGAGAGAGAGAGAGAGAGAGAGAGAGAGAGAGAGAGAGAGAGCAGACAGCCTATTAAGAGAGAGAGAGAGAGAGAGAGAGAGAGAGAGAGAGAGAGAGAGAGAGGGGGGGTAATTTGGGGAGGTAAGGAGAGAGAGAGAGAGAGAGAGAGAGAGAGAGAGAGAGAGAGAGAGAGAGAGAGAGAGAGAGAGAGAGAGAGAGAGAGAGAGAGAGAGAGAGAGAGAGAGAGAGAGAGAGAGAGAGAGAGAGAGAGAGAGCGAGCAAGCATAAGGGTGGGTGAGAGGGTTGAGAAGAAACGGGGAGGGGTGACGAGAAGCGGGGTGAGAAAATTGTAGACTTGTCCACGTCAGCAAACGGCTGTGCGGAGGAAACACACTAGACATGGTGCAAGCTCATCTCTCTGAGCTATGTATTATTCAGCACGCACCGAAGCTCCCTCAAACTTTTGTGCTTGTGTCCGTCAGTCTGTCTGTCTGCTAGTGTGTGTGCTTGTTTGCTAGCCTGTTTTCTTCTCTCTTTTTTCCCCTCTCTATTCTTTTTGTTGTTCTTCTTCCTGTCCTTACTCTTCCTGTTGAAGTTCCTGTTCTTTCTGTTGTTGTTTTTGTTCTCCTTCTGCTTGTCCTCTCCATTCTCGTTTTATTTTCCTGTTCTTCTTCTCTCTCAGTGTTTCTGTATCTGTTCGTACCTCTATCCACCCCTCCCCTCTACGTTTCATTTCTTTTTTTTGTAACTGTATCATTAGTTCCACAGCGATTAGATTATCAACATTTTCTGCAGCCTTGTCTGTCTCTCAGACAATCTGTCTGAATGTCACAGTCTGAAGTCGACTAGTGTTTCTGCATTTTGTTTCCATGACAGACAATGACAAGCAAATTGCATGATGGATGCACCACGTTCGCATGCAGACTCTCACCTGCCTCTTTTACACCCACGTGTATCCAAGTAAGCGAAAGTGTATATTCTAACGTTTCTCTCTCTCTCTCTCTCTCTCTCTCTCTCTCTCTCTCTCTCTCTCTCTCTCTCTCTCTCTCTCTCTCTCTCTCTCTCTCTCTCTCTCTCTCTCTCTCCTGAGCATGAGGCCACACACATACAGAGAGAGAGAGAGAGAGAGAGAGAGAGAGAGAGAGAGAGAGAGAAGAGAGAGAGAGAGAGAGAGAGACAGACAGACAGACAGAGAGAGAGAGAGAGAGGGAGAGAGGGGGGGGGGGGAGATTCAGATATCTTATTCACAAAGGCAATAGCCCCTTAGAAGGAGGGTACACATAAAAACACAAAACATAATGAAGAGTAGATAATATAAAGTATTTACGTGGTATAAATTGTTCTCTAAGGTCTCTCAGTTCTGGACATAACAACACATAATGCATTTCATCTTCAGCTGCATCATGACATAAAGGACACATTAAATTATTAACATTGGTCTCTCTGTAGCGATACTAATGACAATAATGCTGAATTTAAACTGTCATTATGCGTTTTAAAGGCTTGTCAATACGATTATTAATATAAGTACGTATAATACGTAAATCATAAAACATCGCGAGTCCTGGAAAGCGGAACGTGGTTGTCCCATCTCTTCTTCTCTTTTTTTTAGACCACGGTCATAATGTCGCCATGAGGTCCAGTTGCTTGTTGGATTGTACTGGGACTTCCGCAGTTGTCACATATTCTGTGAATGAAAAGATGATTAAGCCATTGCTGTAACATCCACACTTTGAATTCACACCATCGCCAGCATCTTTCGATCTTTCATAGTGAGCATATAAAAACTAATCCTCCAATAACAGAGAGAAGTGCACATTTGTCAGGGCTGCTTCAATCAACATCATGAAAAGAGCATTATCAAATGAAAGAGCAAGTTGTACAACAAAACCCAAGGTATCAGTGTATCAAAGGATGGTAATCAAAGGCAGGGAAATATTTTCTTTACAAAAGACAGCAGTTTAGCTGTCTACAGGGCAAGTTCGCAACAAACGGCCATGACTTTTGATCATTCATTCTCCCAACGGTAAAACAAACGGCCCCTAGATGGAACAAAAGTGATGGGTCAACTATTATTGTTAGTTTGCTCTCTTGGCACGTAATCAATGAATAATCCGAAGGCGTTCTTACCATGAGGTCTTTGGTTGTTTTCTTGTTCTGTTTATCGTTGTTCCCAATTAGCCTTCCATTCCTCCGCTCCCACCCACCCCCATCTCTTTCTCTCTTGTTGCCTCAGTCCATCGGTCTGTATTTTGTCTCTGTTAGTCTATGTCTGTCTATCTTTCTGCTTGTTTGTCCGCCGTTTCTGTCTGTCTGTCTGTCTGTCTGTCTGTCTGTCTGTCTGTCTGTCTCTCTCTCTCTCTCTCTCTCTCTCTCTCTCTCTCTCTCTCTCTCTCTCTCTATCTGTCTGTCTGTATGTCTCTGTCTGTCTGTCTGTCTGTCTGTCTGTCTGTCTGTCTCTCTCTCTCTCTCTCTCTCTCTCTCTCTCTCTCTCTCTCTTTCTCTGTCTGTCTGTCTGTCTGTCTGTCTGTCTGTCTCTCTCTCTCTCTCTCTCTCTCTCTCTCTCTCTCTCTCTCTCTCTCTCTCTCTCTCTCTCTCTCTCTCTCTCTCTCTCTCCCCTCTCTATCTCTCTGTGCCTCTGGTGTTCTCGAAGTATTATTAGTATTTGTCTTTGTCTGTACCCATATTTGTCCGTCCCACTTACGGTGACGTTCACTGTTGTCTCTCTTCCTGCATAATTCACTAAGTACTGTCAATAGCGTTCCCTCTCTCCCATCCTGGCCAACTTTGTATTGAATCTGTGTCTAGGCTGCCCCTCTGTAACTATTTATCACTGGTTGACATTAGCCTGTAGAAAGGGCCAATAGTAAATGAGAGCTGTACTATACATGATACTCTACAGTATTGGAATATCATTGTACAGCTTAGTCTTTCGTGGAAGACTATGACTCTCGAACGAGGGGGCCCTTGCACCGGCTCTGGTGCTGCAGCCAAATGGATTGGTTGGCCTTTGGGGAACTTCCCCAACGCCAACTCTCGTCCTCAAATCCCGTTGGCCGAGAGAGTGGGGGTGTACCCTGGGTCACACTGGGCAAGGCATCCCCGCTGTAAACGGATTCTCGCCCAGCCCGCCAGAAGAGTATCTGCCCTCTCTGCTATCTGGCAGTCATTGTCGGAAACGACAGACACGCAACAACAACCCTCCTCCCCACCCCCTCTCTTGCCATCAACTCATGTAGGTGTTCTGTCGGTTTTTTCCCGTTGGTACTAGCTTAACCAGCCTAATCTACCACTGGATGTCTAAAGGGATGCAGCGGGTGCTGCTTCAACACTGCAGTGGGCTGCTGCCTTTAAAACTCGGTGTCCATCTGTGTTCCACCGAGGACCCAGCATGCTTGACAATCGCGTGAAAGGCAGCACACGCCTTGTTGCTTTTGACTTGTTGACAGGTAATGCACACAAGCAGGTCTGCTTCTTTTAGTCTCCCTTCCCCAAGATCCAAACAACATGGCGACAGCGGACCAAATGCACGCCAGTCGGTGTGAATGACATGAAAACAGGTGTGTTGTATTAGCCCGGACACAAGATGTACACCGAGCCTAATCTGGACAAACATCCTGGAGAGTCAAGAACAGATGCTGCTCTTGATTGGTCTTTTAATATTGCCAGCATCCGTCAAAGCCACGGCGTATCAAAAACAACGAAGAAGCAAGAACAACGGAAAACGTTTACTGTAATAACTACCGCCGTGGGTGGTTCAGGGATACCCCCCCCCCCCCCCAACTCACCCCCCACCCCACGCCCCCCCAAAGGAAATAAAAAACACAGAAAAAAAAGCCGATACACTCAATATCATCTATGCTACCATACAGTTGGTTTTACCCCAAGAGCTACGAGAATTGTAGCAATGACGGAATTGCAACATACCTCAATGTCTTTCTGTGTCTGGTTAAGTGCCACAAGCGTTTATATGTTTGCGCTTCGTTTTTGCTCTCTCTCTCTCTCTCTCTCTCTCTCTCTCTCTCTCTCTCTCTCTCTCTCTCTCTCTCTCTCTCTCTCTCTCTCTCTCTCTCTCTCTCTCTCTCTCTCTCTCTCTCTCTCTCTCTCTCTCTCTCTCTCTCTCTCTCTCTCTCTCTCTCTCGCTCTCCTGGGGGGGAGGTGGAGGGAGGCATTATGTTTGTTTTTTAGAACCACGAGTTTTTGTACTAACATCGAGTAAAAGAAGTCCTGTTCACTTTTCACTCAGGTTTAGCTTTGCCTAAGCATCCTCTAAAGCAAGGTATACATCTGTGTTCTGGCCAGAACACAGCATGTTTGACGGTTGTGTGGCAAGTGGCATCACGCCTTGTTGCTTTTGACTCGTTGACAGGTAATGCCATAAAATCAGGACTGCTTCGTTTGGTCTCCCTTCCCCAAGACCCAAACGACGTGGGCGAGAGCGGGACAAACGCGTACACAACGCACGCCAGTAGGTGTGAACGATATGGCAGCAGGTGTGGAAAACAAACTCAGAATGAAACAAAACAGATGCTTTGCTGTAGCCAGGATACTAGATGGGTATCGAGCCCTAGACTCACTGACAGAAGGGTCTGAAGGGCGCTCCAACATACGGGTTCGATCAAGTTCGAAAGTGCTATGCAAATTAGTAGCCTAGAGCTAGAAACGACTGCTTGTGCAGTCATGATTATAATTATTTTTACCAAAAAAGTAGGTCTAAGCTTTGGTATAGCCAACGATTCTGCTATTATGCACATAGCCATTACTATTGGCAGGTTATTAGAACCTCTCTATGATTCATTGCAAAGATACAGTTGCTCCAGGAAATCAGCAGCTGCAAGAACTACGCTGCAGCAGCGACTACAAACGTGTATTTATTTACATAGACAAAGGCACATATATGGTGACTAAAGAAAAGGTGCAAACATCTAAACTCATTCAAAATGCTCAAATAACCAAGATATCGTTAGGATTTTTCAGGTTTGCCAAGAAAATTAATGCACTAAATACCGGTAGTTATTTTTTCGACATGCCTTTGAGAGTTCCATAAACAATAGTTCGCATAGCAACCCGTTTCGAGAAAATGTCTAAATGGTTTCGACAGAAACTTTTCCCTGCCTACAAACTGTGTTTCCAGAAACTCTGTCATTTTGCACCTTACAATTTCATTCAATGCTGTATTATTATTATTATTATTATTATTATTATTATTATTATTATGTTTGAACCCATACGCAACATAGAATTTTGTCCCGATGACAACTGCGAAAGTGCTTCTTTTTTCTTTCTTTTTTGTTTACTTTAAAAGGGACTTGTTTTATGAGTTGCAGCGGAAACTGCTAATTTGGGAACCCTCCGAGGCGTTTAAGGGACGAATTTGTTGATTATTTACTCGCTTGTTGTTCAGCACAAATGCTTGATGTTTGGGGTGCACATGCTGGAATTGTGCATTGACCAAGTCGTAAACGTTCAGCAAGATTGAATGAACGGTTTTGAAAATATGAAGCAAAAAGTCAAAGTATGGGTGCAAGCACACCCATGGGGTGCGGGAAGGGTTCAAAAAAAAAGAAGCGATTGTTACCGTTTTTGCATAATAAGCTTCACAATCGTGAACAGTCATAATTATTAGGGGAAGACGGGGTAAAAAGCGCATGGGCGGGTAAGAAGCCCACCCCAATTATCTCATGAAATAAAGAAAATGTCAGTCAAATTTGCCCATGAGACGAATGCTAGACATTAACGCTCGTCTCATGGGCAAAATGAGACTGAAATTTGCTTCATTTCATGAGATAATTGGGGTGGGCTTCTTACCCGCCCATGCGCTTTTTACCCCGTCTTACCCTAATTATTAGCATTTTTATTAACGATTTTGTGGATTTGAATGTCTGAGTCACCCTGTACCCTGTACAGACACGTACACACACCCAAACCATAAACCCGTGCACACTAGCACGCACAACAAACAAACACACACACACATACACACACACACACACACACCACAAGCGCGCGCACTCACATACACATACATACCACAAGCGTGCGCGCACACGCGCACGCACACACACACACACACACACACGCACACACACACACACACACACACACACACACACACACACACACACACACACACACACACACACACACACACATCCACCCCTCTACCCCTCACTCGCTGGAGGTTCATGTCGATAGCTTTGCCATCCTATTTCTTGTCTTCTAAGGTGTAGAGTGGCACAGAGGTATCGCGTTCGCCTCGTGTCAAGTCAACCCGAGTTCGAACATGGGTACAGGGGGATTTTCCCTCTCACTGTACACTAGGCCTTACACGGTCTGAACGCGGAGTCTTTCGGGTGAGACGATAAACCGAGGTCCCGTGTGCCCATGCACTTAGCACACGTTAAACCCAGTGGCAACGAAAACGTTGTCATTTGGTCCAAAGTTACCCCCCTCCCTTTCCTTCCTCATCATTCACACAAAACTCGCATACAAAAAAACACACAAAAAAACAATTGGGGGCCCCGCCACTGGCTGCGACGCGCTCTCCGGGTGGGAGCGACCCGAATTTCACAGAGATGCCTATGTGACTATAAAATACCTAATATAAAAAAGGCCGAACGTTTTCTTCTCCTGTCTTCTAACGATTTATTCTCCTGTCCTCTAACGTTTTCTTCTCCTGTCCTCTAACGTTTTCTTCTCCTGTCCTCTAACGATTTCTTCTCCTGTCCTCTAACGTTTTGTTCTCCTGTCCTATAACGAGTTCTTCTCCTATCCTCTAACGTTTTCTTCTCCTGTCCTCTAACGATTTCTTCTCCTGTCCTCTAACGTTTTGTTCTCCTGTCCTCTAACGATTTCTTCTCCTGTCCTCTACCGTTTTGTTCTCCTGTCCTCTAACGTTTTGTTCTCCTGTCCTCTAACGTTTTCTTCTCCTGTCCTCTAACGTTTTGTTCTCCTGTCCTCTAACGATTTCTTCTCCTGTCCTCTAACGTTTTGTTCTCCTGTCCTCTAACGTTTTCTTCTCCTGTCCTCTAACGTTTTCTTCTCCTGTCCTCTAACGTTTTCTTCTCCTGTCCTCTACCGTTTTGTTCTCCTGTCCTCTAACGATTTCTTCTCCTGTCCTCTAACGTTTTCTTCTCCTGTCCTCTAACGATTTCTTCTCCTGTCCTCTAACGTTTTCTTCTCCTGTCCTCTAACGTTTTGTTCTCCTGTCCTCTAACGATTTCTTCTCCTGTCCTCTAACGTTTTCTTCTCCTGTCCTCTAACGATTTCTTCTCCTGTCCTCTAACGATTTCTTCTCCTGTCCTCTAACGATTTCTTCTCCTGTCCTCTAACGTTTTCTTCTCCTGTCCTCTAACGTTTTGTTCTCCTGTCCTCTAACGTTTTGTTCTCCTGTCCTCTAACGTTTTCTTCTCCTGTCCTCTAACGTTTTGTTCTCCTGTCCTCTAACGTTTTCTTCTCCTGTCCTCTAACGTTTTGTTCTCCTGTCCTCTAACGTTTTGTTCTCCTGTCCTCTAACGTTTTCTTCTCCTGTCCTCTAACGTTTTGTTCTCCTGTCCTCTAACGTTTTCTTCTCCTGTCCTCTAACGTTTTCTTCTCCTGTCCTCTAACGTTTTGTTCTCCTGTCCTCTAACGTTTTGTTCTCCTGTCCTCTAACGTTTTGTTCTCCTGTCCTCTAACGTTTTGTTCTCCTGTCCTCTACCGTTTTGTTCTCCTGTCCTCTAACGTTTTGTTCTCCTGTCCTCTAACGTTTTGTTCTCCTGTCCTCTAACGTTTTGTTCTCCTGTCCTCTAACGTTTTGTTCTCCTGTCCTCTAACGTTTTGTTCTCCTGTCCTCTAACGTTTTGTTCTCCTGTCCTCTAACGTTTTGTTCTCCTGTCCTCTAACGTTTTGTTCTCCTGTCCTCTAACGTTTTGTTCTCCTGTCCTCTAACGTTTTTCTTCTCCTGTCCTCTAACGTTTTCTTCTCCTGTCCTCTAACGTTTTCTTCTCCTGTCCTCTAACGTTTTCTTCTCCTGTCCTCTAACGTTTTGTTCTCCTGTCCTCTAACGTTTTGTTCTCCTGTCCTCTAACGTTTTGTTCTCCTGTCCTCTAACGTTTTGTTCTCCTGTCCTCTAACGTTTTGTTCTCCTGTCCTCTAACGTTTTGTTCTCCTGTCCTCTAACGTTTTCTTCTCCTGTCCTCTAACGTTTTCTTCTCCTGTCCTCTAACGTTTTGTTCTCCTGTCCTCTAACGTTTTCTTCTCCTGTCCTCTACCGTTTTCTTCTCCTGTCCTCTACCGTTTTCTTCTCCTGTCCTCTAACGATTTTCTTCTCCTGTCCTCTAACGTTTTCTTCTCCTGTCCTCTAACGTTTTCTTCTCCTGTCCTCTAACGTTTATTCTTCTCCTGTCCTCTAACGATTTCTTCTTCTCCTGTCCCTCTAACGATTTCTTCTCCTGTCCTCTAACGATTTATTCTCCTGTCCTCTAACGATTTCTTCTCCTGTCCTCTAACGATTTCTTCTCCTGTCCTCTAACGATTTATTCTCCTGTCCTCTAACGATTTCTTCTCCTGTCCTCTAACGATTTCTTCTCCTGTCCTCTAACGATTTCTTCTCCTGTCCTCTAACGATTTCTTCTCCTGTCCTCTAACGATTTCTTCTCCTGTCCTCTAACGATTTCTTCTCCTGTCCTCTAACGATTTCTTCTCCTGTCCTCTCTAACGTCCTTTTTATTCTCCTGTCCTCTAACGATTTCTTCTCCTGTCCTCTAACGATTTATTCTCCTGTCCTCTAACGATTTCTTCTCCTGTCCTCTAACGATTTCTTCTCCTGTCCTCTAACGATTTCTTCTCCTGTCCTCTAACGATTTATTCTCCTGTCCTCTAACGATTTATTCTCCTGTCCTCTAACGATTTATTCTCCTGTCCTCTAACGATTTCTTCTCCTGTCCTCTAACGATTTATTCTCCTGTCCTCTAACGATTTCTTCTCCTGTCCTCTAACGATTTATTCTCCTGTCCTCTAACGATTTCTTCTCCTGTCCTCTAACGATTTATTCTCCTGTCCTCTAACGATTTCTTCTCCTGTCCTCTAACGATTTATTCTCCTGTCCTCTAACGATTTATTCTCCTGTCCTCTAACGATTTCTTCTCCTGTCCTCTAACGATTTATTCTCCTGTCCTCTAACGATTTCTTCTCCTGTCCTCTAACGATTTCTTCTCCTGTCCTCTAACGATTTATTCTCCTGTCCTCTAACGATTTCTTCTCCTGTCCTCTAACGATTTATTCTCCTGTCCTCTAACGATTTCTTCTCCTGTCCTCTAACGATTTCTTCTCCTGTCCTCTAACGATTTCTTCTCCTGTCCTCTAACGATTTCTTCTCCTGTCCTCTAACGATTTCTTCTCCTGTCCTCTAACGATTTCTTCTCCTGTCCTCTAACGATTTCTTCTCCTGTCCTCTAACGATTTATTCTCCTGTCCTCTAACGATTTCTTCTCCTGTCCTCTAACGATTTCTTCTCCTGTCCTCTAACGATTTCTTCTCCTGTCCTCTAACGATTTCTTCTCCTGTCCTCTAACGATTTCTTCTCCTGTCCTCTAACGATTTCTTCTCCTGCCCTCTAACGATTTCTTCTCCTGTCCTCTAACGATTTCTTCTCCTGTCCTCTAACGATTTCTTCTCCTGTCCTCTAACGATTTCTTCTCCTGTCCCTCCTCTAACGTTTTCTTCTCCTGTCCTCTAACGATTTCTTCTCCTGTCCTCTAACGATTTCTTCTCCTGTCCTCTAACGATTTATTCTCCTGTCCTCTAACGATTTCTTCTCCTGTCCTCTAACGATTTCTTCTCCTGTCCTCTAACGATTTCTTCTCCTGTCCTCTAACGATTTCTTCTCCTGTCCTCTAACGATTTTCTTCTCCTGTCCTCTAACGATTTTCTTCTCCTGTCCTCTAACGATTTCTTCTCCTGTCCTCTAACGATTTTTCTCCTTCTCCTGTCCTCTAACGATTTCTTCTCCTGTCCTCTAACGATTTCTTCTCCTGTCCTCTAACGATTTATTCTCCTGTCCTCTAACGATTTCTTCTCCTGTCCTCTAACGATTTATTCTCCTGTCCTCTAACGATTTCTTCTCCTGTCCTCTAACGATTTCTTCTCCTGTCCTCTAACGATTTCTTCTCCTGTCCTCTAACGATTTCTTCTCCTGTCCTCTAACGATTTATTCTCCTGCCCTCTAACGATTTCTTCTCCTGTCCTCTAACGATTTATTCTCCTGTCCTCTAACGATTTCTTCTCCTGTCCTCTAACGATTTATTCTCCTGTCCTCTAACGTTTTCTTCTCCTGTCCTCTAACGATTTCTTCTCCTGTCCTCTAACGATTTATTCTCCTGTCCTCTAACGATTTTCTTCTCCTGTCCTCTAACGATTTATTCTCCTGTCCTCTAACGATTTCTTCTCCTGTCCTCTAACGATTTCTTCTCCTGTCCTCTAACGATTTCTTCTCCTGTCCTCTAACGATTTCTTCTCCTGTCCTCTAACGATTTCTTCTCCTGTCCTCTAACGATTTATTCTCCTGTCCTCTAACGATTTATTCTCCTGTCCTCTAACGATTTCTTCTCCTGTCCTCTAACGATTTCTTCTCCTGTCCTCTAACGATTTATTCTCCTGTCCTCTAACGATTTCTTCTCCTGTCCTCTAACGATTTATTCTCCTGTCCTCTAACGATTTCTTCTCCTGTCCTCTAACGATTTCTTCTCCTGTCCTCTAACGATTTATTCTCCTGTCCTCTAACGATTTATTCTCCTGCCCTCTAACGATTTCTTCTCCTGTCCTCTAACGATTTCTTCTCCTGTCCTCTAACGATTTCTTCTCCTGTCCTCTAACGATTTATTCTCCTGCCCTCTAACGATTTCTTCTCCTGTCCTCTAACGATTTCTTCTCCTGTCCTCTAACGATTTATTCTCCTGTCCTCTCCGATTTCTTCTCCTGTCCTCTAACGTCTAACGATTTATTCCCCTGCCCTCTAACGATTTCTTCTCCTGTCCTCTAACGATTTATTCTCCTGTCCTCTAACGATTTATTCTCCTGTCCTCTAACGTTTTCTTCTCCTGTCCTCTAACGATTTATTCTCCTGTCCTCTAACGATTTATTCTCCTGTCCTCTAACGATTTATTCTCCTGTCCTCTAACGATTTCTTCTCCTGTCCTCTAACGATTTCTTCTCCTGTCCTCTAACGATTTCTTCTCCTGTCCTCTAACGATTTCTTCTCCTGTCCTCTAACGATTTATTCCCCTGTCCTCTAACGATTTCTTCTCCTGTCCTCTAACGATTTCTTCTCCTGTCCTCTAACGATTTCTTCTCCTGCCCTCTAACGATTTCTTCTCCTGTCATCTAACGATTTCTTCTCCTGTCCTCTAACGATTTCTTCTCCTGTCCTCTAACGATTTCTTCTCCTGTCCTCTAACGATTTCTTCTCCTGTCCTCTAACGATTTCTTCTCCTGTCCTCTAACGATTTCTTCTCCTGTCCTCTAACGTTTTCTTCTCCTGTCCTCTAACGATTTATTCTCCTATCCTCTAACGATTTATTCCCATGTCCTCTAACGATTTCTTCTCCTGTCCTCTAACGATTTCTTCTCCTGTCCTCTAACGATTTCTTCTCCTGTCCTCTAATGATTTCTTCTCCTGTCCTCTAACGATTTCTTCTCCTATCCTCTAACGATTTATTCTCCTGTCCTCTAACGATTTATTCTCCTGTCCTCTAACGATTTCTTCTCCTGTCCTCTAACGATTTCTTCTCCTGTCCTCTAACGATTTCTTCTCCTGTCCTCTAACGTTTTCTTCTCCTGTCCGCTAATTGTGGCCGGGAGGCGTCTCCAGAGAACTGAACACTACCTCACAGGGATTTTATTTCTGGCCTCTCCTCCAGGCCCACAGAGATCCCCCTGCCCAGGACTGACTGTAAGTGAATATGTCAGATGGCGGCAACAGACTCTTCGTTTATAGATCTCTCTGTAGTTAGGAATGCGGACCTAAAGCCGGCACCACACTGCATGTCATTTTGAACCCGATTGTGACGATGTTTGTGAATCACGATTCACGTGAAATGCTTCCGTCTGAAAATAACTCGGTAAAGGTCAAGATGTGCCCCCCACCCCCCCTGCATTTCTCGCTTAATTGTATTTTTCCGTTTTTGCCTTTCTTACCATACATAAAGCTGTATTTTAGGAACATTTTTATCTAATAACCTTTTTGGAATACTAACCCTATCCCTAACCCTATCCCTACACCTAACCCTACCCCCCACTATGTACTGCAGTACACCGCGATTTGTCACAGTTGTGGTTCGATGCGTTTTCCCGTCTTATAGGGTGGGGGGTAGGGTTAGGGTTAGGGCTAGGGTTAGGGATAGGGTTAGTATTCCTAAAAGGTTATTAGCTAAAAATGTTCCTAAAATACAGCTTTATGTATGGTAAGAAAGGCAAAAACGGAAAAATACAATTACCCGAGATATGGAGGAGGGGTGGCACATCTTGACCTTTTACTAATAACTCTGCTATTTTCGTTCACTGTAGTCACGTAGACGGCGATACACGAATGAAATAAAATAGTCCGATACAAAAATAAGATATTTGATCAGACTGCAAGTATAGTGAACATAATTATTAGGATTTATTATCAGATTTAGTTTAGACAGTACAATTTCACGTCGACCATGCATCACAAATGTTAAAATCGGATCGTAGTGAATCGAATCGTATGCAGTGTAGCAGGCCCTTAAGATGAATTAAACACACACACACACAAACACGAAAAACACGAAGATGACGAAGAAGAAGGGGGAGGAAGAGGAAGAGGAGGTGGAGGAGGAACAGAGGAGGAGGAGCGTAATGAAGGAGAGGTGGAGGGAAAAGAAGGAAGACGGGGTAAAAAGCGCATGGGCGGGTAAGAAGCCCACCCCAATTATCTCATGAAATGAAGCAAATTTCAGTCTCATTTTGCCCATGAGACGAGCGTTAATGTCTAGCATTCGTCTCATGGGCAAATTTGACTGAAATCTTCTTTATTTCATGAGATAATTGGGGTGGGCTTCTTACCCGCCCATGCGCTTTTTACCCCGTCTTCCCCTAACTAGAAAATAACAGAAAGACATGCTAAGAGAAAGAGAACACCAAACACTGAACATATTATTTGAATGGGTCGCTAGCACTTTTTTTTTATTATTGGAAAAGGGAGTAGGAACAAATGGCAAGACCACCTAAAAAATACATAATTTAACCCAAATTGTTATTTCATTGCAAACCATCGAATATTTTGCAACATTTGTACACATACACATTATTATGTAGCTAGCTTAAGTCTTAAGAATAATTTCGATTTGCTCATGTAAGCAGAGGTTCCATCTTATAAGCAGAACGGTTAACACAGTTACTACACAGGCAATCAAGAGTAGGACCAAATAAAGAACAACGATCTCATTTTCAGTGTTTCCTTCACATAACCGACTCACCAAATGTTGGCAATGGTATAATAATTTAGTACTAGCAGCTACGCCCCGCGCTCGCTACGCTTCGCGGCAGCTTTTCCCCGGCACAGGTCTTTAGAATAGCAGTTTCCAGAATGACACTTCGAAATGTCTCCCACTGCATTCCCCGGTGATGTTGATCAGGAATGTACATGGTCATAGGGGTCTCTAACCAACGGTTTTCAAACTACAATTGTTTGTTTTATGTAATCGGCCCGGGTCTTCAGAATAGCAATCGCCAGCACAGCAATTCAAAATGTATCCCACTGTATTCCTCCAGTGATGCTGATTGCATATATATATGGCTAAATGGGTTTCATACTACAATTGTTTGCTTTATGTAAATGGCCCAGGTCTTCAGAATAGCAATCGCCAGCACAGCACTTCAAAATGTATCCCACTGTATTCATCCAGTGATGCTGATTGCAAATATATAATGCTAAAGGGGTTTACAACCAATAGTTTTCGTACTACAATTGTTTGCTTTATGCAAATGGCCCGGGTCTTCATAATAGCAGTCACCACAATAGCACTTCAAAATGCCTCCCACTGTATCCGCCCAGTGATGCTGATCGTGACGACTTAAAGTGATCTGCACCCAACTGTTTTCAAGCTATGGCTATTTGTTTTGGGGTTACAGTCTGTTTTCATAATTATAACGGCTTCAATGTCAAATATAAAGGTCAAGGTCAAATGGCTTTTAATTCTCCAACTGCATTACTTAGGTAATGCTGATCAAGAATATATATGGTTTTGTGGGTGCAAACCCAATAGCCACAGGTAAGAAAGAAAAGTTCAAAAGTGACGGTCAAGGTCATTAGGATAATCAATACTTTGCACCATACATGACTTTCATATTGGCATACCTGCCAACTTTGAAGCCGGTAACTGGAACAAATGTGAAAGATATAGCCCAAACACCAATTTGACGCCTTCAAGGTCTATGTCATTGACCTTGACTTTTACCTTGATTGGTACCCAATATTCGAAATCACCATTAGCCAATGCTCGCCCATCCCAAGTCTGAAAATTGTAAGACCAATGATGTGAAAGATATGGCCTCAAGGAGAAATTTCGGTTTCAAGGTCAAACATCAAATTCAAGGTCAGCACGTTTATATGTTTTCCTATAGGACCATATTGGCACTATGGTACATCACCATACAAAATGTGAAGCCATTCTGTCCACTTGTTCATGAGATACAGCAATTTCGGTTTTGTGAGTCTTCCTTGGCAGAGGTTTGCACTGGAAGTTCAACATTTCTGTGCGACCATCTAGGTACTACGACACTCCCCAACACAAAGTTTGAAATGATTCATCCACCCACCCCCTCACACCGCTCTCTCGTGCCTTCTTTCCATTCCCCTTTCCAGAAAGCAAGTTACCCCCTTCTGCTGTTTTCATTACAAAAGGTAGAGGGACACAGAAAAGTAGGAACAGATCTGAAGAAATAAATACGATAAAGCTATTAATGATCAAACAAAACAAATATCGAATTTATCCTACACAAAAAAGAGGCGTCCTATTTCTTATGATCTTGAACTTTCCTGTTTTGCTTTGAGAGTGTGTGTGTGTGTGTGTGCGTGTGCGT
>CM065683.1:45755350-45757850 GCA_017654935.2 Phymorhynchus buccinoides | reverse complement strand
CCCAGTCCCTTTCCCAGGGACAGAAATAAACGGCTGTTGGATGAGGTGAAATGGACACTTAATGAGGAGAGAGCGGATGGGGGGGGGGGGGGGGGGGGGGGGGGGGGGGGGGGGGGGGGGGGGGGGGGGGGGGGACCAGGGGGGGTTGCACGCATGCAACGCTCAGTGCGTTGCACCCTTTATTGACTGCCTGGCAATCCGAGCACACCTAACCACCCTTACCCCCACCCCTACTCCATGCCCCGTCTCCCCCCTCCAACCCCAACCCCACACCTCCCCTTCTCTGAGGGTCGGTGCTCTCTGGACGGCCTCACACATTATTGGCAGGTTCCAGTTGGAGCATTGATGTCACCGCTCTACAGGGCGGATTGGACCTTGTTCGTTGCTGTTGTCCTTTGCCGATCTACGAACAAGTAGATACTTTGGCTTATGCCCATTCTGATGATGGCATACCGATCAAGGTGAAGGTCAAGGTCCGGGAGATCGGTAGGCCTTGAAAGTGGTAGGGGTCTACAAATTGGGTTTTAAGCCATATTTTCCACATTTGTACTTGACAGAAGCGCTTCATATTGTGTGTGGTACTGTATAACCTAGTTGTCCTTTGCCGATCTACGATCGCAAAGGAGTCTATTTTCGTTCGTGTATGGGGTTTTTTTTCTGTTTTTTTTTTTTTTCTGTCTGTCCCAAGGATATCTCCCGAACCGCTTGACCGAATCGCTCTTAAAATTTTGTGTGGTGGTGTGTCTCCATGGGAGGAAGGCATCCGCGCATAGATTATCGCCGTCCTGACCTTGACCTTAGCGTATGACTTTAAAAACCGAAAATCTTTAAGGGGCCCTAACTCCCACACCGCTGGTCTTAGAGTCTTCAAATTTGGCGTGTAGGTACTTTGGCTTATGGCCGTTCTGATGATGGCAGAACGAATTCACGAACGAATTCATACTCCTTTGCGATCGTAGATCGGCAAAGGACAACAACAAGGGCATCTCCGAGCGGCAGATATGTCCTTTGCCGGTTACGCCATGTACATGCCCCGCCCTGTATCTCCATTCCCCCTCACATCTTAGGTCCCCGTCCTCCTTGTGACCTTTGGTTGAAGCACCTACAAACCCTTGACTGGGTGCACATCGTTTTCCGGGATGCACACCCTTAATTGGTGGGGTGCACACCCTTAACACTGAGACATGTCTGCCACTCGGCGACATTTAAGCCCCACGTAGCACATTTTGTGCTAGGATGTCTTTTACTTTTAGTATTAGACCCCTTCCTTTACCGGGATGTACACCCTTATTAGTGGGGTGTACACCCTTAATGGGGTGTACACCCTTAACTCGGAGACATGTCTGCCGCTCGGCGACATTAAAATCCCACGAGGCATAATTTGTACTGCAATGTCTTCTACTCTTCTTTTTACACCCCCACACAACATTTAGAGTGATTTTCTACAGTATTTCACGAGATATAGGAGGGTGAAGAAAAACGGAAGCATGTCTGCCGCTCGGCGACATTGTATATTCGAGGGATAATTTATGTACGAATGTGTTATACTCGTAGTGTCACATCCTGACACAAAATTGGAAGGGATTCTGTCTTCTAGTTCACGAGATACAGCTTGGACAAGAAATATATAGTGCAAAGGAAATTTCGGTTTTCAAGGTCACACTTCAAGGTCAAGGTCAGCATGGCGATAACGTATGCGCGGATGTTTTCTACTCTAGGGTATACAGTACCACACACAATCTGAAGCGCTTCTGTCAATTACAAATGTGGAAAAGATGGCTGAAAACACAATCTTTAGACCCCTACCACTTTCAAGGCCAATCGATATCCCTGACCTTGACCTTGATCGGTATGCCATCATCAGATCGGCCATAAGCCAGAGTACCTACATGTCAAGTTTGAAGTCTCTAAGACCAACGGTGTGGAAATTATAGCCCCTTAAAGATGTTCGGTTTTCAAGGTCATACGCCAAGGTCAAGGTCACAACGGCAATAATGTATGCGCGGATGCCTTCGAAGCTTCCTCTCATGGTGACACGCCACCACACAAAATTGGAAACGATTCGGTCAAGTGGTTCGGGAGATATCCTTGGGAGAGAAAACCCCCAATTTTTAGACCCCTACAACTTTCAAGGCGTACTGATCTCCCTGACCTTGACCTTGACCTTGATCGGTATGCCATCATCAGAACGGCCATAAGCCAAAGTACCTCCATGCCAAGTTTCAAGACTTTAGGACCTACGGTGTGGAAGTTATGGCCCCTTAACGATTTTCGGTTTCCAAGGGCATACGCCAAGGTCAAGGTCAGGACGGCCGGATTGTTCCTCTCATGACGACACACCACCACACAAGATTTGAAGCGATTCGGTCAAGCGGTTCGGGAGATATCCTTGGGACAGACAGAAAAACAACAACAACAAACAAACAAACAAAGTTACATACACGAACGAAAACATACTCCTTTGCGATCTACTTCGTAGATCGGCAAAGGACAACAAACA
>CM065683.1:45732850-45735350 GCA_017654935.2 Phymorhynchus buccinoides | reverse complement strand
GCCATGGGGAAATAGAAATATCTTGTGAATAGTGTTAACGTGCATACAGACCTTTACAAGGCCGTAATCGTGCACCACAATCCTTTAGAATTATTGGCAGTTAGTCGATGCCAGCTTTATTCATATTGCAGCAGTTTCCTCCCCTTCCCAGCACCCCCTTGTCCCAGAAAGGAAAGACTGGACTGAACTGTTGAACAGCGTGTGTGTCCTTTTCAGCTTTACTAATTTAGTATCTGCCTGTCCATCTGTCTCTTTGTCTTGTCTCATTCATTCACTTCATTCATTCATTCTCTCTGCTGGCTGTGTCTGTCTCTGTCTCTGTATGTCTGTCTCATTCATTCATTCATTCATTCTCTGTCTGGCTGGCTGTGTCTGTCTCTGTCTCTGTATGTCTTGTCTCATTCATTCATTCATTCATTCTCTGTCTGGCTGGCTGTGTCTGTCTCTGTCTCTGTATGTCTTGTCTCATTCATTCATTCATTCATTCTCTGTCTGGCTGGCTGTGTCTGTCTCTGTCTCTGTATGTCTTGTCTCATTCATTCATTCATTCATTCTCTGTCTGGCTGTCTGTGTCTGTCTCTGTCTCTGTATGTCTGTATTCATTCATTCATTCATTCTCTGTCTGGCTGGCTGTGGTCTGTCTCTGTCTCTGTATGTCATTCATTCATTCATTCATTCTCTGTCTGGCTGTCTGTGTCTGTCTCTGTCTCTGTATGTCTTGTCTCATTCATTCATTCATTCATTCTCTGTCTGGCTGTCTGTGTCTGTCTCTGTCTCTCTTTCTCATCATGCTGATACACTTGAGACCAAATCCTCAAAAGCAGCACTTTATTACCATTTGAATAACTTTGTTTTTTGTGGGTTTTTTTTTATGAACATGGTTATATTCAACAATCAAATACTTCAGTTTTGTTGAATTCCTAAATCTTTATCCCTTTCGTAGCCAATGTCGCATTTTAGCACCACAATGGATTAACACCCAACATGTCACTAAAAGGCATCAAATCAGGACCTGTTATCCAAAGACCCTATTTTCTTAATTTTGGGAGGTAAGAATAGGCCTAATGTTATGCATGTCCCAGAGGAATTCGCAGTATTGCAGATATTGTATTTTCTCTAACCAGTTAAGTTTAACCCTTTCGCCGCCAGCCATTTTTCAGCCAAAAAACACCAGTAAACTTAACTGGGTAGAGGAAACAATTCTGCAATATTGGGATTTCCTCTGCGACATGTATAACATTAGGCCTATCCTTACCTCCCAAAATTAAAAAAAAGTAGGCTCTTTGGATAGCAGGTCCAGATTTGATGCCTTTTAGTGACATGGGTTGTAAGTCATTGTGGTGCATAAATGCGACATTGGCGGTGAAAGGGTTAATGGTATTTTTTGGCTGAAAAATGGCTGGCGGCGAAAGGGTTAACGACAGGTGCAAGCCTTTCTGTGACGGCTCTTTTCGGTTGTCGTGGGTTGCTTGACAAAGATCGTAGCGAAGACTCTGACGCTACCCATGTTTGTTTTCGATGAGCTCATTACCAAGGTGGAGATAGGCTGAGAGATACGCCGTGGGTTTGATCCTGAAACCATCTGGAACGACAGTGCTCAGGGCTCGTGTGTCAACACCATCGCCTTGCCGCCTCTATGCTATTGTATCTGCCGCTCTAGTTTGGCTCTCTCTTCTCAAGCAGGCATCAGAGCGACATGAAACAACTACAACATAAGAAGAAGAAGAAGAAGGATACGAAGAATAAAAATAGTACTAGCAGTACCGAAATTGAACAAAGGGGGAAACTCTCTTTCTAATTAACTCCCCTCCACCAAAGTTGATTACGATACCATTCACCTAGCAATGCGTGGATCAGAGCCAAAGTGAGACAAACAAAGCATCATTCTCAATAAAGAATGTGCCAAGTTCGCCTTTATTACAATTCACCCATACAGTACACATCTACTACACGCTAGCAGTTGTAGTAGGCCTTTTGGGCTTAAAAGTAATAATCGTTTTTTCTTCAAAAGGTACGAAGCAGCAGCAGCAGCAGCAGCAGTAGTAGTAGTAGTAGTAGTAGTAGCAGCAGCAGCAGCAGCAGCAGTAGTAGTAGTAGTAGTAGTAGTAGTAGTAGTAGTAGTAGTAGTAGTAGTAGTAGTAGTAGTAGTAGTAGTAACAGCAGTAGTAGTAGCAGTAGTAGTAACAGCAGTAGTAGTAGTAACAGCAGTAGTAGTAGTAGTAGTAGTAGTAGTAATAGTAGGAGGAAAAAAGAAGAAGAAAAAACAGAAGACTTTATTTTACATTTATTTTTACATTGTTCATAGTCCCGTCAAAAGCAATGGTCTTCTCAGGACTGTCAGCACAGTAAACATCAAACACGTCAATAACATCCTACACGTAGTTTCTATACAAACAAACAAAACAAACAAAAAAGCAGCATGACAAAGCATATTTCTCATTGAGGCCTGTGACATAAAATTAAGCAACGCCAAGAGCGTCAGCCATTCCGCTTGATTTAT
>CM065683.1:45725350-45730350 GCA_017654935.2 Phymorhynchus buccinoides | reverse complement strand
TGCACACTCCAATTACCAAGATAGAGAGTGTACGAGAGAGAGAGAGAGAGAGAGAGAGAGAGAGAGAGAGAGAGAGAGAGAGAGAGAGAGAGAGAGAGAGAGAGAGAGAGAGAGAGAGAGAGAGAGAGAGAGAGAGAGAGATGAGAGACGGATGGGAGGGGGGTGGGCGTCGTTAAAAAAAATTGGTTCGATAAGGCGTTCTTCCAGTCCCTGTCCTACTACTTAATGGTTACCCGGCCAGAGGCCGAGGTATTGCGATGGGCTTGTGTGTCTGTGTGTGTGTCTGTCTGTGTGTCTGTGTATCGATTATCTTAAAAACTACTGTTTGGATTTTGACTAAAATTGGCAGAGGGGTAGACAGCTTGAAAAGGAAGCTTCGTTTCGTTACTCAACACCGTGCTGACCTTGATCTTCAAGTCTGACCTTGAAAACCGAAATTTCCTTCTTTGGGCTATGTAATTTCCCCCCAGCTTTATTTCGTGAACTAATGAACAGAATCGCTTCAAATTTTGTGTGGTGGTGTACCATGGTGCAAGGAAGTTTGCATAAAAGTTCAGCTGTATCTCGTGAACTACTGAACAGAATCGCTTCAAATTTTGGGCTATGTATTTTATGCGTTCTGTAAGGGTGGAAAGTGGTGTATTTATTGGGGGGTGGGGGGGGGGAGGACATAACTCTGGCCGGGTTTGCATTGTCACAATGCGTTGCTGCCGCTCGGCGATGCCCTTGTTTTTAAAGCATTAGATATAAATAGGACTTCATTGCAAATAATAATAAAAAATAATCTGATTCTGCTCCATTAATATGTGGGTGGGGGGTGTGGGGGTGGGGGGGGGTGGGGGGGGTGGGGGTGGTGTGTGGGGGGGGGGGGGGTGTAGTGAGAGGGGAGATGGTGTGTGTGTAAACACAAACATGCCAAAAGATGATTCAAACTTGTAAAAAGACAACATTCAAAAGACGTAGGCCTATATAGGTTACAAAACGTCCATCAAAACTCAAAGGTTTCTTTTGGGGATTCATAGTTTATTTGAAAATATGCCCAAGCGTCATTGGCTTTTTGTTGATGCAATCCTATTCGTTCACACGTTTTGATGAGGTTTGTATGTCATCATGTGGTTGATTCTGTATAACCTGGTATCTTGTATCTGTAGGATACGAAACCTGTGTGCATGCAGACAAGAATGTACAGGTGTTTGTTTTAATCTTATATATATTTATATAGCATGAAAGAAAAATCTCAGTGAATAGCCAGCCCCGTACCCCTACTCTGAAGGACTGAAAAGTTAGTGCATTTGAAATGCAGAATAGTTTGCTTTGATAAAGCTTTTCTGTGTCCAATGTCTTTATTTGTGAACCTCAGAAACAAAACCAGTTAACGTTAACTTTGAGTAATGTTCCGTGTTCCAAAAAAAAAAAAAAAAAAAAAAAAAAAAAAAAAAATTATATAAATATATATATATATATATATATATATATATATATATCCATAAAACATAAGATGAGCATTCACCTCCATACAAACAGATATATTCACAGAACCAATCAACCAACCAACCAACCAACCAACCAACACACACACACACACACAATGGACTGGACTGGAACCAATTTATTGTCAGATTAACTATAAAAGCTGTACTGACATTGAAAGAAACGTAAAACTAAAACGATGAAATTCAATAGATAACAAAGAAATTATACAAAAAAGAAATTGCCAAAAAAACAAATATATCAAATAAACTCTATCTCTGTCTCGCTTCTTCTCTGTCTCTCTGTGTCTCTCTGTGTCTCTCTCTGTCTGTCTCTCTCTCTCTCTCTCTCTCTCTCTCTCTCTCTCTCTCTCTCTCTCTCTCTCTCTCTCTCTCTCTCTCTCTCTCTCTCTCTCTCTCTCTCTCTCTCTCTCTCTCTCTCTCTCGCTCTCCAACGAACTCTCTTTCACTCACCTTAATCACCCTATATTAATCCATAACACATTTGTGCAATTACTTAAGATCTCTATCAAACACAATAACCCTCTCATTGGCACTTATCACAATCAGCACTTATCACAATCAGTTTGTAAAAAAAAACTTGTTCTACAGCTAATGTTCTACACCCCCCACCTTACACACACGCATATGCAAAACAAACACACACACAGACACACACACACACACACGCACACGCACACGCATACACACACACACACACACACACACACACACACACACACACACACACACACACACACACACACACACACACAGTGCGGCTCAGAAACGTGAGAGACCTGGTATGGTCCTCTCTCTGGAGTTCCTTGATTCGAAGTCATCAGTGTAATTGACTCAGACACACGACAGTATCCCAACTCCGAGTGGAAGAGAGAGAGAGAGAGAGAGAGAGAGAGAGAGAGAGAGAGAGAGAGAGAGAGAGAGAGAGAGAGAGAGAGAGAGAGAGAGAGAGAGAGAGAGAGAGAGAGAGAGAGAGAGAGAGAGAAGAGAGAGAGAGAGAGAGAGAGAGAGAGACATGGTTAAGGGAAGGGGGATGAGTACAGACGGCCGACCAGACCGACATTAGGGTCGGTGTACATCTCGTGTCCTGTCTAATACAAAGCATCTGATTTGCGTCAGTCTGAGTATTTTTATTTACACCTGCTGACATGTCATTCACACCGACTGGCGTGCGTTGTGTAAGCATTTGGTCTGCTGTCGCCCATGTTGTTTGGGTCTTGGAGAAGGGAGACCAAAAGAAGTAGTCCTGCTTGTGTGCATAACCTGTCATCAAGTCAAAAGTAACAAGGCGTTGTGCCATTTTGTCAAACATGTTGTGTAGTGCCTACTACACTGATGGACACCGAGCTTTAGAGAGAGAGAGAGAGAGAGAGAGAGAGAGAGAGAGAGAGAGAGAGAGAGAGAGAGAGAGAGAGAGAGAGAGAGATAGAGAGGAGAGAGAGGGTGGGAGGGGTGGGGGTAAGGGGTAGAGGGCAATGGTGCAGAACACACTGTTACAGAGGAGATTAGTAGAAGTGTAATGCTCGGTGTCCATCTGTGTTCTACCGAGGACCTAGCATGTTTGACAATCGTGTGACAGATAGCACACGTCTTGTTGCTTTTGACTTGCTGACAGTTTATGCGCACAAGCAGGTCTGCTTCTTTTGGTCTCTCTTCCCCAAGACCCAAAACATGGGGGCGACAGCGGACAAAACGCGTACACAACGCACGCCAGTCGGTGTGAATGACATGGCAGCAGGTGTGAGAAAAACACAGAATGAAACAAAACAGATGCTTTGTATTAGCCAGGACACAAGATGCACACCGAGCCTACGAGGGTTGTGTGGAGGAAATAAGATTCTTTGGACCAAGAGGATTGAAGAAAGGAACAGTCAGAAAGCTGTCGCAGAGAGATTCCTGCTTCCTTGGGGCTAAACGGAAATGTGAGTTATTTCCCCCCTGCCTTATCTATGGTGACGTTATCTTTCTCTCTGATCGAGTGCTTCTCTTTTCTCTCCCACCAAGCATGGCTTTGTATCTTATAATAACCTGAAGGTGCTGACAGATTTTTGTCAGCACAGACATAGAGACAAGTAGAGGCATAGAACAAGACTTACTGATCCGAGATTGCTAACTGATAATAATTGACATACGGGTGGGCGTGGGCGGACCTTACTTTCATAGCAAAAGAGAGAAACAGGATCGCTAAATTTACTTGTACCAAAGAGCGTCTGGTATACACAAATCTTTGCCCGCATCCTCCTTGATAGACAAATCAAGATATAGGCTATTCGTGTGGTTTTTGTTTTAGACACGTCCATATTTGTCCTGCTTTAAAATGCCTGAAACGGACTGGTCACATTTGCAAAGAATACGGGTATCTGGCTAAATGCTTGGTTTTATTTTAAGCTCTTGGCTGAGATGCACAGGAAGGAAGACCAATAGTTAGTTTGATATGCCAGTTCCAAAATAACAACAACAACAATAACAACAAGAAGGCATCAAGTAATACAATAGGAGATGACAGTGTATCTTTCCAGAAAATCACCAGATGCAGTATCAATTTTCCTCGTGAATTGCAAGCTTTTAATTTGCACGCTGTAAGAAGGTTGTTTTCATAAAAAAATAATTAACTGGAATTGTTTAGCAGATAAGCTTATCTTAATTAAGCGCAGAACACAAAACACACAAGTGCAACGCCAGTACAATTTTGTTTAAGCTATCGTCGTCCGTCTCTCTCTCTCTCTCTCTCTCTCTCTCTCTCTCTCTCTCTCTCTCTCTCTCTCTCTCTCTCTCTCTCTCTCTCTCTCTCTCTCCCTCTCTCTCTCTCTCTCTCTCTCCTATCTCTCTCTCTCTCTCTACCTCTCTCTCCCTCTCTCTCCTCTCTCTCTCTCTCTCTCTCTCTCTCTCTCTCTCTCTCTCTCTCTCTCCCTCTCTTCTCTCTCTCTCTCTCTCTCTCTCTCTTTCTCTCTCTTTCTCTCTCTCTGTGTCTCGTATTCGTTTTATCTCTCTCACTTTATATGTGTGTGTACATGAGTGTGTGTGATTGAGTCCTTTTGAGTGTGTATGCTTATAATTATGTACGTGTGGGTATATGTGTATGCATGTATGTGGACACGTGCGTATTGTAAGTGTTTGTATGTCTACGCACGTTGTGTGTGTGTGTGTGTGTGTGTGTGTGTGTGTGTGTGTGTGTGTGTGTGTGTGTGTGTGTGTGTGTGTGTGTGTGTGTGTGTGTGTGCTCATACGAGAGAGAGAGAGAGAGAGAGAGAGAGAGAGAGAGAGAGAGAGAGAGAGAGAGAGAGAGAGAGAGAGAGAGAGAGAGAGAGAGAGAGAGAGAGAGAGAGAGAGAGACTGGGTGAGCATGTGTGGGCCTGCATGCGCATGTGCGTACGTATTTCCATAAGTATGCATGTGTGTGCATGCGCGTGCACGTTTGCGGTAGCCTTTAGGCGACTGTTTGTATGCTTTTGTGGATGCAAAATCGAATGATTGGATAGTGAATGGCAGGGCTGATTCAGGGCAATGGAG
>CM065683.1:45700350-45707850 GCA_017654935.2 Phymorhynchus buccinoides | reverse complement strand
AAGCCATTAATCAATAACAGTCCTCCTAAAATCGTCTTCTCTAACTTTTCAAGATTACATCGCAATGAAATGCTTACTACATACAGACAAACTTCAATACAACAAAGCTGTCATGATGTTTAGAATAATCAATGGTTTTGCACCTCCAACATTAATTAAAAAGTTTCCAATCAACCAATCTAGATATACTAACAATATTGTTATTCCAAAACCTAGAACTGATCTTTTCAAAACAAGCTTAACATACTCAGGTGGTACTCTTTGGAATTCCTTAACAACTAATCTTAAGCAGAAAAGCAGCATTACTTCCTTCAAAAACGCGTATCAAAATATTCTGTTTCAGAGATTAAAAGAAAACATGTGAATGATGATATATATGATTGCTGATTTTGATAATTATGCGATAACATATATTTGTTTGATACTTTTGTATGATATAACTTGATTTGTTTATTACTATCTTACTAGTACTAATAATGATAATGATGAGGAGTGTTATCCTTTGCTGATTTTATGTTTGCATGATGTGACTTTTTTTTTTCTTTTTTTTTTGGCCTGTACTTTAAATTCCAAAATGTCCCCATCCTTATCCCCCTCTGTGCCTCTTCCCCCCATCCTCCCTCCCTTTTCTTCTCATTTCTGCATGTACATATATTATTTAGCTTTCTTGTTTGATTTACTTTATTTTTCCCCAGGGCTGGGTGAAAAAAAGCATGTAACTTGCTTATCTCATGTTCCCTGGTTAAATAAAATTTCGTTTTCGTTTTCGTTTTTCGTTTTCGTTTTTCGTTTTCATCATTAATATATTCGGGAGGTAAAATGTGGAATGATATTCCCGAACGCATGAAAACCAAAAATACATTATCATCATATAAAAGATGTTTACACCAATATCTTTTGTTTAGAATAATCAATGGTTTTGCACCTCCAACATTAATTAAAAAGTTTCCAATCAACCAATCTAGATATACTAACAATATTGTTATTCCAAAACCTAGAACTGATCTTTTCAAAACAAGCTTAACATACTCAGGTGGTACTCTTTGGAATTCCTTAACAACTAATCTTAAGCAGAAAAGCAGCATTACTTCCTTCAAAAACCCATGTCACACCCCTTCTGATCAAACTACACTGGCTGCCAATTCATGCTCGCATTGAGTACAAACTAGCAATCCTCGCTTTCCGCCATTTTCAAAACACTTTGCCAACATACCTGTCCAACCATCTCATCACCTATCAACCATCCCGCACTCTCCGTTCTAGCAGCGAGAAACTCCTCAAAGTCCCCCGCATGAAACTTAAGTCCTTTGGTCACCGCTCTTTCAGCTATCAAGTACCCACCATCTGGAATTCGCTCCCCTTCTACCTCTGGTCCGCTCTGTCCCTGTCTGCATTCAAGTCTGGCCTTAAGACTCATCTGTTCAAAAAGTTCCTTTCCCCTTCATAATTTCAATTTCAATCTCACACACAAACCCCGTGTAAAGTGTGCCTCTGTGTGTGTGTGTGTGTGTGTGTGTGTGTGTGTGTGTGTGTGTGTGTGTGTGTGTGTGTGTGTGTGTGTGTGTGTGTGTGTGTGTGTGTGTCTCTTTCTCTCTGTCTCTCTCTCTCTTTCTCCATCTCTTTCTTTCTCCCCCCTCCCCCCCTATGCCCTTTCATCCCCCCCCCCCCTCTGTCCCCCCCCCCCCCCTCTGTCTCCCCCCCTCTCTCCTTCGTTCTCTCTGCCTTTCTCGTAATATTGTTTTACATTCACATATTGTTTTGGGAATTTGTGAGCTCGTATGACACCCCCCCCCTCCCTCCCCGAGAATTTGTGAGTGCATAAATGGCGTGCGTATTGAAAGGGTGAGGTGTGTGGGGGTCTGTTTGTCCATGCCTTTTTTTTTTCTTTTTTTTTAAAAATTTATTTTATTTATTTATTTATCCCCTTCTTTGAAATTGTGTCAATAATGTGTATGTGAAATACTACATCCGTGGGATGAACGGCGTGAGTTGGTTGTTGTTGTTTTTGGTTTTTCCCCCCTCTCGTAATATTGTAAAGCGCTCTGAGGATGATTTTTTATCATCGAAGAGCGCTATAGAAGCTTTATTTATTATTATTATTATCTATTTTGAAAGATTGTAAATGTCCCATTTTGTGTTTATATAATTATGGTTTGCACATAAAGAGACCTTATCATGTCTGGAATCATCTAATTACATATTGCTGTTGCTCATAGCTTTACATCCTTAATTATCATTGACATGTGGCATGAGTGAAGAGGGGTATAGGGTCACCATGCTGCATGTATCATGCTCTATTTGTGCTTGTTGGACTAGGAATAAGTTTGCTCGTTTCCTTTGTTGTTGTTTGTTTGTCTCTCAGTTTGTTTGTTTGTTTTATTTTATTTTGCATATGCGTTGTGTTAAGTGTGTGGAAGGCTTGCTCAAGTGTGTGTGCTCTCGTTATATGAAAAGATGTATTATTTTATGTATATTTGATTTCTTGTAATGTTTGATTGCTTTGTACATTATTGTTAATTTGTTTTTGTCGAGGACATGGTGAAAAAAAGTATTGTTGCTTATCCATTTATCCTCATTAAAAAGTTCAATTCGAGTCAATTCATCCAACGTATAGCTACGTATACAACTCAACACTCAGCAGTACGGAACATTACAGTTCAGTTCAATGCAAAGCAATTCAAGACAGAGCAACACATTACAATACTTTACAGTGCAATGCAGTACTGTTGAGTACGTATAGTATGGCGGCAGTAGTGTTCAGTACGGGATTGTACGGTACAGTACAATGCAGAACAATTAACCATGCGATACAATGCACAATAATGCATCACTACAACAACAATGCGATGCAATGCACAATAATGCATCACAACAACAATGCGATGCAATACACAATAATGCATCACAACAATAATGTATCACAACAATAATGCGATGCAATACACAATAATGCATCACAACAACAATGCGATGCAATACACAATACTCCATCACAACAATAATGTATCACAACAATAATGCGATGCAATACACAATAATGCATCACAACAACAATGCGATGCAATACACAATACTCCATCACAACAATAATGCGATGCAATACACAATAATGCATCACAACAACAATGCGATGCAATACACAATACTCCATCACTCTTCACTGATCATTATTTAGCAGACAACTTTTGTGTGTCGATCTTTCTTTCGCCCGTCCACTATGGGCTAGACTGTTTATTTAACACAGTCAGCTGGGTCGAGTTTCTCTAGATAACGGTCGCCGCGCGAATAATTGTTACGCGCCAAAAGGGGTCTAAGAAACACCCTAAACATTCGCTAAGGTCAGATAACTCTTTAAGCTTACTCTTCACTTTTGGGAGAGAGAAAAGGGTTGCTATCATAAGGGAGATAAATCATACCTCTGTCAGTTTGTGCCATGTTTTCGATTTCATCCACGTCTATTTGTGTGCAGAAAATTAAATTTGCACTATAGTATGTCATCTAACATGATGAAAAATTAAGAACGAGCACTCAAAAACACTTGCGTTCGTTTAATTTGCTAAAATCATCCCGTATTTTAAAAGCTTGTTGTTTTGGTCTTCCATTTTGGAAGTTAAAGTCACATTCACGCGAGATCTAAACAAAAGCCGGAAGAATTGATATTTCCCATGATCCTTCAAATAAATTGTGGCTTGTTACCTCGATAGCAGCCACAAAACGTTTGCGGCAAACGTCGGCAAAAGAGGTGTTTCTTGGTACCGTTTTTTGCCGATTTGAGTTAGCCCTTGTGAAACGACCCCTGATCAACTTGATTCAAATTCAAAACTGGTCATGTGTCCTTTCTCCAAGTTTCTACTCGAACAAAGGCTCCCTCAATTCAAATCCTAGGCCTAATTAGCTAGTGATTGGCCCATGTAATTATAAAACCTCCTTTGTGCACGATCATATGATTAACTACCAGATCGAAATCTTGCTTTTCCGATCTGACTGCCTAAAGAACGGGCGTGTCTGATGTAGTCGGCGTTATAAATCGTTGGCCTTTGACAACAAAATGGGCTGATTTCGCTGCACTGTCTTCTTTCTAGTAAGGTACATAAATAAACAAAAGCAAAATAAACGTCTGGTTTCCGCCTATATGTTCCTGCTTCCTCGGTGTGTGATATCTTCACCCGCCTCCTTATCCGTATCCTTATCCCTTATCTCATCAACTCCTTATACATATCCTTATCCCTTACCTTATCAACACCCTCCGATCCTTATCCCAAACCACTCCATTATGACATAATAATAGCAATGGAAAACCATGGCACAGCTTTGTCTTTGGAAGACACATACACACTAGGGGGCACTTGCGCTGGCGTTAGGGCCGGTGTGGCGTTCTCAAAATGGATTTGTTCTCAACATGTCTGCGCATGTGCGAAGAGTTAGGATAAGTTTAAGGTTAGGGTTAGGGATTGGTTTAGGGTTAGAGTTAGGAATAGGGTTAGGGTCAATTTTGTGTCGAATACACAAAAGATAAAACTTGATGGTACGTCATGATCAATTTCGCACGTGCGCAGACATGTTGAGAACAAATCCATTTTGAGAATGCCACACCGCAACCAAAGGGCCTGGTTGGCATGTGAGGGGCTTTCCCCAAAGGGACTAACATGTGAACGTTCGAACAAGGCTGTAGATCAGTGAAGATCGTTCTAAACCCAGAAGTCTCTAACGTTGCTGCGCACAGTTCACTGTTTGAAATGTCATCTTCTTTGGGTATTCTTTCACAAGTGTGTGAAACAAAAATATGCCCTCGTTGTTTTTAAATTTTTTTTAGCTTTAAATGTGGATATAAAGGTCACATACCCAAAATAAACAGACCCACCCTCCCACATACCAGTCCTCTGTGTCTCCAAAGACGTATGTATCCGTTTGTTAACCCCCTCGTCTGTCACACCGTCGAAAACAAATGTAGTAAAAAGGAGAAGATAGAGAAAATAGCAACAATAACAATACAAATAGATTTTTCGGTTTTCAAGGTCGTACGTCAAGGTCAAGGTCACGACGGCAAAATGGTTTGCGCCGATCTCTTCCTATTAAGGAGGCACACCTTCACACAAAATTTGACGCGATTCGGTCAAGCGGTTCGGGAGATATCCTTGGGACAGACAGGAAAGAAAAGAAAAAAAATACAAACCAGCCCATCGCAAAGTCCGTTCACCTTCGGTGACGGACAACAAGACAGAGACAGACAGACAGGGAAAACACTTAACCCATCCGCCAAAGCCAAGCTAAACAGGCAAAGCCAAGTCCGCCCTAATCCTGGCCTAACCCTCTTTTACCTCTGCACAACATATAATCTGACTAAGGACAGAACTAGACAGTAGACACGGTAGGTGGGTAGACGGATTTAGCACCGGCTGAATCCAAAACACAGCTGGTGGCAGAGAAAACGGGTATTAGGAAGTAGGTGTATGGCACGGGTAGTAGAAGGAAAGGTGTGTCAGTTCCTCTCGGCTGTTTGTTTTCCGCCCGTAGCTACAAATAATATCCACTTTCTGAGGTGATTGGGCCAAACAGCTTTCTGTGGCTTTGGGAACCGACGCGAGGCTGGGGGTCTCAGGTGCGAGAGACATTTGGTGAGAAAAAGAGAGGCGATGAAACAGCCGCAGAGATGGTAGGATGGGATGCTGAGGAGGAGGAAGCCTTAAGCCTTAACCCTTTCACCGCCAAAGTCGCATTTTAGCACCACTGTGATTGAAACACCTATGTCACTAAAAGGCATCAAATTGGGGTCTATTATCCAAAGACCCTGATGTCTTAGTCTTGTGAAGTAAGGATAGACCTTATTTTATATATGTCACAGAAGAATCCCTAATACTGCAGATGGATTTTGATCTATGCCCAGGTAAATTTAATGGAGATTTTTTGATGAAAAATGGCTGGCGGTGAAAGGGTTAAGATGAGGAGGAAGCCTAAAGGGGCACCCTGACGGATGAGATTTTGCAAGAAACACGTCGAAATCACCAGGAAATTTACAGAGATCGTAACACTCACTTTGCTCAGGTTTCCTATAAATCAAACCCTCAAATCGGCAATTCCTCCTTGGCGGAGGTTCTGGAAGTCAGATTATGTTAATGAAAGAAAAGGCCGCCTGAGTCGCTTAGACCAAATCACAAAATTTCCAGAATACAAGCCTTTGTGGCACATCTTTACCTTTACCAAGCCTTTTTATTTACAGTTTACCTAAAGGAGTTTCGCTCACAACAAAGGAAATAGCTCCTTTTTTTGTTACTGCACTACAAAGAAGAAAACTCTTCAACCACTCTAGTGGCCTCCACCCACACCGACTAAAATGGCTTATCTCCGGCAACTCCGCCAAGGAGGAATCGTCGTTTTGACGGTTTGATTCCTAGGAAACCAGAACAACGTGAGAGTTACGATCCTTGAAAAGGCTGTATTTCTGGTGATCTCGACGTGATTCTTGCAAAACCTCACCCGTCAGGGTGTCCATACTGTCCTTAAAAGTTAGGCTACAACCGCTGATTAAATGCTCTAGTCATTTCGCATTGCTTTTGTAAAGCCCATTGGTGGGTCCGTCGCTTCCTGTGACCTTCAGGCTCCTCTCACCGGGACTGGGAGCGCGTCATCGCTAGAGCAGTGCCATCAATGTTTATATGCACTCAGCTTCAGCAGTTTAGGGCTGAATTGATACGAGAGAGCTGGGGAGGACTTAGCCCCGTTGAGAACTTCTTTGTTCCCGCCGGGTTCCTGAACCTACGCCAAATGAGGCGTGCAGCAAGGTGAGCCATGCAGGACTACAAGCCAAGCTCCAGTGTCAACAACATGCTGGAAGAACTTGCCTGGCCTACCCTGCAAAACGGAAGAAAAAAGGCCAGACTCACAACACTCTACAAGTTCAACGGAATGGCCTTCTCAAGAGTGAAACGAGACCAGCCCCAACAACAAATTCCCAAAAACGAAAAGTGGACGCCAGACGAATCCACAGGACAGGGAACGTTCATCCCCCGCACCATTCAAGAGTGGAATCAACTGCCTGAAAATGTCGTAGCAGCACCATTCCTGGGATCTTTTGTGTCCAGACTACAACACCACCTTGATGCTCCTGGACGAGGGCCGGCTCCAGCAGTGTTCTCAGTCTCCAGCCTGCTCTTCTAAGCCACCCAGAAACAGCCCCCGCTCACCCCATCCTCACCCCTTCCCCATTTCTGCCCCCACCCCCCTTAGCTAGGGATCAGTTTGTTTGTTTTGCTTGTCTTGGGATCTGGGCATTACCCTATGTAATGTCTAGGATCGGCTAATCCCCAGCTTGCTGGGGGCAGCCTTCTGTAGTTCTCCCCTCCCCAGTCCAGATTTAGGTCAGTTTCTTTTTCATTTAATTCTCAGTCAAAATATATCTTCAGCTGACACCCCCCTTGAGAATGTAAAGGCCTTTGGCAAACGGTTCTACTTACACTCTCTCCCGTTCCACCCTCTTCTCTCTCAAAATTTGAGATATAATTT
>CM065683.1:45692850-45695350 GCA_017654935.2 Phymorhynchus buccinoides | reverse complement strand
TTTGAAAACAGCGAGACAAAATGGGTAAAGAAATAAAAATACACAAGTACATAAAATGTTCACAATATTAAAATACACCCATCCAGCCCATCCTTTCACAAACACACACACACACACACACACACACACACGCGCGCGCGCGCGCGCGCGCGCGCACGCACGCACGCACGCACGCACGCACGCACGCACACACACACACACACACACGCACACATGCGCGCATGTACACACACGCACGCGCTCACATGTACAGGCTCATCCATTGCGCATCATTGACCGTAGCGGCAGAGAGCAGAAGCAGAAAGAAGAAAATGGACAAAATGGAAAGTAATGCAGAAAAGCAGAAGAGGGAGCGTAAAAGAAGGAAGGAGTTGGGGATAGAGACGAGGATAGAGAGATGAATAAAAGCATCTTGCTTAATCTATTATCCTCAATAAAGAAAAGTTATTCATTCATTCATTCATTCTCTTTGTCCCTGTCTTTGTCTCTCTTAGCCCCCCCCCCCTCTCTCTCTCTCTCTCTCTCTCTCCCTCTCTCTCTCTCTCCTCTCTCTCCTCTCTCTTCTCTCTCTCTCTCTCTCTCTCTCTCTCTCTCTCAACATTGATAATGCATATTGTATTGACTGTCTAGCCTATATTTTGTGAACCTGATGTTTTAGTTATGCATGCTTGTTTTTCGTCTGTATGCATATGTGTTTTTTTTTCTTTCTTTTTCTTTCATGCAATTGTGAATGTATTAAGTGTTTGTTTCCCCCCTGAAAGGGCTGCTGGCCTTATTCAGTAAACTTCCGACTTCCGATTTATCACTCTCTTTCAGGACTGGGTCTAAAACAAGTACGTATACTTATCCCGCTACTCTGTACAAATAACATTTTCGTTCGTTTGTCTCTCTCTCTCTCTCTCTCTCTCTCTCTCTCTCTCTGTGTTTCGCTTGGTTACAAAACAGTAACTAAAGAAATACTTCTCCCCCGTAAGATATGGAAGAAGACTAGGATGTATCTGTGCTTACATTACACAGATGCTAGCAACACCATTGCATTTGCGCGAGAGACTGAAAACTTAAGTCAATATTCAGTGTAGATAAGCATACTTTTGAAACATGGTGACTGAATGCAATCCTGGCTGCAAACAGAGCTGTCATCCATTATACCTGCCGCTGCAATGCGTAGCAGTTTCAACGTTCCATTTCAATATCACATTAGTGTAAAACTATATTATTGAAAATGATATGAATATTGAATTTTGTTGTTTCGTCTCCTCCCTAACCCCCTTTATACTCATATGTATGTGGATCGGCAAATAGCTCAGTAAATAAACCATTCGTATTCTCAATATTTTTCATTGCAAATTGATTTTTGTTTGTGGCTCAAGCCACAAACCTATAACTCACTTTGTCGGTCGGTCGGTCGGTCGGTCCAAAATTGTCGCACTTCAAATCGAGGCTACACTTCTGGCCGCTCTTTAAAATGATGTATTTTAAAAGCGTACAAAAAAATAAACATATGTAATACAGACACTACAACAGACACGACGAGTATGCGGTGCTTCTTTTGATGAGTATAAGTAGGATACATAGTTTTAAATGTTTTCCAAAAGATATAAAAAGTTACGAAATGGTGCAGAGATAACATTCTGGTTTACAGATTAAAATTATTGAAAAGCCAGGGGAGGTAACTCATGATTGGAGTGGTAAAAATAGACCGCGTGCCACAAACTATTGCGATTTCGCGCTTGTTTGTTTACAGTTTTTGTTTTTGATCGTGTTTGCTTCAGTTGTGTTTCTCATTGTGTATGACGACAGGATGAAAAAAAAGCTTATTCCTTTATCGTCATTAAAGATAATTTTGACTTGACTTGACTTGAATTATCCCCTTCCCTGCCTCCTACGAGATAGTCTTGTAGCGCATGGTGTCATTGATGATGTCATAAGTTTTGGTGTCATAGTCCTGGGATGATGGTGTTTGGTTTAGATAAGCCAGGAAAGATATATCTCTAGACCATTTTCTCAGATTGAGTCTAACAGATTTGTTTTAAACTTTATAATAAGAAAATCGATAAGTTATCAGTTTTCCTGTGGCAGTGAAAAGGGGTAAAAAAAAGAAATTGTATGAGCGTATGTATTCTCCCTCCTTCCTTTTATACCCCATTTCTCTCTGTCTCTCTGTCTCTCTGTCTCTCTGTCTCTCTGTGTCTCTGTCTGTGTCTCTCTTGACGATTTGTTGTCATTGCTGCTTTTCATTTTGTGACCCCTTCCCCTCTGACATGGACAGAAGGCCTGGATAACTAAACTTTGTGAATTCTCTCTCTCTCTCTCTCTCTCTCTCTCTCTCTCTCTCTCTCTCTCTCTCTCTCTCTCTCTCTCTCTCTCTCTCTCTCTCTCTCTCTCTCTCTCTCTCTCTCTCTCTCTCTCTCTCTCTCTCTCTCTCTCTCTCTCTCTCTCTCTCTCTCTCTCTCTCTCTCTCTCTCTCTCTCTCTCTCTCTCTCTCTCTCTCTCTCTCTCT
>CM065683.1:45680350-45682850 GCA_017654935.2 Phymorhynchus buccinoides | reverse complement strand
TTCTGCTGACATAAATACAAATTTTTGGTACGTGTTTGTATGTAAGAGATTTCTCCTCCAAAGTTGACTGACACCATTTTACATACTGTCAGGTCTCAAACGCCTTTTTTTTAATAGCCGCGTGGCTGCAAGTAGGCCTACCATTGGAGTCATGGCATTAACGGTCATAAATAACTTAACTGCGATTGGGGCTACCCCAAATAAGATGTATTTTGAAACTAGTGTTTTCCCATAACTTTGGTTGCAAACAACGTGTCTAAGAAATTTTAAGCTAAAAGCTCCGCTCTCTGTCTCTTCCCTCCCTTGCCTTTAGGTCTGTTTCTGCTGTATTCCATTTACGTTATACGTGTGTGTTCGCTTTGTATTCCGTTTTTTTTTTTTTAATGCGCTATGAATGCTAACGTGTGTGTGCGCTTTGATAGGATTTCTATCAAGATTCAGCGCCGTATAAATACTGCAATGTTGTTGTTGTTACTGTCGGAGCTATAGCGCCCCGTTTTTCACGTAAATTTAGATGTAAAAAAACCACTCACAAAAACAACGGCTCACTTTTCTCTTTCTTAGATCTCACATACAAAGTAAACATACACGCACATCGAAGCCCGACCTGTCTGTGTGCGTCAGCTGCACGTGCTGGACAAAATGCGTGTGACTGGCGTCACTGGCACAAAGAATGACGTCAAAGGAATTAAACACTGAAGCTCTTTTCCTCACGGCCCCCAAAACTACGTTCTCCTCTCTTTCTTCCTTCCTTATGCACCAACCCCACCCCCTTCCTAACTCCCAACGCACTCCCCTTTTCTGATCTCTCTCTCTCTCTCTCTCTCTCTCTCTCTCTCTCTCTCTCTCTCTCTCTCTCTCTCTCTCTCTCTCTCTCTCGTTTATAAATTCATATTGCTTTTTCCTCTTTTCAGCTTGATCTGCTGTTTATTGGATTATCTAGCTGTGTGTATGACTATCTAGTTATGTGTATGTTTGTTATGGGGTTTTTTAAATTTATATTAACTACTACACTTGTTAAAAAGCTTATATCAGTTGGGCGTAGTGAGAGAGGGAAAGAGAGGGTGGGACTCCTCCCTATCTCTCTCTTTCTCTTTATCCCCAACAAAGAATATAGAGAGGATTAGCCCCACTCGAGCGTTATGCCACCTGGTGGTCAAAAGAGCCAGCTAAGTCGCTCATTAGAAGAGGATATGGCAGAAAGCTAGGAGCAACACTTAAAGACCCACTGACCCACCACGATTAAGTACCTTGTTTTTTTCAGGGTAGCTGTGACCCACATACAAACTCCCACAACTTCAAATTGAGGCTACTCTTTAAAATGATGTTTCGGTTTGAATTTGGGGGCATTTGTATGGCAGTCAAACATGGTCAACACAAAATTTCTTATCAGCTATAAGAGGGAAAACACGTGAAACCCTTGATTATGACACGTGATCTGGTGCGTCTTTAAAGACCCAGTACGTCACGTGCACGTGTCAAAATCACGCTTTTCACGTGTTTTCCCTCTTATAGCTGGTAAGAAATCTTATTTTGACCAAGTGTTGCTCCCATACAATTTGCCTCTTGCACGAAAACGAGACATCACTTTAAAGAGCAGCCTCGATCGTATACGAGGAAAGTCTGAATGTGGGCCACACCGACCCAGAAAAAACCAAGGGACTTAATCCAGCCGGCTCTGTGGGTCTTTAAACAGGCGAATGACGTGTTAGAGAGTTGACTTCTTTTGAATAAAGTAGGGCCTATTTGTCGACACTGGAAACGTTTCTTTTTTGCGCTGCAAAAACGAATGGATCGTCGTCGATGTTAAAATTTGTTTTTTTCAAGGCTTGATTTGTAAACCCAGATACCACTCTCACTACATGCATAAAGATACTGATTTTATTCTATAAACAGACCTACCAGATTTTGCATCTTCATCAAAACCGGTGCTCGCCCGTTTGGTAGCTCACGAGACCGATAACTTTACCATCACACGATTAAAACAGAACGATTTGGAAAGAGAAGAAAAAACGCCACCCTTTGCTGAACAGCTTTACCAGAGACTGAGATAAGCTTCAAGAAAACCAGGATAACGTAATGATTTGCACGTGCTATCGAAAAGTGGGTCAATGCATTCACCAGACCGCACGTGCGGGGCGAGCAGACGATGAATATTTATAAAGTAAAGCCAGACTGAAGCGCCAGTGAAGCGAGGCGCCGTAAGCATTCCCGTAAGTACAGAGCAGTTAGGTGGTATTATTAGGGAAGAAGACGTTTTAAAGACCCCCCACGTCACGTGTCACATATTGCTCTTATGCTTGGAAGATTTCTTAAAGACCCAATGACCCACCACGATTTCTTATCTTATCTTATCACACACACATTTATGGGGGGGGGGGGGGGGTGGTTCTGGGTAGCTGTGACCCACATACAAATGTCCCCAACTTCAAATTGAGGCTGTTCTTTAAAATGATGTTTCGTTTTTAATTTGGGGGCATTTGTATGGGGGTCAAACCTG
>CM065683.1:45670350-45675350 GCA_017654935.2 Phymorhynchus buccinoides | reverse complement strand
ACAATATTGGTTTAAAAACAATCAACGAATCGAAACAGAAAACCCCACAAAATGAGCAAACCAAAGATTTCCGGTTCTCAAGCATTTAAACATTATTGTTAGAAAAACAAAGATAGTTCGCTGTAATCATAGATAGTCATGACGTACATAGCCTACAGCCTTTTAAGACATTGTAACAATCTCCATCTACACACGCACACGCACACGCACACAAACGCACGCACGCACACACACACGCACACACACACACACACACACACACACACACACACACACACACACACACACACACACACACACACACACACACACACACACACACACACACACACACACACACACACACACACACACACACACTGATCTCATATGTTCAGTGACGCAAACGGTTAGAAAAGCTTACATCATAAAAAACAAATGTTTGACTGGTGTTATTTAAAACTATATTTTCGATTACCTTTACCGATGTGGCATTTAGAAAACTTTTTTTGCGCTATAATTTTTCTTTTTCTTTTTATATTTGGTATATTGTAGTAGTTAGGAGAGAACGTCGCCGCAAGCGCAGAGCCTGCCCATGTTTTGGGGTGGGGGGGGGGGGTGGGGGGGTGGGGGGGTGGGGGGGTGGGGGGGGGGGGGGGGGAGGGACAGGATGTAGAGGGGCAGACTTGGAAAACCTAGCTATCAATTTGGTAACACCAGGCAGCGGGATTTCTCTCATCGACTTTTAACTGCCGTTGGAATTTTACGAGTGTAAAGCGCACGGGTCAAACTAGCTTTCAGTCCCCATCCGAAGGACTCGACGTTCAGCTCGATTTCCCTGTCGAACGCGAAAGAAAGGGCGATGCCGGGATTCGAACGCATTGGAATTGGCAGGCGAACGTCTTAGCCATTCTGCGACCTTCCTTCCTAGCACAGCATATCTTTTTGATGAACATAAAATAAAGCACTTTTCTAGGACGTTGTAGCTGATCACGGTCAAGAGTTTTGCGAGTCATATCTTTGGCCTTATCCAAGTGACGTCATTGTCCATAGGGGAAGACGGGGTAAAAAGCGCATGGGCGGGTAAGAAGCCCACCCCAATTATCTTATGAAATAAAGAAAATTTCAGTCAAATTTGCCCATGAGACGAATGCTAAACATTAACGCTCGTCTCATGGGCAAAATGAGACTGAAATTTGCTTCATTTCATGAGATAATTGGGGTGGGCTTCTTACCCGCCCATGCGCTTTTTACCCCGTCTTCCCCTATGAGCTAAATTTTGGCTATGGAGGCGAATATGAAAACAAGCCATGGTACCTACAAAGATCACTTTCTACCGAAAGTTGCCCACTATTTTAAACTTGGCCTCCGACGGATTTGAAACAAGGACGTATTAATCCTTTCATCGCCAGCCATATTTTAGCCAAACATTTCCATTACATTTACCTGGGTAGAGAACGAAATCCATCTGCAGTATTGAGGATTCTTCTGTGAGATATATAAAATAAGGTCAATAGGGTCTTTGGATACTAGACCCCAATTTGATGCCTTTTAGTGAAATGGGTGTTAAATCACTGTGGTGCTAAAAGCAGTGCGACTTTGGCGGTGAAAGGGGATACAGATTTAAAATCCGTTGAAAAACTTAATATATATATATATATATATATATACAAAAACAACCTCCTTCCGTTTTTACAAATGTTATCGACGGGACTACATTTCAAGATCGTCTTTTTATGTGTGGAAACAAATGAGGATGTCGGGGTGGGTAAGGGTGAAGTTATGATGGGGGGTAGACAAATGAGTGGAACGTGCTACTTAAAGTATTGAATGAATGGATGCAATGCTGTCTGTTGTCGTGGACAGAAGAAAGAGCCAGTGATTTCCTTATTAGTTACATTAATTAAAACAGGAGAGAGAGAGAGAGAGAGAGAGAGAGAGAGAGAGAGAGAGAGAGAGAGAGAGAGAGAGAGAGAGAGAGAGAGAGAGAGAGAGAGAGAGAGCGAGAGAGAGGGAGAGAGAGAGAGAGAGAGAGAGAGAGAGAGAGAGAGAGAGAGAGAGAGAGAGAGAGAGAGAGAGAGAGAGAGGGAGAGAGAGAGAGAGAGAGAGAGAGAGAGAGAGAGAGAGGAGAGAGAGAGAGAGAGAGAGAGAGAGAGAGAGAGAGAGAGAGAGAGAGGGAGAGAGAGAGAGAGAGGAGGGAGAGAGAGAGAGAGGAGAGAGAAGAGAGAGAGAGAGAGAGAGAGAGAGAGAGAGGGGGGAGGGAGGAGAGAGAGAGAGAGAGAGAGAGAGAGAGAGAGAGAGAGAGAGAGGAGAGAGAGAGAGAGAGGGAGAGAGAGAGAGAGAGAGAGAGAGAGAGAGAGAGAGAGAGAGAGAGAGAGAGAGAGAGAGAGAGAGAGAGAGAGAGAGAGAGAGAGAGAGAGAGAGAGAGAGAGAGGGAGAGAGAGAGAGAGAGAGAGAGAGGAGAGAGAGAGAGAGAGAGAGAGAGAGAGAGAGAGAGAGAGAGGAGGGAGAGAGAGAGAGAGAGAGAAGAGAGAGAGTTGAGACTTCATGCTCTTTATTTTACAAAGATAATAATTTAGGCTAGGCCAATTCTTCCATTCTGTCCTTGGTTCTAAGCATGCAGCATGTAACTAATGCTATAAATGAACATTGAGACAGAACAAATCGACAGCAATAGCAATAGTAACACACTTAACAATAACATAGTATGTAGAGCATCAGCGTCAACAATATAGAAAAAAGCAATACTATCAACACTACAACTACTATTTCCACCACCACCGCCAACTACTACTACTACTACTACTACTACTACTACTACTACTACTACTACTACTACTACTACTACTACTACTACTACTACTACTACTACTACTACTACTACTACTACTACTACTAAAAGTACTACTACAACTGCTACTACCACGACCACTACTACCACTACTACTACTACCACCACTACTACTACTACTACTACTACTACTACTACTACTACTACTACTACTACTACTACTACTACTACTACTACTACTACTACTACTACTACTACTACTACTACCACGACCACTACTACCACTACTACTACTACTTTACTACTACACCACTACTCATACACTTAACGTCAAAACAAATACTAGTAATAATGATAATAAAATCAGAATAACACAAGTAGCTTTAACAGCAACTCAGTAGTGATGAAGATAACTGATGACGATGACATTATAGTCAGAAGTGATTGACAGAGGTGAGAAGAGAGAGCGGAGAGAAAGAGAGTGAAAGAAAGACTGAAAGAGAGAGAGATTTAGAGACAGATTGAAAGAGAGAGAGAGAGAGAGAGAGAGAGAGAGAGAGAGAGAGAGAGAGAGAGAGAGAGAGAGAGAGAGAGGGAGAGAGAGAGAGAGAGAGAAGAGAGAGAGAGAGAGAGAGAGAGAGAGAGACAGAGAGATAGAGAGACAGAGAGAGAGAGAGAGAGAGAGAGAGAGAGAGAGAGAGAGAGAGAGAGAGAGAGAGAGAGAGAGAGAGAGAGAGAGAGAGAGAGAGAGAGAGAGAGAGAGAGAGAGAGAGGAGAGAGAGAGAGAGACGAGAGAGAGAGAGAGAGAGAATGAATGAATGAATGAATAAGTTTTCTTTATTGAGGATAATAGATTAAGCAACAATGCTTTTTTTCGTCCAGTCCTCATGCAAAAAAAAAGAAAATGAAGAAAAGAAACCAAACATAAATACAAAGAACAACCAAAAGAATTAAACTAAACAATTGTCTGCCCCATCCTTCTTTTAGGCACACACACACACACACACACACACACACACACACACACACACACACACACACACACACACACACACACACACACACACACACACACACACACACACACACACACAACCTCCCCCCCCCCCTCTATGCACAAGGTATCATAAGCATATAAACATGAAGATAAAAATAAACTCGGAAAAAAATTGAGAGAGAGAGAGAGAGAGAGAGAGAGAGGAGAGAGAGACGAGAGAGAGAGAGAGAGAGAGAGAGAGAGAGAGAGAGAGAGAGAGAGAGAGAGAGAGAGAGAGAGAGAGAGAGAGAGAGAGAGAGAGAGAGAGAGAGAGAGAGAGAGAGAGAGAGAGAGAGAGAGAGAGAGAGAGAGAGAGAGAGAGAAAATCTAATCGCATTTCACATATAAAATAGAACAATATCAAAAGTGTCATAAATATAAAAAATAAGTTATAAAAAAGAAAAGAAAAAAAGGTATACGAGAAAGTTGGAGATATGCATATATACTTGCATGTAAATACATTCCTTCATACAGTTATGCACACACAAAGTATGTCAAATATCTAGCCACAATTGACATAAAATATAATTATATAGTAGCACACGTGCAAACATGGTATATTTTAAAGCAAAATAGTTGATAAAGTTTTAACTTTTTTTTTAAAATACAAAAATACACAGACAATAATTAGATGCAACGAATGAAATGGGAATATGTGCGAACTTTTTCAAAGCATTTCAGGGGACAATATTGAGGTATTAGAGATATTCATCAGAAAATCGTAAAATATTTGTTTAAACCTCTTAAAATTTGATTCATATTTCAAGGAGATAGGAAGTCTATTCCACAGCCAGCTTCCAGAGTAGACAAAGCTTGATTTATAAAGGGTGATACTGGGAAGAGGAAGATCTAATTTATGGCTGTGTCGAAACTCATTAATAGTAAAGTTAGCTGTTAGCGAAGGTGGGGAGTTACCATTTAAAATTTTGTGCATAAGAATCCCTTTGTTATAAAGCAATCTGGACTTAAGAGGAATAATGTTAGCAGACTTGTAGTCCTCGCTGGTTAAAGAAGACGATTTGTTTAGAGTTACATTCACAGCACGTTTATAAACACTGAATAAATATTTCAGTGAATTTTGACTTGCCAAATCCCAAAGTGTGGATGCATAATCAACGGTAGATTGAATAAATGAGCAGAAAAATATTTTACGGGTATGCAAATTTAAAAAATGTTTAATCTTGTTGAGCTGAT
>CM065683.1:45647850-45652850 GCA_017654935.2 Phymorhynchus buccinoides | reverse complement strand
AGAGAGAGAGAGAGAGAGAGAGAGAGAGAGAGAGCAGACGTGCCACGTATCAAGCTAGAGAGTCCCTGACTGAAAGACCTAGATCATCTGGCTTTCTCCATGATCGCACGATGCACTGTGGGACGACCGGTCGATACCAGAAAACAGTCCTTCTGGTTTGATCAATGAACCGTCAATCAAAGGAACGCGCTGAATCAACGATCAATACCCAAGTCTGCCTCCCCCCCACCCACCCCTAAACCCCATCCTAACCCCGTCCTCCTGACTTTGCTCTCTAGGTCAGGATGCACCCGTGTCTCCACAGAGACCGACTGTCCCTCATCCGGGTTCCTGTGCCACCATTTCCATTCATTCCCTTCCGGTAGTTGGAGAAGAGAGTAAAAGGTCACGTAAAGCTGCAGACCCCCCTCGCTCCCTCCCGTTTGTTTGCTCTCCTTTCGTTTTCTTGTTCTATGCCCTTTCTTTACTGCAAGCTTTTAAGCGTCGATCACGATTTACGACAAATTCTCTCCCCTGCGATAGCTCTGTTTGCATTGTCTACCTTACCTGAGTTCGCTGTGAAGAACAACTTTCCTTTTTATTTTTTACTAGCGCAACGGCGAGTACTGGTAACGCCTAGTAACGGTAACGCCAAGTACTGGTAACGCTGAGTGCAGCAAATTTGAAGCGATTCGGTTAAGAAAAGGCGGAGTTATAAGTCCCCGTTTCCCGTTGGCGCTGCTCTGAGAGTGACGCGATCTGCCTAGAAACGGTAACGCCAAGTACTGGTAACGCTGAGTACAGCAAATTTGAAGCGATTCGGTTAAGAAAAGGCGGAGTTATAAGGCCCCATTTCCCGTTGGCGCTGCTCTGAGAGTGATGCGCTCTCCCTAGTAACGGTAACGCCTAGAAACGGTAACGCCAAGTACTGGTAACGCTGAGTACAGCAAATTTGAAGCGATTCGGTTAATAAACGGCGGAGTTATAAGGCCCCGTTTCCCATTGGCGCTGCTCTGAGAGTGACGCGCTCACCCGATTCTCTTCAAATTTGCTGCCAGGCTTTGCCACGGCGACAGCAAGCCTGACAGCAATTCGGTTAAGAAATGGCGGAGTTATTTGTGAAAAGGTTAAGCGGCATATATCGCGCGTGTTCATGAATCGATTCGCTTCCGGTTTAGCACACAGATAGTCACCATCCCCAGTCATCTACCTTCCAAATTGGAAGGCAATCGGTCCAGAAATACCGGAGATACGGGTGCCGAGAGGCCGGTGGATGCGTGTTTCGCTCATTTGCCAAACCGCTTTTGTGCTTCAGACACACACACACACACACACACACACACACACACACACACACATACACACACTTGCCTTTTTATTATATGATTTTATTCCGTTAGTATTGTTTTATATTTCTATGTACATTTTATTATTTTTCACGAATGCTACATGAGTGAGTGTGTGCGTGTGTGTTTGTGTGTTAAACTGTGTTGTCTTATCTATGCAAAATTGTCTTTCTAAACGTTGCTTGTGTGGTGTCAAAGTTATCTATAAAATGGGCATGCCAGGCAACGAATTTCTTTGCTTTGGATAAAAACAATGATTTTTTAAAATTGATTGGAATATTGGTTTGCAGGTTCGCCAGATACAACAATGCATCGCAGAACAATTTTTCATACACAATAATTTGATAAGTAGACGACAGATGAACTGAATCAATCCTGGTGGAAATTATGTGTGCATTTTCACAAACCCTGGGTAATAGAGGAAAATAAAATAAATGTGAAGCGTGTCGTAGTTATAGTTAATGTCATTGCAGCTTTTCTAAATTATTACTATTTTATTCAATACCAATGTGCATATATGTGTCTCATAAATTTGGCAAAACCAAGAACAAATGTTCAATAACAAACAAAAAAAGGAAACTGGGAAGCGTGTATTCACGTGTATTAGAATCTATAACAGCGCAACTAGCAACAAACCCTATCATATGGGGGATGATATCTAGAGAGTTACAAGGTGGGGTAGGTTCAGTTTGACAGTTCATTAGGTCCAATCTTCAGTGCTGCCAGAGGCCCAAAGACACCCACCCACACACACACACACACACACACACACACACACACACACACACACACACACACACACACACACACACACACACACACACACACACACACACACACACACACACACACACGCACACACACGCACACACACACACACACACACGCACACGCACGCACACACGCGCACGCACACACACAGAGAGAGAGAGAGAGAGAGAGAGAGAGAGAGAGAGAGAGAGAGAGAGAGAGAGAGAGAGAGAGAGAGAGAGAGAGAGAGAGAGAGAGAGAGAGAGAGAGAGAGAGAGAGAGAGAGAGAGAGAGAGAGAGAGAGAGAGAGAGAGAGAGAGAGAGAGAGAGAGAGAGAGAGAGAGAGAGAGAGTACTCGGGTGTGTGCGTGCATGAACTTATTAATGTCTTTGTTGTTGTTTGTTTTGGTTTGGTTTGTGTCTCTGTGTGTGTGTGGGTGGCGGTGGTGGGGGTGTTCTCATGTTTATTTCCTTCTTTAACTGTTGTGTTATAGATGGCTTGATGTAAAAAAGCAAACCATTATTGCTTATTCAATGTTTCATCTGAAAATAAATTTTTGGACTTTGACTTTGACTTTGACACACACACACACACACACACACACACAACCTACGTCACTGGACAGGCCAAAATGAGGCGATGGTTCGTGATGGCAGTGCCGCAGGAGCGGAAAAGAGTGGGGAACGCGTCAGTCTTGAGGGTCGGAAAAAAGATCGTAGGAATAAGGACTTTGGTGGTTCAGATACGATGACAACGGTCACGACATGACCACAATCTCACAGAGCATAATAACACAGGGTGTTTCATACCAAAAAAATGCAGCCCACAAACTTGGTCATAAAATATTCAATAATCAAGCTATCATTTTGATGTTTCGGGTTTTCAAAACGATTCAATGCATGAAAGATTACATCAATTTGTTTCTCCAAGATTCGTTTATGTGCTCCGGAAATTAACAGTTTCCACGGTACCCCATTTTCAGAAAAAGCAATTTTTTATGTCCCAAAACGCCATTGTAATTTCAATGTGTTCGTTTGCAATTTCAATTTCTACGGTGTTCGGACAAAATTATCATTCATGTGTGGACTTACAAAGTCGGGATATACAGTACAGTGTTGCATTTCAATTTTCAGGGCAAAAAAAGACAGTCATTTTGGAAAACACCCAATCAGTTTGTAGACAATTGGTATTTTCTGCAAAATCGGTTGTCTTTACCCATCAAAAAGAGACTTTTCCAAAATGGGTTACCACAGAATCTGTTATTTTCTGGAGCCTTCCGAGGCTTCTTGGCAAAACAAATTATTGCAAAATTTCGTGCGTTGAATCTTCTTTATAAACCTGAAAACTCAAAATGATAGCTTGATTATTAAAAAACATATTAACGATTGGGTGGGAACAGACTGAACGGAACATGGGACAAACTGTCATTAAAAGACGGATAGAATAGCAACGATTAGGCGTGGATACATATTTCGTTATATATCCACGCCTTCTCTCTCCTTAACCCCTTGTCATCAGTGATGTGCACACCTGATACCCGATAATCGTGTTAATGAGGGGCTAATCTGTTACAGAGAGAGTCAATCAACGGAAGACAGTGTCTCTTCGATAGTGGCTGGTCTGGTCGTTCGACGACGAATACTACTTCGGGTCAGTGATCAATACAACAGTCTGCAGTGCTCACCTTCCTTCTATTTCCAGCCCTCGAGGTCTTCTTTCCTCCATTTCCTCTCCGATTATCTTTGCCTCGGTTCTCACGTTCGTGTTTGCATTTCCATGCACAGATAAAGGATATTCTATAAAATGACATTGAAGGCATTATGCATTCTTCACATATAAATATTGCTACTATTTTCTGTTGTTGTTACAAGATGTTTATCGGTATTTACTGGTAAACGTGGTGAATTAAGATACTCAATAATAGACAGATGCGGACACAAACATCTATCTCCGTTTCAGCGACTAGACATGTTTGTCAGGAACACAGACCACAGAAAACAGTTTCCATTTCTTTTGATACGCCTTGGGTCCTTGGGAAGGATATGTTAGAAATCAATTGGTAAGCCTATTTTTAGTTTTACGGGAATTGTCGAATCTTTTTTTTTCTGACTCGCCAGTTGTGTTCTTTACATTTATTGTGGCTCTCGCTGGGTATTTTGGATGCTTTTTGTATTTTTTGTCCAGAAGGAAACAGTCTCGAAATAGCATAGAAAATCTGATTTTTAGATTTCTTTTTTTTTGGAGGGGGCGGCAAAAATTGCAATGGTATTGATAGTATGAAGCTTAGGAAGTATTATGGTAAGAGATCGCCTATGTGCCTCTGTATCCTGATTAATATGAAGGGCAAATGTTAAGATCAGCTCCCTCCGCTGTTCCAGGGTGAAGTTGGCCAATCAGCTTAACGGAAAAGGTAAATCGGAGGGAGCTGATTGGCCAACTTCACCCTGGAACAGCGGAGGGAGCTGATCTTAACATTAGCCAAATGAAGATATAACCGTTCAAAGAGATAGTCTTACGCAAATTGTTCTTCTTTAGTTTTATATTGATTAGGATAACAGAGGCGATCTTTTGCCATAATACTTTGCCCCCCCCAAAAAAAAAAAAAAAAAAGAAGAAAGAAAAATATCATTTTCTAGGCGATTTAGAGATGGTTTCCTTCTGGAATATTTGATTGTTTTGTTCTATTTTTGCTACATGGAACACAGTTGAAAATCACGCTTTGTATGATTCAAGAGAACCTGCAATGAATTACTATTCTAGACAACACAACAAAGATTTATGTCATGAAACAAACGAACGAACGAACGAACAAATAAGCAAACAAACAAAACAGACAAACAAACAGTTCCATTTAACAGCAGCATCACAAGCACAACAAGTGGATCGCCGAGCGGCAGATAAGTTCACGAGCGGGTAAACTTGGGC
>CM065683.1:45640350-45642850 GCA_017654935.2 Phymorhynchus buccinoides | reverse complement strand
AATGAAATAAATGACTGAATAAAAATACTGAAGGCTAGTACATAGTTTTCTTCTTAAAAGCAATGTTTTATGTATGCTATTTTATGCACTGTACTGTATGTTTGAATCAGTAAAGGCCAGGTTCGTTTTTGACACACCCTGCTGAATTTGTTACAATCAGCAGTTTCGTTTTTGACACACCCTGCTGAATTTGTTACAATCAGCAGTTTCGTTTTTGACACACCCTGCTGAATTTGTTACAATCAGCAGTTTCGTTTTTGACACACCCTGCTGAATTTGTTACAATCAGCAGTTTCGTTTTTGACACACCCTGCTGAAGTTTCGTTTTGGACACACCCTGCTGACTGTTACAATCAGCAGTTTCGTTTTTGACACACCCTGCTGAATTTGTTACAATCAGCAGTTTCGTTTTTGACACACCCTGCTGAATTTGTTACAATCAGCAGTTTCGTTTTTGACACACCCTGCTGAATTTGTTACAATCAGCAGTTTCGTTTTTCACACACCCTGCTGAATTTGTTACAATCAGCAGTTTCGTTTTTGACACACCCTGCTGAATTTGTTACAATCAGCAGTTTCGTTTTTGACACACCCTGCTGAATTTGTTACAACCAGCAGTTTCGTTTTTGACACACCCTGCTGAATTTGTTACAATCAGCAGTTTCGTTTTTGACACACCCTGCTGAATTTGTTACAATCAGCAGTTTCGTTTTGGACACACCCTGCTGAATTTGTTACAATCAGCAGTTTCGTTTTGGACACACCCTGCTGAATCTGTTACAATCAGCAGTCATTCAATCACAAAACAAGGCAACGCGCTCTAAGAACATAACTATTATCCAACAGACGAGAGATAGAAACAGAGACGAGAGATAGAAACAGGGTCAGATAGAGACGCGTGTGATAATGGCTGCCATTATGCTGTTGAAAAAGATATTAAAATCGAAAATGTGTGCTTTACAAAGGGGTGTTGGTGAATCATTGATCGAGACAGATAGAGAAAGAGACAACATTCTTCATAGTACAGTGCATCTACAGATGGGGAGAGAGAAAACAACGAATTCCTGGTTGGCAGGCTATCTGCTAGGCCAAGCTGACCAAGCAGCCTGTTTAGATGGCCTTACGGTGCCAGAGACTGGGTCACGCATACCAGCAGCAGCAGTAGTTATAGAGCCGATCTAATCAATAGCTACATCTTTTTTTTTCTTTCTCACGGGATATCGATTCACTCCCTTCTTTGCGCCCCATCCTTAACTTTCTCCATCTTCCGTACACCCACCCTGAACCCCCTTTTCCTTTGGCGCGCTCACACACACAATTGTCTCTTATTTTACACCACTCCTCCATCGTTCCTCTCACCTCCGTTCCGACCCATCTGTCAAGTTTTTGTATCCCCAATCCATCTTTCTATTCTTTTCACCCCGGGCTCTTTTTATCACCCCCCCTCTCTCTCTCTCTCTCTCTCTCTCTCTCTCTCTCTCTCTCTCTCTCTCTCTCTCTCTCTCTCTCTCTCTCTCTCTCTCTCTCTCTCTCTCTCTCTCTCTCTCTCTCTCTCTCTCTCTCTCTCTCTCTCTCTCTCTCTCTCTCTCTCTCTCTCTCTCTATCTCTCTCTCTCTCTTCGCAGAATAGGCTTGGCCTAAAATATCAATCCTTGTGCAATACAGTATTTTCAGTCTTCAGTCTTCTCTCTCCTGATTCTTTCTCGCTATATTGTACACTAGCAGCTACGCCCCGCGCTTGCTACGCCCTGCGCTCGCTTTGCTTCGCGGCAGCTTTTCCCCGGCACAGGTCTTTAGAATAGCAGTTGCCAGAAGAGCACTTCAAAATGTCTGCCACTGTAGTCCATGTTTGCGGAGCCCCCTCAGTTCTCACTCTCACTGTGCTATTGGCCCTTCCAAATGTCTTCCACTGCATTCCCCATGTTAATGCTCATCACAAATATATATGGTTGTAGTGGTCTAAAGCCAACAGTCTGAAACCTGCAGCTGAAAAAAAAGTGAATGATATGGCCAAAACACCAAGTTGACACCACCAAGGCCTACACTCTTGACGTTGACCTTCATCGGTACCCAATGTTCCGAATCATCATTAGTCAATCCACCCTTGTCCCAAGTTTGAACATTGTAAGTCCAACGTAATGGAAGATATGTCATCAAGAAGAATTTTCGTGTTTCAAGGTCAATGTCAGCACGTTTATAGTTTTTGTTATGGGACCATTCCGGCACTGTGGTACACCACCACATAACATTTAAAGTCATTCTGTTTACTGGTTCATGAGATACAGCTCAGTCATGAAATATATAGCGTAAAGAAGAAAATATCGGTTTTGAAAGTCAAACTTCAAGGTCAAAGTCAGAACGCCAACAACCAATATTAGGGCGTCTTCTACTCAAGGTGAAACACCACCATACAGTGTTTAACGCGATTCTGTCAAGCAAAAATGTGAACGATATGGCCAAAACTTGAATTTATAGATGCTGACCACATTCAAGGTCTACCG
>CM065683.1:45627850-45635350 GCA_017654935.2 Phymorhynchus buccinoides | reverse complement strand
GTTTCCCTAACATTGTTTGGCGATTCAGCGCAGTCTCCTTGAACACGGACATCAATTTAAGCTGTTTAGCTGTTTGGAAAAGAAAGGACAAATAGACGGAAGCAAAAAAAAAGGGGGCAGTGGTGGTAAAGTTGCGTAACGAAAACAGCTAAAGGTTTTACAAACGACGCAGATTTACCCGCCCTTTGAGAGCATCCGTCTCTTCCTGTCTGGCTGTCAGTGTCTGTCTGTCGGTCTATCTGTCTGTCTGTCTGTCAGTCTATATGTCTGTCTGTCTGTCGGTCTATCTGTCTGTCTGTCTGTCTGGTTGTCTGCATGTCTGTGTGTCTGTGTGTCTGTCTTTCTCTCTGATCAACTTGTCCCAATAACCATTGAAGCATAACACAATTATATAGTCTAAAACAACACACGATACAATGGACATTGAAGGAACAAATAATACTGGAACGTAAAAACAAAGCAAAAGGATTACACACATACACACACACACACACAAACACAAACAGACACACAGAGACACACACGCGCGCGCGCGCGCACGCACGCATGCACGCGCGCGCACATACACACACACACACACACACACACACACACACACACACACACACACACACACACACACACACACACACACACACACACACACACACACACACAAACTGGCGCATGCACGCGATTGTTGGCGCACGAACCAAAAACAGCATATTTATTTTGGGCACGTTATTTGCACATTTAAAGATAAAGTTGCCCCTAACAAAACTACCATTCTTCCCCCTCTAAAGCTATCCCCCTTTCCTTTCCCTGAACGCGTATTTATATGCACACGCACGCACAAGTCTCTTCGTCTACGCTAAAAACCGTGGTCGTGTGCATGCGTGCGCACATTCTGATTTGGACCTTTCTAAAACACACATTTGCACAGAGAGAGAGACACTCCACTGGATGCTGTTTGCTCGGTAGTCTTGTTTCGATTCTCTTAATGATTTGAATCAAATTGTTTTGTAGGCCTATAGTGTTCGTAGCTTGGTATAAGAGAACATAAATACAAACTTTACTTTTAGGCCGGGTTCACATTAGACGAGTAAGTTCCGTACGGAAAACCCTTAGGATAAAAGTTTACCCTTAGGATAAAAGTTTACGCATAATGGGGAAAGTCGGACACGTGCGCAAATCTGTTCCCTTCTTTGTTTCACTTATTCATGGATTGCGCATGGGTTTCCGTATGGAATATCCGCTTATGTGTGTACACGGCCTTATGCTATAATGCTTGAGCTTTTTCACTTTTCTTACTCATTTGCATTGCCATATTCTTTAGTTCCGTTGCGCTTACACTCACATTATTTTTTGAAAACCACACTATGGAAGCTTCTTTGAGCGAACTATTCTCATGAAGAATTCTAAACAAGGAAACAACAGCAGCCGAGACGATGGAAGTTTTCGAACATGAATTCTCGTCTCGCTTAATAAAACGTCTAAAAACGTATGCGGTGCTCTTCCATAAATGCCTTCAGTAGCTGTAACCAGCTAGAATTGGTTCATTCCATAGAACAGCATGCAGATGGAAACACGTGAGCGCAGATCGGAAAACCCCCCGTCGGGATACCTGACCGGGGGGTCTTTTGTATCAATAGTTCCCCAACCTTCTGGAAGTTCTGTTATCCAAAGGTAAACCCCCAATTCCCCACATGGCCGAGGGGCCGGGGAGGGCGTAAAATCCTATTATCACGGGAAGTTCTGTGCTTGTAACTTCCTCTAATATATCACTCTCTTTGACTCTGCCTTTTCCCTTTGCTTACTGTCATCTACTATCTTTCTGCCTTACCGGTCCATTCTCCTGTCTTTTCTTTCACGAAACACTTTCAAAAACATTTCCTTCAGCCGAAGTCGGACTTGCTGGGCCTAACTATTTCTTAGTTAGACGCATGACGGCGGCATGACTGATCTGCTCTCATAATTGACAGGAAACTATCTGAGCGATCGAAGAAGAAGAAGAAGAAGAAGAAGATCGGAAAGAATCAAACAATGACGCGTTTGGTAAGGAGCAAAACATCGAAATACAGAGTATTTTATTTAATTGTGGATTTATTTTCCATTTGTTTAGCATAGTAGTGTGTGTGGATTAAGAATATAGTGATCATATAAGGGTACAACCAATGGTCTGTGGACTACAGCGGCATGGTCAAAATCAAGGTCAACAAGCTTGAGGATGTCTCCCACTGCATTACTCAAGTAATGCCGATCAACAATATATTGTTCGGTCATAATAATGTGTGTGTATGACTGATGGTTCACGAACTACAGCTGTCGCTAAAATAGACAAGGTCAAGGTCCATCAAGGAATTCAATCGAGGATACTATAAGAAGGTTGTAGACTATCTTTGATTCAATAACACGCATGACCTTGAGTCTGTCTATCAATCAACTAAAATTGAAGCTTGTAAGTACAAACAAGTGAACAGGATCAAAGGTCAAAGTCAACTTCACCAAAGTTATCGTTACCGAGTATTCCGTATTACGTTAAGTCAGTATACTTACATACCAACTTTCAAGACTGTGCATTCTACAATTTGAAAGCTGTAACTCTAAACTGCTCAACATATTCGCTTCAAATTTTGTATATTATGGTAATGTATCATGGTGCAGTGATAACCACATATATTGATCATCATCAACTAACCACTTCGGTAGGAAACATATTGAAGCTTCTTGATCTTGACCTTGACCTTGGACCATTTATATTGTTGTGCGGGTGTCGCTGGTGCGTGGCGAATAGGTTGAGCAGTTTAGAGTTACAGCCCGGGCTGACAAAGAAACAGACAAACAAGGTCATCAAGGTAATCAATGCTTTGTACCACTTATGACCTTGACCCAATCTATATACCTGCCACATGTGAAGTCTGTAACTGCAAAAGTATGAAATACATAGCTACAACATTAATTTGACATTTCCAATGCCTACGTCCTTGACCTTGACCTTAATTGGTACTCAATATTCGGACTTACCATAAGCCACTGCAACGATGTACCAAAATTGAACACTGTAAGTCCACAGATACCAAAACTATGGCCACAAGAAGAAAATTATGTTTTGAAGGTCAAAGTTCAAGGTCAAATTCCATTGTCAAGATCATCTTTATTATATGTTTTGCATGGGACTATCTCTGCACCCTGATACATTACCACACACAAAATTTGAAGGGATTCTATTCACTGGTTCACAAGATACAGCTCGGACAGAAAATATATAGCGCAAAGAAGGCAATTTCGGTTTTCAAGGTCAAACTTCAAGGTCAAAGTCAGAACACCAATAACTTATGTTTGGATGTCTTCAAGATTCAAGATTCAAGATTCTTTAATCAGCCAATGCATCATAATACAAAGGAAATCGTTTTGGTTTTGCACAAGACAGAACCCAAGAACAACCAAAGCATGCACATCGATGGACAACCAATATAAGAGAGAGAAAAAAAGGAACAACATCAAATTACATCATCATGTATCAGTCTCTATTCTACTGCAGGTGATACACTACCACACAATATTTAAAGTGATTATGTCAAACGAAAATGTGAACGGTATGGCTAACATGCTCATTTTCTGACCCCAACCACTTTCAAGGTCTACCGATGTCCGTGACCTTGACCTTGACCTTGATCGGTACTCCATCATCAGATTTGCAACGAGCCAAAGCGCCTACGCATGCCGAGTTTGAAGAATGTAAGTCCAACGATGTAGAAGATATGGCCCATAACATAAATTGCGGTTTTCAAGGTCATACGCCAAGGTCAATGGCGCTATGGTGATAATTTAAGCAGACATGCCTTCCTCGCTTGGTGATACACCACCACAGCAAATTTGAAGCGATTCTGCCAAGCGGTTCGGGAGATATCCTCGGGTAGACAGAAGGGGGGACAAACCAGACGCTGCTCGCCGCAAAGTCCTGTCTCCTGACGGTTGACGGACAACAGCAAAGAAAGAGATCGTGCTGCTTCTGGCAGGTTTCTGTCCTTTATTGCCATGGTTGAGCAAAATGAGGAGTTGACACTGTCCGTCCGATTTTTGGTCCCCCACTAATTCTCTTCGCCACTAAACATGTTGAACCAATGTTACTGTGTCGAACAAGATAAATATAATAATAATAATAATAATAATAATAATAATATAATAATAATAAGAAGAAGAAGAAGAAGAAGAAGAAGAAGATTAATAATAATAATAATAATAATAATAATAATAATAATAATAATAATAATTGCAACAACAACAACAACAACAACAATAATAATAATAATAATAATAATAATAATAATAATAATAATAATATAAATGGTACTTCTAGGTATAACTTACTCAGGGCGCTTTACAAATTAAACTTCACTAAACCACCATTCACACATCCAATATCACTCCCTCCCTCACGCGCACACACATGCACAAGCGTGCACGCGCGCAAGCATGATGCACACATGCACACACGCATACGCACTCACACATAGACACACACACAACACACACACACACACCCACCAACACACAGAGACAGACACACACACACGGGTGCGCGCGCGCGCACGCACGCACGCACGCACACGCACGCACACGCACGCACAACACGCACACGCACACGCACACACACACACACGCACACACACGCACGCACACACACGCACACACACACACACCACGCCACACACACACACACACACAGAGAGAGAGACAGAGAGAGAGAGAGAGAGAGAGAGAGAGAGAGAGAGAGAGAGAGAGAGAGAGAGAGAGAGAGAGAGAGAGAGAGAGAGAGAGAGAGAGAGAGAGAGAGAGAGAGAGAGAGAGAGAGAGAGAGAGAGAGAGAGAGAGAGAGAGAGAGAGAGAGAGAGAGACATACCGTCTAATATCACTAGAAGTGGAAAGACGTTAAATGAAAGACACACTCTCACACACACACACACACACACACACACACACACACACACACACACACACACACACACACACACACACACACACGTGTGCGCGCGCGCGCGCACGCACACACACTCACACACAACCATTTCGATACAGAGCTACAGTTTAGAAAAGATAAACAGAACTAAGTTCCTATCTTTGCTTTGCTTTTCTTTTCTTTTTTTGTCCACACATTTCTCCCAGACTCCCAGACATGTTGAACAGTGTCCCTTTCCTCCTTCCCCCTGTTTCCTGCCTGGTTCCGCGTTGTTCAGCCATCATGATTTCTGTTGTTCCCGGATCGATTCCTGCATGCTCTGTGCAGTGGGCCAACTTCATTGCTTTTCTGATTACCGCGCTGTCTTTATTGCTTTCAGGGTCATTAATCAATCTCTCTCTCTCTCTCTCTCTCTCTCTCTCTCTCTCTCTCTCTCTCTCTCTCGCTCTCTCTCTCTCTCTCTCTCTCTCTCTCCTCTCTCTCTCTCTCTCTCTCTCTCTCTCTCTCTCTCTCTCTCTCTCTCTCTCTCTCTCTCTCTCAACAACATATTCCAAAAACGAAGAAAGGCGTAGCGAACATATACATAGGCTATCTGACCTAATATATTTGTACATGATGTAAGTACTTCTATGTAGCGGCGCTCGCGGCATCTGTGCTAATATGTGTGTGTGATGTGTGTGTGGTGTACTCGCGTGTGTGGTGTGTGTGTGTGTGTGTGTGTGTGTGTGTGTGTGTGTGTGTGTGTGTGTGTGTGTGTGTGTGTGTGTGTGTGTGTGTGTGTTCGTGTGTGCGCGCGCGTAGGAGACTGTAGGAGACTGGGAGGGTACGGGTGCGGGTGCGTATTTATTGGTTTGTTTTATTTATCTATTATTTTTATAATTCTTATATAATTCTTTGAATTGCTGTTGTACGTGCACTTTGCCTTATTGTGTTATATGTTACTTTGTATATATTGTCAGTATTGTTGCCAGTTGATTTTGTTTCTGTTCATCATTTTCTTCATTGATGGTTGTTTATTTTGTTTTGATGACTATTGTGTAAAAACAACTACACGCTTATCTGTTCTCACTCACTACTCACTTGACCGGGAATGGCCGTGGGGTTGCTGCTCTGACGAGAACACCAACTTCCTCCATCCATGCCGATCATGTGCCAGTGCCTGGGTTTCTGCAAGGGTCTTCTGGGTCCATTCAGTGATGCTGTCGGCCCATTTCTTCTTCTGTCTGCCTCTTCTTCTGCTTCCCTGGACTGTTCCCTGCAGGGTGGTCTTCGAAAGGCCATCAGTTCTTGGTGACATGGCCGTACCACTTCAGTTTCCTCTTCTGGATGGTAGTGAGGAGGTCTTCATAGTGGTCTGTGGCTTGTTTGATGGTCCTGATTACATCTTCATTGGTGATGTGAACCAGATATGAGATGCCTAAGAGTCTTCTGTAGCATCTCATTTCCACTGCTTGGATCCTTCTCTGTAGGTCAGCTGTCAATGTCCAGGACTCGCATGCGTACAAGAAGATAGACATGACCAGTGCACGCAATAGCTTCAGTTTGGCCTTCAGACTGATGTTTCTTTCTTTCCAGATAAACTTGAGCTTGGCCATGGCTGTTGATGTCTGTGCCGCTCTCGAGATCACTTCTGTTCTTGATCCCTCTTCACTGATAATTGAGCCCAGGTATTTGAAATGGCTCACTGTCTCAAGTTCCTGTCCACCGGCTGAGATTTTGTTTGTGAGCGGCCTTTCATTGTTTGTCATCAGCTTGGTCTTTTCAGCGCTGATTTCCATACCAAACCTTGTAGATGTTTCATCAAGGCATTTCACCAAGTGAGCAAGCTCCTCTTCTGTTCCGGCTAGGCCATCAATGTCGTCTGCAAAACGGAGGATTATGATAGTTCTCCCTCCGATGCTGACTGAGCCCTGGTGATATTAAAGAGCCTCAGATATGATTCGCTCCAGAAAATGTTGAAGAGCGTGGGCGACAGAAGACATCGTTGTCTCACACCTACTGATGTGTGGAACCACTCCCCTTCATAGCCCTGAACGAGTACTGCGCTGCTGGCTTTTGCATACAGCTGTTGGATGGTTTCGATCAGCTTTTCCCCCCTGTTGAATTTTGTCATGGTAGCACAAAGTGTGCTATTCTACCCTCATTAAAAACATTCGTATTCGAATTCTCTCTCTCTCTCTCTCTCTCTCTTCTATCTCTCTCTCTCTCTCTCTCACATCTCGAAGCAATCTCTCTGCTCTTCTCTCTCTCTCTCTCTCTCTCTCTCTCTCTCTCTCTCTCTCTCTCTCTCTCTCTCTCTCTCTCTCTCTCTCTCCTCTCTCTCTTGCTGACGTAGAAAATGAACTACATTTTTTGCTATGCTGTCCATTTTATGATAATCTAAGAAAACAGTTTATTGCTCCAACATTTTTTTATCGTAATGCAAAATTAATGGTTTTCGTCTGTCATTATTAATGTCTTCTGGAAACAGCGAAACTGTTAGAAAACTATGCATTTTTACATACCAAGCTCTAAAGGCAAGACGAATTGCTTTGTCATAGGATAATTACGTTGCTAAAAAT
>CM065683.1:45612850-45622850 GCA_017654935.2 Phymorhynchus buccinoides | reverse complement strand
ATAAATAAACCCCAATATTTCGGGACACTGTGGTCCCTTCTAATGGAGGTGGTAGACTAAAACTAATATAAACAAACAAGTGGAGACGTCATAACTTAGTTGGTTATATTAAAACGTCATAAAGCAATGATGTAAACACATAATCAGATACGTAAAAAAGAGAGAAGAAAGAAGAAAAACAGGAGATAGGGGAATTTTGGAACATAAGAGAAATGGGGGAGAGGGAGGGGGAGCATTGAAACATGCAAACAAGCTCACGTTTTCACAGGCACATTAACGCACACACAATCACCAACACACACTCACACACACACACACACACACACACACATACCCACACGCACGCACACACACGCGCACACGCACGCACACGCACACACACACACACACACACTTATACATCCATGCTCGCTCATGTGCATTTGTACATAATCTCTCTTTCTCCTCCTCTTTATTTTTCTCTTTCACACACACACACACACACACACACACACACACACACACACACACACATATATATATATATATATATATTATATATAATATATATATATATATATATATATATATATATATATATATATATATATATATTCCCCTATCTCCTGTTTTTCTTCTTTCTTCTTCTCTCTTTTTTATACGTATCTGATTATGTAGAGTTCACTACGTGATTATTGAGATACTGAAACTTGGAACTTAGTGATTTAAGCTCAGTGAATACAAAAAAGGCTAGTGTATATAAAAACATTTTTTCACAGATAGAAAATCACTTGTGTGTGTGTGTACAGTAGTTGGTTACTTGAGAAAGTTTGCTTTTAGACAAACGAAAATTTGTTGTTTTTAATAAAACATTGACTGCCATGAAGTTTTGTGTAATGTTGTTTATTTATTTATTTGCTGTATATATATATATATATATATATATATATATATATATATATATATATATATATATATATATATATATATATATAATATATATATATACTAAAAAACGTTCACACTAAAAAACACACAAACAGGCAAAATAAAAGTTTTCCCGAAATTTTCGAGGTTTTACTCCTCTTTGTCAAGGACAATGATAAAATGACACAGGTTTTCTTTTAATCGCATTGCATACAGCAGAAAACATTGGTGATTAAAATTCATTCTTAAAACTAAATAAAATAAAATCCCGTGAATGTTGAACATACAGGTAAAAATGAAGCTCATGCGAGAAAGAGATGAAAAGTGAACGAGTTAAGGTAGGTGAGATTTGTTTGTGTGTCAATGGGTGGGGGTTTGGGGGGTGGGGGGGGAAGGTTGCGTGTGTGTGTGTGTGTGTTGTGTGTGTGTGTGTGTGTGTGTGTGTGTGTGTTGTGTGTGTGTGTGTGTGTGTGAGTGAGTAAGTGTGTGTTTGTGTGTGTGTGAGTGTGAGTGTGAGTTTTTGTGTGTGTGTGTGTGCGTGTGCGTGTGCGTGTGCGTATGTGCGTGTGTGTGTGTGTGTGTGTGATTTGTGTGTGGGTGTGTGTGTGTGTGGTGTGTGTTTATGTGGACTTGCGTGTGCGTGTGCGTGGACGTGTTTGCGTGTGTGAGTGTGTGTGTGTTTGCGTGCGTGTGTACATGTGTTTGCAGTGATGTGCGTGTGTGTGAGTGTGCGTGTGCGCGTACGCGCGTCGTGTGTAGGCGTGTGTGTGAGGAAATGGGCTAAGGGGGTTGGGGGAAGAAAGGAGGGACTGACAGAGAGCAAAAGGAGTACACAATAGAAGACAAAGCCTTATTTCAACGTTCGCGGAAACTCTGATACATGTTTTAAATATCCCATTAAATTATGCCACGGGCTATATAAATATATTTATCCCATTGGATAAATAATTTCCGCTGAAAGGAGGTATAACATAGATAGTGTATACCTTATCAAATTTCATTAAAACAAAATTTAATAAATCAAAAATAAATGTAATAAAAACTAATGTCAATGTTACATTAAGACATTGGGACAATAGGCCAGTCAAATCTTGCATATCCATAAACTAAATAACATGCTATGAAGATGGCATATGAGACAAGTAGCCTACGCTATGACATTATCGCTGTCTTTGCTGATCTACCCATCAACATCGCAATGAAAGGATAAGGCTAACTCCAAAAAGAAACACATTATATTATTTAAACATCTTTTTTATCTTATATTTCTATTAGCTTATCTGCCCATAATAGGAAGACCCGAAACATTTATGCTATGTCTTGGGGGTATCTTACATTAGTTGATGTTGACCAATTCCGCAACATAATCGGAATGAAATCCATAGTTTGAGAAATATAAACAATGCAAAGCATGTACTTATATTATTTAGTTTTGTACTTATGTACTTATATTATTTAGTTTTGATCAGGAAACTGGCTCCTATCTTCCACTTGGTAAATGACAAGAATAGGCGTAAGGAGGCAAAAGGAGGGAAGATGGGGAAGTAGGGAAGAGGGGGTGTTGTAAGAAGGTTTTATGGGCAGCCAAACAGAGGCCTGAATTCCAGAAGGCAGTGGATTAATCAATGGCATTCAGGCCAAAAGGGACTAGGGTTTTGAGTTTTTTCATCCAAAACTTTTCCCTGCTGAGTCTGTGTGCTGAGATTGTCTGAAGGGAGCTGCTCTATGACTAGGCATTTCATGTTGGACAGAGTATGGTTGGGTAGATTGAAGTGAAGGGTGACTGGAGTGCCTACATTCTTCTTGATGTGGGAACGGTGGAGGTAGAAGCGTGTTTGGAGTGAATTTTTTTGTTTCCCCCACGTATTGGGTCTTGTCACAGAGATTGCAGTACAGGAGATAGACGATGTTACTGGTTTGGACATGTGGTGTGCTGGCGGAGGGAGAATGTTTCCCCAGTCTGGTGGCTGTGGAAGGTGTTTGTTTCTGCGGCATGCTCTCTGCATATATATATATATATATAATACATACACATACACACACACCCCACACACACACACACACACACGCGCGCGCGCGCGCGCACATCAGCGCGTGAATGTCTGATGATCAGCATAAGTGTCACACTCGGTAATGGACTCGTTGTGCTTTGCCATCACAAGATCCTTCCTGAAATTGAGACCACTGAAGACAGTCCCTAGGTTTGCTTGCCAATACAGCTCTCGATCCAGGAGTCTGTCCTCAGTGGCCACAGTCTCCACAGGAAAGATCTTGAGAAAGCAAAGGTTGGCGTCGTTTGGGTGGCTTGCTGACGCCACGTGTTGGGCCACTTTGCATTTAGTGGTCTTTTTTAACTTGATGTCACTTTTGTGATTAGCCCATCGAAGCTTGAGGTTGATGGTTGAGCTCACATAGAGTGACTCAGGGTGGAGCTCACACAACAAAACATACACCACGTTTTTTGTAGTGCATGTCAGATGTTGCCTGATGGTCCACCGACGGTTGTCCCAGGGACTGGTGATGGTGGCAGTGTCCTGGGAATGCGCGCAGGTGTCGCACCGTCGAGTGCACCTCCAAAAGCCAGGTGGTTCTGTGGTCCCCAAGGTTGCTGTACGGGAAGGTACTGAGGGTTTGTAACTTTCTCCAATGTTCTTTCTTCTTCTATCTGCTGCGATCAACATCCTCCTTGGGAATATTTTCTCATTCTTTGGGTTGGAGTGGAGCAGATGGAGGTGCTTTCTGATGATTTGACATTTTGGTGGAAGACGAGGGTCGAATTTCGTCACCCACGCAATTTTCTTCCCTTTCCTTTTCTTGTTATGTTCCAGAAGACTTTGTCTGTCTCGCGATGCTCCCACCCGCAGACCCTTCAAAGCCCTGCTATGGTCCCAACCTGAGAGCGCAAGGTACTTGGCATACTCCTGCAGACGATTGTTGAGGAATTCCTCCTCACTACAGATCATCAGTAGCCTCGTACCAATCCCTGTGGTCATGGCTTTGAAGACTGAGGGAGGATGGCAAGATGTTGGTGGAAGATAGCTGTTTGAGTTTTTTGAAAAGACGTCTGTTGTTATCTTCCCCTCTTTCAGTATATATATATACTTGTGTCAGAGAGTATCAAAGTAAGTTTGAAGGCATTTGGGTGGGCATAATATTTGTTGGGAATGTACATTTCTCTTAATTGCTTATATCGTGGACACACTAACATAAAATGTCATTCTGATTCAGGGGTGTTTGGACAAAATGGGCAGTCAGTTTTTCTTTCTGTCTTGAAGTATATTGACCTGTGGGTTTTTAGTTGAGAAACTCCTAGTCTGACTCGTGTTAGGTGCTTTCTTAATATGGGATTTTTAATCACACATAGATAATGAGGAGGGCCCTGCAAGGTTCGGAATGTTGAATACAACTGAAATCGTTCTTTTGAAACAATAATGGAGTCAAGATCTTGGATATGGCAATCGATCAATCTTTGTTTAAAGGTGGATACAAACATCCTAATGTTTTCTACACCTTGATTCTCCCACACAAATCCAAAACCATATTTATATAATGTATACATAATCTTAGTTACCCAATTCGTCTTACCATTACAATGAAGTGTGTACAACATGTTACATGATTTCTTTGGAATGCGGTTTTCGTCCATCTGAGTAAGTTTCAGCCAATATTTAATACATTTAGTGTAAGTTTGAACATAAAGAGGGTATCGATTAGAGAGAGAGAGAGAGAGAGAGAGAGAGAGAGAGAGAGAGAGAGAGAGAGAGACAGAGAGAGAGAGAGAGAGAGAGAGAGAGAGATGAGAGAGAGAGAGAGATAGAGAGAGACTGAGACAGAGCCTGTGTGTACTGTCTGTTGGTGTTGGTGTGGTTAAGCATACTTGCATTGTGTTTGTTTCTATGATGGGTATGTGCCGCTAAGTTTATGTAAATATACGCATGTGCGTGTGTTTGTGCGCGCGCAAGTGTATGCTTGATCATAAACACCTGTCTAAACCTGTTTATGTGTGCAAGCAAATGCCAGAGAAAGGAAACATCTTTGTATAGTTGTACCGTACAAGTTTTTGTATCTATCGAATATTCGCATATGGGATTCGCTGTGGTTCGTGAATAAAGACACACACATTATACGGTGTACGCTCATAAGCACACCTACATGAAAACACGCACACGCAATTGGCAAAGGTGATAATTATAAACGATTTAGACCTTCCAAGCTGATGAATATTAAACTAACTACTTCTGCTCCCTCATATAGGGGAAGACGGGGTAAAAAGCGCATGGGCGGGTAAGAAGCCCACCCCAATTATCTCATGAAATAAAGAACATTTCAGTCAAATTTGCCCATGAGACGAATGCTAGACATTAACGCTCGTCTCATGGGCAAAATGAGACTGAAATTTGCTTCATTTCATGAGATAATTGGGGTGGGATTCTTACCCGCCCATGCGCTTTTTACCCCGTCTTCCCCAAGTAGCTTCCAATCAGCATGCTCTATTCTGTTACACTCTCCAAAACGTCTAGGAAACAAAATCAAGCAATCACTCAACCGCTTTGTTTTGTGGTCAGCTTTTCACCACAAAGAGGCGGAAAGATGATTTGACAACTTAATGGTATCTACAGTACCTGTGTTATTTAGGGGGTAGACCCAGTTAAAAGAGCAAAAATCACCTTTTCTTCTTCTTTTGAAGTTATATTGAATTTTGTAAACTAGTATTTCATATAAAATTAGAATTTTGTTCTTCGTATCATGGATTGTGTGCCCTTTTTCATTAAAAAAGCGGAACGCTACACCAAAATCTCTTGCGCCAAAAAGTTGGCAAAAATACTATTTTGAACAGATAGTTGAAATACTATAAAATAAATTTATTTGAAATGTTGCACACAGTTATACAACCTGATTATCTGGATCTTGTCAAAGCAGTTTTGAAAATAATTTAGTTTTTATTTTAGGACAAAATTATAATATATTTATATAACTAATTTGTTTACGCATATATACATGTTAAATCATAAAATTTGAAATGTTCCTCATATCTCTTATTCCCCACGACAAGATCCAAACATGACACACATTTATGCGTATATCGACACTCAAAGCAATCAAAAATATATGTCTTTAACATTTTAGTGCAAAAGTGAGATAATTATGCTATTTTTAGTAACAACGCAAGGTACTTTTTCATTGAATGTTTATTTTGTTGAGACATGTACTATTTTCAACCATTGATCAGTTTCTGTATGTTTGTTAGGCTGTGTTTTACTTTCAGGCTAAATTTGGGAAATTGCCATGGAATTGATTTGTTTTTATAATAATAATAATAATAATATAATAATAATAATAATAATAATAATAATGGGAATTTATATAGCGCTCTTTCTCACATGAGCTCAGTGCGCTTTACATTGATACCAAGAACATTAAAGGCAAACAAATAATGAATCATTAGAAACTAAAATAAACACGATGATTGCACGCAACGTTCTCTTACTTCCTCACACACACACACACGCGCGCGCGCACATACGCACGCACGCCTGCATGCATGCAGGCACACACACACACACACACACACACACATACACACACACACACGCACGCACACGCACACACACGCACACACACACACACACACACACACACACACACACATGAACACACACACACACACATACACACACATACACGCACGCACACACTCACAATTAATTATACAAGAGTAAATTAGTTACAATATGAACATTCTAAGAAGAAACATAGACCATTCACATTCTCAAAAATCAAGTTTGGATACAATACTGCAACTTGAAATAAAATCATACTTTTATGACTAAAATAATGTAGTGACCTCTCATAGAGTAGGTCTACCTCCTTAAAGGCAACATAACACTGTGTCTATCCCTGTTGATGTTCAGATATTGTTATATGCACACAAGCCATGCCATTGTCTTACAACAACAAAAAAGTAGACTTACTAAGCCCTTTCACCGCCTAAGTCGCATTTTAGCACCACAGTGGTTTAACACCTATGTCACTAAAAGGCATCAAATTGGGGTCTATTATCCAAAGACCCTATTCTCTTAGTTTTGGGAAGTAAGGACAGACCTTATTTTATATATGTCACAGAACAATCCCCAATACTTCAGATGGATTTTGTTCTCTACCCAGGTAAATGTAATGGAAACTTTTGGCTGAAATATGGCTGGCGGTGAAAGGGTTAACCCCTTGACTGCCAGAGAAACTTAAAGAAAAAATAATTGGGCAAATCATGACATGCAAAAAGACAACCGATAGAGCCAATCTGAGAAAACCGTCTGGGGATATTACTCTGTTGATTATGTTAGAGCAAATGCCAGCATATCAGGGTTATTCCTCTTCATCTGATGACATCATCAGTGAAGTCATCAGGTCAGTACGTAATACGTTGGTGGCAGTCAAGGGGTTAAAATTGGCTGCATCCTTGGCCTTAGTTTTTGTCACACTGTCGGCTCGTTATTTCTAAAGTTTCGGACAGTTTGTACCCCTTTTTCCTCCTCGTCAATTTTGCTCTAGCCCCGATTCCTCTACCACCTAGCGACACTATAACCCTTTGATTTATTTGCGTTCTGGATTACTGGGGAAAAGACATCCTTATATATATTAGTGATGAATTCGCCAAAGCTCGATGTAGCAAACACAGACATCATTCTATGTTTAGAATGACGACAGTGCGACGCAAATCCGGCACTAGAGAGGACATGACAGTAGATTTGGATGGAACAGTCTGCGATTCTCAGAAGTCAGAAGGAGCTATCTGCTACAATCTTGAAAGAAGAGAGAGAGAGAGAGAGAGAGAGAGAGAGAGAGAGAGAGAGAGAGAGAGAGAGAGAGAGAGAGAGAGAGAGAGAGAGAGAGAGAGAGAGAGAGAGAGAGAGAGAGAGAGAGAGAGAGAAGAGAGAGAGAGAGAGAGAGAGAGAGAGAGAGAGAGAGAGAGAGAGAGAGAGAGAGAGAGCTCTACCAAGCTCGTGTCTAGATTTACGGACATATATAAATTTTATATAATAATATATATACACATTGTGTTGTAAATGCGAAAATCCATGTGAGGAGCGCTTGAAGATAAAGGTTTCTGCTGCAGGGAAGGGGAAAGGGACGGAGGAGGTGTGTGTGTGTGTGTGTGTGTGTGTGTGTGTGTGTGTGTGTGTGTGTGTGTGTGTGTGTGTGTAGGGGGGTGGGGTCTCAGAACGGGTGGCAATGGTCAGGACCTGAAACTGCGTGTTAAATAATTTGGTTGTGGTTCGAAGACTTGCAAAAATTGTGTGTGTGTGTGTCAAAGTCAAAGTCAAAGTCAAAATTTTTATTTTCAGATGGAACATTGAATAAGCAGTAATGGTTGCTTTTTTACATCAAGCCATCTATAACACAACAGTTAAAGAAGGAAATAAACATGAGAACACCCCCACCACCGCCACCCACACACACACACAGACACAAACCAAACCAAAACAAACAACAACAAAGACATTAATAAGTTCATGCACGCACACACCCAGGTACTCGTATACAGACACTCACTCTCTCTCTCTCTCTCTCTCTCTCTCTCTCTCTCTCCTCTCTCTCTCTCTCTCTCTCTCTCTCTCTCTCTCTCTCTCTCTCTCTCTCTTCTCTCTCTCTCTCTCTCTCTCTCTCTCTCTCTCTCTCTCTCTCTCTCTCTCTCTCTCTCTCTCTCTCTCTCTCTCTCTCTCTCTCTCTCTCTCTCTCTCTCTCTCTCTCTCTCTCTCTCTCTCTCTCTCTCTCTCTCATAAACAAACATCTATACGCTCAAAATACATATATACATATATACAAATACATATATATATATGTAACAAGATAGGATACACAGGCACATTAATACTTCGAGTAATTTTCAGTGTGATAGAGGATCAAGATGATGATTCAGATCAATAAACCACATCATATGAAACATGATATAAATAAAATTGACAAGAATGTGATCAAGAAATGTGTGTGTGTGTGTGTGTGTGTGTGTGCGTGTGCGCGCGCGCGCGTATGTGTGTTTGTGCGTGTGCGCGCGTGTGTGTGTGCACGTACGCGGCGCGTGCGCGCGCGTGTATGCGTGTTTGTGTGTGCAATGCGCCTTTGTGCTTAAATAATTTTGGAGTAGCTGTCAGCCATCAGAACCTTATCGAGCATACCATAGCCAGTAGTACCATTTTAATCAGTGTTGTTGTTGCGCATGTTGGTGTGTGTGGTGACTGTGTGCCTCATCAGCTGGTAGAAACATCATCATTCTGTTGTCGGGTGTTGCTGGCGATGAAAGGATACACTAGAGGAAGGGAAAGCTTAGACAGCACAAGAACAGGGTGATGAGAGGCGAAGAAGGCCACAAGTGTTGGGGGGGTGGTAAAACTAAAAATAATACAGTATTTGTGTCAGGAGTGCACGACCTGAAATAGACTGGTTTCTAGTTTCTTTCTGTTCAGTTAGGTTCTTTGTTTATGTTTTTGGGGTTTGTATTCCTGTCTTCTTCTTTTAGTCATTGTTTCTTCATTAGTCCCCGAGCCGAAGGTTCGGGGAGCTATTGTTTTTGTCTGATCCGTCCGGCGTGCCTCTGTGCCTCCGTCCGTCCGTCCGTCCGTGTTTCTCAAAAACTATTCAGGCTATCATCATCAAATTTGGTATACTAGTTTGCCAAGATGCAAGGTATCCACTGATGTATTTAGTTTTACATTAAGGTCAAGGTCGCGCCAGTTACGGGGTTCAAACCCCGAAACACATAATCGCTAATATCTCGCGAAGTTTTGCATGTATTCTACTGCAGTTTTTTTCACATTTCTTGATGAATGGTCTATAACACAGTTGTCATGAATTGTTCTGTGCGCGCGTGTGCGCATGATCGTGTGCGCTCAAATCACGGGTCCGAACCCCAAGGCTATATATACAAAAAAAACTATTCAGTTACGTGCTGTTCTGATGCGTTCTTATGTAGTTACGTGCTGTTTTGATGCGTTTTTATGCATGTGTACAGCCGACACATTCCGATTTCCGAGTAGCTCGGCGATGCTGCGAGGGGACTTTGCAGCCGCTCGGCGTTGCACTTGTTTTCTTCTTGCGT
>CM065683.1:45580350-45605350 GCA_017654935.2 Phymorhynchus buccinoides | reverse complement strand
AAGGAGATCAAGGCTAGCGGCTACTTGGATAAGTCGTTAACAGCCCACGCCTGTTAGTTGTCTCCCTTTCCGCCAAGATGGCGGCCGATCTGGAGCAGCTCCTTGTGGTCAATCAATCCAGCGGCCACCAAACCAAGTTGTTCTGCGCCATTTTGCCCGCCCCTCATCTCATTCCCCTGGGAATGTGGCGCTCGTCAGGCAGGGAGACAATTTGTCCACTGCTTGATGCATGTTTTCCTTCTTTTCTTGGGAGAGATTTGTCCACCCCTCAAATTGAATTTCTTCCAGTGAGCACTAATGAGTAAATGGGCTTGTCTGAGAGAGAGAGAGAGAGAGAGAGAGAGAGAGAGAGAGAGAGAGAGAGAGAGAGAGAGAGAGAGAGAGAGAGAGAGAGAGAGAGAGAGAGAGAGAGAGCCATAATCGACACTATCAGTGTAGGCCTATAAGTGCTAAGGAACAGAGAGAGAGAGAGAGAGAGAGAGAGAGAGAGAGAGAGAGAGAGCCATAATCGACACTATCAGTGTAGGCCTATAAGTGCTAAGGAACAGAGAGAGAGAGAGAGAGAGAGAGAGAGAGACATAATCGACACTATCAGTGTAGGCCTATAAGTGCTAAGGAAGAAACGTGTTGTGAGGTTCAGAGAAAATGGATTCAATTCACTTATTTGCAGCCAAGGCAATTGCCTTTTTCTTGCTAGAAATGAGGAATCAGCTGTAGCGTCATCCGTCTTTGGCCAGTGTTTAGCATAAGGTATTTACCGTTTGTTTTATCGCCGTTCGACCGTAGCGTTCTGCACGAGCAGGGCAGAGTCAAGGAAACCCAGCCGATGACTTAGACTTACCCCTCCTGATTGAGTTTTTCCCATACCACCCCCCAAAAACCAGCCTCACACATTCCAACCTCTTTAGCTGACAGACAATTCAGTTTGTAAACTCTATTGAAAAACTCGTGGCCGTATGACGACTTCACTACCAAGAAGCATTGGCTGTCTTCCGACAACCGCCTGAGTGAGCTGGATGTAAATGGTGCAGTCGCCAATTCCTTCCGTCCTGGTTGCAAGGGTTTCGATCCGATCAAAACTTGCATTTGTGATTTCTACTCACTCTGTCAAAAGAAAGGAACACTGTGGAAAGGTCTCAACCTTTTCCATCCGAATTGGTTGTATAGTGTGAGGCGGCTTTAATGAAGACCAAATAAATCATCGTAAACTATAAATTTAAAAAAAAGTGAATAATACATTTCCCGTTCGTTTGTTCCCGTCTCTCGCTTTTACCCCCTGCAACTCTTCCACTCCTTGGATCCTCTTTCCTCTCTCTCTCTCTCTCTCTCTCTCTCTCTCTCTCTCTCTCTCTCTCTCTCTCTCTCTCTCTCTCTCTCTCTCTCTCTCTCTCTCTCCTCTCTCTCTCTCTCTCTCTCTCTCTCTCTCTCTCTCTCTCTCTCTCTCTCTCTCTCTCTCTCTCTCTCTCTCTCTCTCTCTCTCTCTCTCTCTCTCTCTCTCTCTCTCTCTCTCTCTCTCTCTCTTTTCTTCGTCGATCGCTCAGACAGTTTCCTGTCAATTATGAAATTATGAGCACAGATGCGTCATACTGCCGTTATGCGCCTAACTAAGAAATTGGCATGCGTGCGCATTTGTGTGTGTGTGTGTGTGTGTGTGTGTGTGTGTGCGCGCGCGCGCGCGCGCGTGCGTGCGTGCGTGCGTGCGTGTGTGTGTGTATCTGTGTGTATGTGTGTGTGTTTGTGTGTATGTGCGCGCGCGCGCGCGCGCGCGCGCGCGTGTGTGTGTGTGTGTGTGTGTGTGTGTGTGTGTGTGTGTGTGTGTGTGTGTGTGTGTGTGCAGGTGCGAGAACACGTGTGCGTGTGGATCCCTTCACGGAAAGACAATCTTCCTCAGCCTCACAATCGGCTGAGGAAGAATAAATAGTAAGGTTGGAACAAGTGCAGGCGTGAAATAAATAAAACAAGTGCAACGCCGAGCGGCTGCAAAGTCCCCTCGCAGCATCGCCGAGCTACTCCGAAATCGGAATGTGTCGGCTGTACACATACATAAGAACGCATCAAAACAGCACGTAAGTACATAAAAACGCATCAAAACAGCACGTAACTGAATAGTTTTTTTATATATAGCCTTGGGGTTCGGACCCGTTATTTGAGCGCGCTCGATCATGCGCACACGCGCGCACAGAAAAAGTCATGACAACTGTGTTATAGACCATTCATCAAGAAATGTTGTGAAAAAAACTGCATTGAAATACATGCAAAACTTCGCGAGATATTAGCGATTATGTGTTTCGGGGTTTGAACCCCGCAACTGGCGCGACCTTGATCTTAATGTAAAACTAAATACATCAGTGGATAGCTTGCATCTTGGCAAACTAGTATACCAAATTTGATGATGATAGACTGAATAGTGTTTGAGAAAAACGGACGAATAGCCGGCCGGACGGACGGACGGACGGACGGAGGGAGGCACGCCGCCGCCGCCGGACGGACCAGACCAAAAACAATAGTTCCCCGAACATTCGGCTCGGGGACTAAACCTAACACTCGCACACTGATCATTTACCACTAGCTTTGCACAAGGCCATACACTGAACTATGCAGAACTGAGGCTAAGCATTCTGCCAGAGAACTCGATGCGCAGTTGTCAGCCCTTATTGATGTTTTAAAACTGGACTTACAACTATGTCGGTGTGTTCGAGTAGGCGAACACCAACCACAAAAAGTCTAGCATTAACTAATAGGAATTGTTCGGAAATAATTAAGGGGAGCAGTATCACGGTGTGTGGGAGTGATCTTGCCTAATTCAATCGGTCAAACAGGGGAAGTTACTCTACCACAAGGTAGATCCCAGCTCTCGCCTCGTGTGTTTGAGTAGACATTATAGCACTTAGAACACGGTCGTGCGTCGTTCTAAAATTGATGTCATTTGTAATTTTACGTCATATTATGCAAGCTCTATCAGTTTGTGGATACTGGCCACCCCTCATTTTTTCCTTAAAAAAATGTTTGACTCGCATCCTGCGGTTTCATGCTTCGACGCCATGCCGCCATGGTTGCTATGGTTTTGACCGAGTAAGTCGAGGTAATGAGGGAAGGGGTTAAAACGTGTCAGGGGAGGGGTATTTTTCACGAAGTGCTCTCCCCTATTTTTTTTCTCCTCCGAAAATCGTCTATTAGAGTGCTAGGTTTTTCCACATGCTAGATATATTCAGGAACAACATATTATTAAAGACTGAAAAAGCGACCCGGTAACAACAAAAACAACGATTATAATAAGCAATGTCACCACGACAAATACCTCCATTATCAAGATACAAAGCACACAACAACAACAACAACAACAACAACAACAAAACCAAGCGAAGAACAAACACAGAAGCAACAACAACAACATACGGTATTTATACGGCGCTGAATCTTGATATAAATCAAATCAAAGCGCACACACACGTTAGCATTCATAACGCATTCAAACAAAAATGCAATACAAAGCGAGCACACACGTTTGACATAAATTGTATACAGCAGAAACAGACCTAAAGGCAAGAGAGAGAGAAGAGAAAGAGAGTGGAGCCTCAATCACGGGGGAACAGGTGGGTTTTGAGGTTAGATTTGAAGGCTGAGAGGGTCGGTCGCTGACGGAGGGAAAGAGGAAGTTTGTTCCAAGATGTCGGTCCTGAGACAGCAAAAGAGCGCCAACCAACAGTTGAAAGCTTATACCTAGGGATCTGGAGAGAAAGCGGGTCAGAAACTGAACGTAAAGTGCGAGCTGGCGTATAGATGGAAATATTGTCGCAGAGGTAAGATGGAGCAGCTTTATGGATAGATTTATAGCAAAGGGTGTTTAATTTATGCTCAATTCTGTCTGCGACAGGAAGCCAGTGCAAAGAACGGAGAAGAGGGCTAACGTGATCGAACAGCAGCAAAATCAACAACAACATGAACAGATAAAAACGAAGGCAACTGAGAAAGGCAACTTTAATATGTTTTAAGTTTTAAGGATTTAAATTATTGCTGCATATGTTTTTCTTACAATTTATATTTTGGATTGCTTGCATTGGGTATGTCTGTACATATACGTCTTTGATTTTCTTCTTTCAATGATATGTATATATAATGTCTATAATTATGCTCTGCATGTGTTTCGCTTGCGCGTGCGCGTGTGTATGCACGCGCGCGCGCGCGCGTGTGTGTGTGTGCTTGTGCGCGTGTAATGATAATGATATGCCTTTTATTCGTTTTTTAATGTTCTAATGATATTGTAAAGCGCATAGAGCTTAAAGGTATGCGCTATGTAAATGTTCTTAATAACTAAATCATAAATAGAAAGACAACCGTTGTCATCTGTTGCTTGGAATGAGAGAGAAGAAAGAAACGCTGGGTGACATCAAACATAAGATGGATTTCACAGAATCTTCGTGAAATCTGGTAAAGGCGTCCTCTTGGAGGTGTCATTCTTTCTTTAGAAACACGTCCTGTCATTCCTCATTAAAGAGCCACTCTTTTGTTTTGTCGCTAGATATACTGTTTCTGCTATATTCCATTTATGTCATCCGTGTGTGTTCGCTTTGTATTGCGTTTGTGTGTTTGAATGCGCTTTGAATGCTAACGTGTGTGTGCGCTTTGATTTGATTTCTATCAAGATTCAGCGCCGTATAAATACTGTATGTTGTTGTTGTTGATGTTTCGTATCCCCCGTGTCAATGCTGTTCTAGATGTATTTCAACGATGAATGTGCTGTTTATTTTTATATGCCACTGGCATTCCCCACGCCTTCATTTTCGCTTAATAAACAGGTTTTAGGCATTAGGTAATAGGTACTTTATAGCTACAGAGGCATCTATGTGAAATTCGGGTTGCTCCCACTTGGAGAGAGCGTCGCAGAGGCGCGCCACCCATTTATTTTTGGGCATACGAGTTTTTGTGTGTGATTGATAAGGAAGGAAAGGGGGGGGGGGGGGGGGGGGGGGGGGTGGTGTAAATTTTGACCAAGTAACAACTTTTTCGTTGCTACTGGGTTTAGCGTGTGCTGAGTGCATGGGCACACGGGACCTCGATTTATCGTCGCATCCGAAAGACTCCACATTCAGTTCAGACCGTAAGGCCTAGTGCAAAGTGAGAAGAAAATTCCTCTGTTCGAACTCGGGTTTACTTGATACGAAGCGAACGCGTTACCAATGTGCCACTCTGTCTGTCTGCCTTAGTTCCCTCCTGTTTGCCTTGGTTGGTTTTTTGTTTTCGGATGATGTCATGTACAAACGTCTTCATGCAATTCTATCCTTTCCTGTTTTGTCAAAAGATGTTTGTTTGTGCATCGCCAATAACATGCCATTGCCTACAATTATTTTTAAAGGGCCACCCTGACGGATGAGTTTTTGCAAGAAACACGTTCAGATCACCAGGAAAACACCCTTTACAGAGATTGCAACACTCACTTTGCTCTGGTTTTCTAGAAATCAAACCGTCAAATCGGCGATTCCTCCTTGGCGGATGTACTGGAAGTCAAATTATTTCACCCAACGAGAAGGCATGTGGCGTCTCTTTGCTAATGGCCACCTGCGTTTAGACCAAATCGTTTGCACGAAATGTTCGCAATACAAGCCTTTTTTCCCCAAAATTATACACAATATCTGAAGGAGTTTCGGTCACAACAAAGGAAACAGATCCTTTTTTTTTTACTGCACTACAAACAAACAAAAACCCGCGTCAACCACAATGTGTGACCCCCACCCACCCCATCCAAAATAGCTTCTCTCTCCGGCATTTCCGCCAAGGAGGAATCGCCGTTTGGACGGTTTAATTTCTAGGAAACCAGAGCAAAGTGAGTGTTCTGATCCTTGAAAAGGCTGTCTTTCTGGTGATCTCGACGTGTTTCTTTGAAAAACTAATCCGTCAGGGTCCACCTTTAAAGCGGATAAGCCCCTAGTAAGTAGATCACTCACTCGCTCACTCACTTACTTACTCACTTGTTTTGCAAGTTGAGTTATTTTTCGAGTTGCTTTCGTATTACTTTTCATTCTGAGGACAGGATGAAAAAAAGCTGTCCAGCTTACTCCTTTATCCTCAATAAAGATCATTTTGACTTGACTTGACTTGACTTGACTTGACTCACTCACTCACTCATCTGGGTATGTGAATCCGAATCCGAATCACTCACCCATCCACTCACTCGCTCACTCACTCACATATCCACTCACTCACTCACTCACCTATCGGCTCATTCACTCACTCACTCACTCACTCACTCACTCACTCACTCACTCACGCACGCACTCAATCATTCACTCACTCACCCACGCACTCATTCACTCACTCACTGACTCACTCACCAACTCAGTCACTCACTCACTCATTCACTCACTCACTCACTGGCTCACTCACTCACTCACTCACTCACTCACTCACCCACGCACGCACTCATTCACTCACTCACTGACTCAGTCACTCACTCACTCACTCACTCACTCACCAACTCAGTCAGTCAGTCAGTCAGTCACTCACTCACTCACCCACTCACTCACTCACTCACTCACCCACTCACTCATTCACTCTCTCACTGTCTCACTCGACACGTACACAATTTGCAAGGGAGCAAGGATGCGCCAAGAAGATCTCTATAGAGATGTGGGTTTTCAAATAATGTTTTCTTAGTTCAAACAAAATAAACCACGGATACGCTAATTAAAGTAACAGAGATTCTTGCACGTGTTAAATCCTAGTTCCATTAAAAAAAAAGTGAAAAAGCTCCCGAGTCTTTGAACTAGACGGGTTGTTTGTACAAACTGAAGAAATGCTGGAGGGTGGCAGTAAACTGATGGTTGATTCTGTCTAAGAAGATTATCTTTTGACTATGCATTTTGCAACTCAGCATTTGCATAAGAGCCCAATCAATTAAGCGCACCAAGTTGCAACCGTAAGAACAAAATAAAAACCACAACCCTTCTCTGTGGATATGGTTGATGTTATGATGGCGCTGATATTACAACTGTGGAGAAACTGATAGCATAATAATGTGATCATATTATATTGCTATATTAATGTTATCTTCTTCTTCTTCTGTGGTGGTGACCAACGTCGTTGTTTTATAGAAGTAAATGCACACACTTTAGGGGGTGACCAAAGAAGAACCAAGCTGTCCAATGTCTTATCACGATTTATTTTTGACACTTGATGTGTCCATGAAAATATGTGCATAAATAACGTTGGATGAAAATACGAGTGAAGACATAACTTTTGTATTGGAAGAAGAGAAGGAATGCCTATCGAATAGCAAAACAAAACGCAACACAGCACAGTTACGGTGCAAACCAGTAGCAAGAACGGTCACTCGAGTTCTAAAGGGTTCAAATCATAACTTAGGCAGACCTTACGCCAAATAAAACCTAGAAGAAACCTCGAACTCTGCAATGAGATAAGAATGGTCAACCTATGGCGATATTTTTTCACGCCAGAGGGCAGTCAATGCACTAGGGGCTTATCACAAAATTTTCTTACTTGGGCGTAGTGAGAGAGAGAGAGTGATGGTAGGACCACTCACTGTCTCTCTCTCTTTCTTTATCCCCAACTAATAATATAGAGAGGATTAGCCCCACACGAGCGTCATGCCCTCTGGCGTGAGAAAAATCGCACTAAGTCTCTCATTACCCGTAATGGGCGTGACTGTGAAATAGCTTGGCATTAATGCATAGGAAATGACTAAGAAATCAAACTTACACAAAAGAGTAGAGTAGAAATTCTAACCATAGCCCTAACCATAACCCCCCCCCCCCCCCCCTCCCCCATGTACTGCAGTACACCGCACTTTTGTCACAGTCGTGGTTCATTGCGTTTTCCCGTCTTATAGGAGGGGGGGGGGGGTAGGGTTAGGGATAGGGTTAGGGTTAGGGTTATTATTCCAAAAAGATAATTATCTGAAAAGGTTAATAAAATACAGCTTTATGCTTGGTAAGAAAGGCAAAAACGGAAAAATGGAATTAACCGAGAAATGTAGGGGTGGTGGTGGTGGCACATCTTGACCTTTACCGACATTCTAATTGAGAAACAAATGTGATAAGATTCGTGTGTAGTTATATAACCATACCTACCATACAGGGGCTCATACACATAAACAACACGTTTCTATTGGAACGAAAACTACAATAAGTCAAATGAATTGTTGCTTCATTGTTGTGTAAACTCTTCACAGAAGGTCAAACTTGTCACACAAACAGACAATCACACGAACACATGAAGAAGACCAGAAAACATAATCCCTGTCAGAGATAATCAAGTCAAGAAAAAAAAAGAACTTTCAACATCGCCTGTAGCGATGAAATAAAACTGTAGGCATAATGTTATGCATGCATAGGCTATACGTGCGTGCGCGAACGCAAATGTGTGTATGTGCGTGTGTGTGTTCATGCGTTCATGCGTGCGCACGTGTATGAGAGCGCGTGTGCGTGTGTAGGTAGGCCTGTATGTTTTGACAGGTCTCCTAGGAAACATTGACAAAACCCAACACGGTCTTAATCTGTCTGGTTCCAATGGACAACATTATAGAGCTGTTTTCACGCGTTGTGTAATGACAGGTCTGCAGAGAGAGATACCGCAAAGAAAACATACAAACACCATCGTCCCCAGCAACAGCAACAATACTAGCCTCGTCAACAGCTTCATCATCAACAACACACAAAAACAGCAGAGATGGGATTGTAATAAACACACAAGAAAGACAGCTTGTCATGAAGGACGCGCGCGCGCGCGCGCGCGCGCGCGCGCGTGTGTGTGTGTGTGTGTGTGTGTGTGTGTGTGTGTGTGTGTGTGTGTGTGTGTGTGTGTGTGTGAAAATTTGAACATTTGAACATTGGTTTATTGCCATGAAACCTAAACAAAGGCTTTTAAGGCACAGGTTAAGATTACAAACAACGCAAAATACTATTCATGCTTTTTGTTAAAACAAATACTAACATATTTTGCCACAAATGGCTGTAGTTCATCTAACAGCATCATGTGTGTGTGTGCGTGTGTGTGTGTGTGTGTGTGTGTGTGTGTGTGTGTGTGTGTGTGTGTGTGTGTGTGTGTGTGTGTGTGTGTGTGTGTGTGTGTGTGTGTGTGTGTGTGTGTGTGTGTGTGTGTGTGTGAAAAAATTTGAACATTTGAACATTGGTTTATTGCCATGAAACCTAAACAAAGGCTTTTAAGGCACAGGTTAAGATGCAAAATACTATTCATGCTTTTTGTTAAAACAAATACTAACATATTTTGCCACAAATGGCTGTAGTTCATCTAACAGCATCATGTGTGTGTGTGTGTGTGTGTGTGTGTGTGTGTGTGTGTGTGTGTGTGTGTGTGTGTGTGTGTGTGTGTGTGTGTGTGTGTGTGTGTGTGTGTGTGTGTGTGTGTGTGTGTGTGTGTGTGCGTGCGTGTGTGAGTGTGCGTGCGTGTATGTGTGTATGTGTGCGTGCGTGCGTGCGTGTATATATATACACACTATATATGTGTGTGTGCGTGTGTGTGTGTGTGTGTGTGCGCGCGTGTGCGCGCGTGCGTGCGTGCGTGTGCGTGCGTGTGCGTGTGCATGTGTGTGTATGTGTGTGTCAGTCCGCGCATGTACGCAGATGTGTGCGTGTATGTGCGGGAACGTCCACGCTTGCGTGAATGTGTGTGTACGTGTGTGTGCATGCGTGCGTGCATGTGTGTGTGTGTGTGTGAATGTGCGTGCGTGTGTGTGTGAATGTGCGTGCGTGCGTGCGTGCGTGCGTGTGTGCGTGTGCGTGCGTGTGCGTGTGTTTGTGTGTGTGTGTGTTCATTTCACGCTGAACGCTTTTAACACATCTCTCATAGAACAAAATAAACAATGTTAACAACTAAAGGATGTTTTGAAGCTCAAAGAAAATCAATTCAGCAGCAGAAGCAACACAGCGAGTAGAACAGCCACAGCAACATAAACAATGACGACAACAACAACAACAAAAACAAAAACGAAAATCAACAAACAAACAACAACAACGGCGTCGACAGCAACATCGACAGACAAAAAGAATGCAAACCACAGAAAATACTCTCATTTCTCTTTTTTTTTCTCTCTCCACGCATTAATTTCTCCAAGAGCAGAGGTGTCTTGCTGCTAGCTGGAAGGTGGAGCCTTTGTGTTTGTGTGTATGTTCGTCTGTCTGTCTGTATGTGTGTCTCCCTCCTCTTTCTTTTATTCTCTCTTTTCTTCCTTTTTTTCTTTCTTTCCTTCCTTGTTTCTTTCTTTCTTTCTCTGTTACTCTATGTCTTTTTGTGGTCATAAAAACGTATTATACCGTCTACCACTCACACTGCTTCACAAATAAGTAAGAAACGTGTGGAATGAATGCATGATTATGTATAAACACATTTCGAAATTATGTTGATCTAATTTCGTTCAGAAACCTGTTATCAAATGGTTTGATAACTGTATAACAGGGTCAACAGGGTCAACGAAAGGAGTCACCGAATGTAGCGATATTATTATTTTTATTATTATTATTAGAACATTTAGCACGCCTAATCAATTTAATGCCCTAGGCGTTTACAATATAAAAATATAATATACACATATAACACCACATATAATAATATTTAACATATAGTATAAAGAATGGGAAATGAAAATTACACAAACACCCAAAGGCGGTCAGACAAACAAACAGACATAGAATTACACACGCGTGCGTGCAAGCGCACGCACACCACACACCCACACACGCGGACACCCACACACAAAAATAATTATATGCGCTCACCAAGCACAGACGTTCACTCTCAGACATTCACAAACCAAGTCATGAAGGAAGGGATTAGTAGTTATTTAGGAAACAGATGAGTTTTGAGATGGCGTTTCAATGTGGGCAGAGAGGATGAGTATCTGAGAGAGCGAGGCAACTAAGTAACAGGAGCTTGATAGGAGAAAGAGCGTTGACCATAGGTTTTAGTATAGTGCGGACAGTGGGGATACAATAGAGACGGGTGTCAGATGAGGAACGCAGAGCTCGAGACGGTGTGTATAGATGCAGCAGATCAGTGAGGTATTCAGGACAGGATATTACCAGTTATATTATCCACATAGATTATCTGGCTAGATCTTCTGCCGTACCAGGGAAGATTGTGATTTGAGTGACAGCTAGTAAGTCTGACTATTTGCACTAACACACACCCCCGCACGCACACACGCACGCGCACAAGCCAGGACATGACGGGAGAGATCAGTTGCTACTTTGGAAAGAGATGAGGTTTTAGATGGTGTTTGAATGTGGTCAGAGAAGGCGAGTGTCTGAGAGAGTGTGGCAGTTGATTCTAAGTGACAGGGGCTTGATAGGCGAAAGAGCGTTGGTCAAAGGTTTTAGTGCGGACAGTAGGGATACGATAGAGGCGGGTGTCAGATGAGGAGTGCAAAGATCGAGATGGCCCATAGAGGTGTAACAGATCAGTGAGATATTCAGGGCAGGAGGACTCGACAGATTTGAAACAGAGAGAAGCAGTCTTGTAGGATATTCTTTGCTGAACAGGGAGCCAGTGGAGAGAACGCAGCAATGGAGTAACATGGTCATGTTTAGAAGAGCAGAAGATGAGGCGGGCAGCATGATTTTGAACTTTTTGAAATTTGTTGATGAAGTGTGAGGGGGAACCAGACAAACATACATTACAGTAATCAAGGCGGGATAAGACAAATGCTGAGACAAGAGCCTTTGTAGTGTCTTCTGAAAGGAGATGGCGGATAGAAGCAATTCGACGGAGTTCAAGAAAGCAAGTACGACAGACATTACTGACACGCTGTTGAAAGGACAGGGTTTGATCGAGGGTGACACACCAATGTTGCGGGCAGAAGGAGAGAGAGTGATAGACGAGTCATCTAGCCGCTCTTAATTGCTTCGCAATTTAAAGCATCATTATCACCAACTGCCACCCTAAGATAAATAAATGATCCAGTCTATCATTGTCACGAGTAGAAATTAACTTAATAAGTCTAATCAAAAGCAAAGCGAAAACGAAAATTATGACTTACTGAGTCAGTTTATCTTAAATTGCTCTCAGCGTGACACACACACAGACAGCACTATTTTTCAGAGTCTGATGAAAGTCACGTAGACATGGTAATAAACAGAATTAGTATCACTTTGTCCTTGTCAATGCTTGATCTATGTAGACCATTTCTACAGTAATACAATTGCCAAGTGAGCGGGTCACACAAAAAATACAAATGGAAAAAAAACGGTGTAAGCCGTTGACCAGAAATACCCCCCCCCCCCACACACACACACAATATGTCTTTTGAAACAAGGTACATAGGAGCAAACACAGAAACTAAACAAATGCCCCACATGGCCGAAAGGCCAAAGAGGGCGTTAAACATTATTATTAAAAAAAAATTCTAAACAAAGAGACAGTGTTGCGTTGTCTTGACCGAACGAATGTGTTGTGTGTTGTTTATGTGTAACATATTCAAGATTAGAAGGGTATGCCATTCTTGAACCAATGTTGATTTGTCTGTACGTCATTCTCTCCACCAATGTTGATGTGTACTGTGTGGGTGAAGGGCCATAAAGGCGATCCTGGCACACCATTGTTTTGGTCCCATATGATCTTTCTGATCGGGAGGACGCTAAACTTTAAAAATCGTTCATTTTGTTTCGAGGATGATGCTTTGTTTGCTTCCCATTGGCTCTGATCCGCTCATTGCTAGGCGATTGGTATCGTAATCAACTCTGGTGGAGGGGAGTTATTTAAAGTGAGTTCTCCCCCTTTGTTCAATTCCAATAATAAACAAAAAGACAGATAAACAGAAGAAGCAAAGGAAGGCAGATGTAGACAGATGTAGACAGAGACAGACAGACAGACAGATAGGCAGACAGACAGGCAAACAGAAACAAACAGACACGCAGACATAAACAGACAGAAACAGACAGAAACAGACAGAAAGACAGAGAAAGTAACAAGAACTGGCACTGTGCACATGCACAAACACTCTTCGAATTCCAAAGTAGCAATAGCGGGGAAGGGCAATGCATTACCTAGCCGAGTAGCAACCCCACCATCAGCGTAATGATGGTTGTCAAACATTGTGCAACAGAACTAGCAAGCGCTTGATAAACGGTCGTATCGTAAACGGCACGGATTCCGATATGCCGGAGCCATTTTTCAGGGCCTATGATGAAAGACAAGATAATTATATCCATTGCATGCATGCAACACTCGATAAGGTTTTGTTTGTCACAGCATTGATTAATTGTCCCACTTCAGATCAAGGAATGAGAATTCGTTTTTTAAGTGCGTGCGTAAAATAACACCTACAATCAATTATGAACACCCCCACCCACCTCCCGCCGAAAAAAAGCAAAACAACAACATAATAGTTTTACCAAGAAAACAACAAATCCCAACCAAACTTGAAATAATGATAACAAACAAAACAAAAAACATATTGATTACATTATATCATGCAGTCACTTTTTAAAATAAAAAGTTGTATTGAATGTTCAAATCGGAACAATACGTAGTAGGCCAAGATCTGCGTGGACTAGATGCGATAATGGTGACGGTGTATGGGAACAACCTACATAAGTCGCTCAGAATGTTTTTTTAGCAAAAGCCAAAAAATAGTTAACAACCCCCAAAATATTAATTTTCTATTTAGGGCATATTTATGTCCATTTGTATGTGTTCCACCAGTATCCACAACATGAAAGACAATTTTGAATGATTTCTTTGTTTATTTGATTGTCTTCTAAATCAAGTCAATAGAAACAAAAAGGCAAAGTTGTATCTTCTATGCCCAATTTCTACAAATGATCTATTTTGAATGCCAAATTTCTAATAATTATAAAATAACAACTAGACAAGATAACTCAGTTCAGTTTTCTGTGCTTTAACAAGGAAGCTTTGTTCCACCATGACAAATTAAAATATCAATTTATGCCAAAATTCCAGTATGTTTGGTTTTCCCATGCACTGTCGCATTGATTAATTTATTAGTAAACTGATTATACTGGGTAATACAGAGTTTGCTGTATCCATCTAGGCAGCTTTTCTGTTTGCAATGTGCGTAATGTTCGACACTGGGGAGTTAGTCCTGTAACGCCACTAGCTAGCTGATCCTGACAAAGTGTAAAATGATGACACAGCGAATCGCATGACACCAATCTGTGACAGACTTCCTCATATCAACTGATCTTTGCTACATGAGAGAGAGAGAGAGAGAGAGAGAGAGAGAGAGAGAGAGAGAGAGAGAGAGAGAGAGAGAGAGAGAGAGAGAGAGAGAGAGAGAGAGAGAGAGAGAGAGAGAGAGAGAGAGAGAGAGAGAGAGAGAGAGAGAGAGAGAGAGAGAGAGAGAGAGAGAGAGAGAGAGAGAGAGAGAGAGAGAGAGAGCTACAGAGAGACAGAGATAATACGAATACGAATACGAATACGAATGTTTTATTGAGGGTAAAAAGGATAAGAGAGTGAGTCAGAGACAGACAGACAAACAAACACACAGACAGAAAGAAAGACAGACACACAGACATATATAGAGTCAATTACATAGAGAGCTTCCACGCAGCTAGTTAGTTGTCATAGGCCAGGCCAGCTGACAGGGCCTTGATAACCTTCCATCGATCAGTGGTGTGTTTCCCTGGCGACAATGCAATAGGAGATGAAATCAGTTATTATTGTTGACCGAGGCGATGCTGATGTTGCTGGGGATGTGTTCTTCTCCCACATCGGAACGAAAGGAGAACATAGTAATCAACTGTCATGGCATTATATACAACACAATAGTATTGTCGAATCATGAAAGCATAAACATATAATTATTAAACAAATCCCCTAATCTAGGTGATAACAACAAACCAGTTTTTTTTCTTCTCGTGGTCTTTGTTTTGGTTTTGCCTTTTTTGTGTTTGCTCTTCCAGAAAGGTCAGGGACAGATAAGTATATTACACATATATATATATATATAAAATGAATTGAACTGAATAAACATTTGCTTAAGCCAATGGTTACGTTGCGGTTTAACTGTGTGCCACGTAACAAGTAATACATGCTTTTATTTGTTACGCTGCACACAGTTAAGGCACAACGTAACCATTGGTTTAAACAAATTTGTATTCAGTTCATTTCAAAATACGAGTAGTCACGAAGGAAGACAATCAGAGCAACAACAAGCTCAAAGCTTATACCGCGCTCCTTAACATTACACAATAGACGATTTTCGGAGGGAGAAAAAACTAGGGGAGAGAGAGCACTTCTCGGTCAAATACCATAGCAACAAAAACAATGGTTTCGACGAGTTAACGACAAACTGATCTAACTTGCAAAACATCGAGAACTCGCAAAGAAAACAAGCGCGGTCAAATATCCATAGCAGCCAATTTTTAAAATCGTCGCCTGAGTCGCCTGAGTCACTGAGTCGCCTCCCCTAGTTCTTCAATAATTTTAAACGAAACAAATGTTATCTCTGATTTCTAACTTTTTATATCTTTTGCATTTAAAACTATTTATCCTACTTATACTCATCGAAAGAAGCAATACTCGTCGTGTCTGTTGCAGTGTCTGTATTACGTATGTTTATTAACGCTTTAAAATGAAGATTCATTGAGTATACAATGATACCTAAGGACAGATAGCTTATGAAGTATTTTGGTGCGAAAAACACAAACCGAGTTATAGTGTCTTGAGCCACATAGCTTGATGGCGAAAAACACAAACCGAGTGTGTCTAAATCTAAACGCAGCATGTTCGGAGGGTGATTGTTACCATCTAAGGGGGCAAATGCTATTACACAGTCTTGACATCTGTAGAGTCCTCCTTACCAAAACTGCTGCACAATAAGGGGTACCACTTTCAGATTGCTATCATGCATTTTTGGAAAGGGGTGACTCTACAAATGTCCAACAAATATACATGATAGCAATTGCCCCCCCCTCAGATGGTAATCATTCCTATTTTGGGGATCTACCTGATGGTAGATTAACTTCCCCTGTTTGGCCGATTGAATAAGGCAAGATCACTCCCCTATGCCATAAGATTACTCTCCTTAACTATTTCTGAACAATTGCTATTGACTGACTAGATGGAGACTGCATTGAAAGGAGATTAATACTAATGATCAAAATAGAAGGAAATGCTACGCAGTCTGGATTGCAATATTCTCATCGTTTTGAATACAGAAAGAAAGGCAGCCATTCCAGCACGAATGCGCGAATCGCCTGCTAGTTTGGTCCTTTACTCAGATGGCTTTGTATCAGTCTGTTTGTTTGTTTTCGTACCCTGGCTAAAAGACTCCAGGGATCATCCCAACAGCGGAAGCACTCGAACGCTATCGTGCAAGTGCAGCAGCTATGGATGAGGACATTACGAGTGTGACCCTTGTTTTTTTGGTTTTTTATTACCCCGCCACGTGGGCAACCACACTCCGACTTCGGGGGAGCTTTTATCAGTGATTGTAGTAGTAGGGGCCAATAGTAAAATAAGAGGTGTGCAATTCATGATGTTCTTCATTAAAGACCCCCCACGTCACGCGTCACATTCCCGCTTATGCTGGGAAGATGTCTTAAGATTTCTTACCAGCTATAAGAGGGAAAACGCGTGAAAACCATGATTTTGACACGTGACGTGGTGGGTCTGTAATGGGACATAATGGTACAGTTTTGTCCTTTGTGAACTAGGGGACATTTACACTGGCTCTTGCTAGTTGTGCGGCAGCCAAAAGGTTGGACTGGCCTTTGGAAACCTTTCTCAAAATAGTAGACGTAGTAGTAGTAGTAGTAGTAGTAGTAGTAGTAGTAGTAGTAGTAGTAGTAGTAGTAGTAGTAGTAGTAGTAGTAGTAGTAGTAGTAGTAGTAGTAGTAGCAGTAGTAGTAGTAGTAGTAGTAGTAGTAGTTCTGAGAGGGGATCGATTTCCATTTTCAATAATATATATGAAGTACTCAGTATGTTGTGGCTAAGCCTAAGCAGAACATTTTTTGATAAAAACCGAACAGTGCGCATTGTCTTTCTCTTGCCCATGGACTATGTTTCCTGTTAAGTAAAGAATATCAAATTACCACACCTTAATCATAATTGTCCATCTTGACAAATATTGTGAACGTTTCTCCTTTTATTCAAACTTAAACTAAAGGAAGCGAACTGAAAGAACATTCTTATTCTATTGTCAACAAAATATTGCGAACGTCCCCTTTTCTGTCTCCTTACTTACACCAAAAAAAAGTGGGGGAAACTTAAATTGATGAAACTGATTTACCACACTATGTCTTTGCTAACGATCATTACGATATTATTTTCGTTTTGCTCGCAACGTAAACTAAAACAAACTTAACAGATAACTCTGAAGGAAGCCACTTTCAAACGAACGTCGTGTGTGTCTTGAATGAGTCCGTAGAGCATATGTTAGTAGACCAACCACCTTTGTTGAACCAAACGACTTTTGTCGACACCTTTGAAAGCACTTTTTGCTTGTGGTTAGGTCGACAAAAATGGCTAAGTTCTACAAAAGCACCAGCCGCCGTGGCGCAGTGGTAACGTCGCCGACTAGAGGCTGGGAAATCTTGGGTTCGAATTCCATCAGAGACGAGTTTTTGTTTTCTACCCAGGGCTGACCCCTACTCAGAGTGAGTGGCTAAGGGCTCAATGAAAAGACTAGAACCACGTAGTCGAGCTTCGTCTGCTTAACAGATGCGATTATGAGAGTGTTGCTCTAATTTTATGACCAACACTGCAGGTGTCTGTAGTTCGCAGGCCTGGTTAACGCCAGGATATCATTATGAAAGGAAACAGAGTACAGCCCTGTCACGCTGTGTCAGACAGATACGGAACTCCATAGCATCATCAACATTCATTGATACAGTACAAAGGATCAGTTCTGTTTTTTTCAAAACTGGCAACAAAAAGGTTTAGAACAAAATGAAAGACATTATTCACTCCGACGAGAAACGGTTATTAACGTTAAGGGAAATACAGAATTTGGTTGACACTAACAAGGCAGGTACTGTCTTTGAATTAACGCTTTAGTAAATTCAATCCCCCAATCGTGGCTTTTGTGGGTTCCGAATGGTTATACAGAAACAGAAGCACAATTTTGTGAAGCAAGAACCTTTAACACCAAACCCAAACAGATTAAAAATAGTACTTAGAGCAAAACAAGAAAACCCTGTTCCATTAGCTTGTAATTCTTGGCACAGGAAACTTGGAATTACGATTGATGAATCAGCGTGGTTGAGCGCTGTACAAAACACAAAGGAAACAAGACTAAGAGTCCTTTACTGGAAGATTTTACACAATAGTCATGCTACGCATATACTTTTAAATAAAATGAAGGTAACTAACGACAACAAATGTTCATTCTGCAGAGCCACAATAGAGGTTATTGAGCATTTGTTTCTATGAGTGCCCAAGGGTACGTAATTGTTGGACATTCGTAGAGCAGAAAATCTTTTCAGAAACTCAAATCAAGATGACTGTATCGGTAATGGATGTTTTATTTGGTGTTGAAGACCTCAAGCTTGATAAACGACATAACAAACTTATAAATAGCATGCTACATGTTGGTAAGATGTGTATCAGCATTTGCACACAAAAAAACGATCGGCTTTCAGCCTCCAATCAGTCTTTGAAAGGGAATACGGTCTAATAAATAATGTTTAAAATGGTTGTTTTTTAAAGAAGAAAGAAAGAGAGAGATAGAGAGAGAACAGTGTTATCATGTGTTTTGCATAAGTAAAGAGGGAGAACAGAAAATAATAAGAAGAAAAGGTACTGTTGATTGTTCTTTTGTTCTAGTAACAGTAATGTGTGTGGATACTGGTAAAAATAAGAAGAGAGAGAGAGAGAGAGAGAGAGAGAGAGAGAGAGAGAGAGAGAGAGAGAGAGAGAGAGAGAGAGAGAGAGAGAACAGTGCAGTGTATCATGTGTTTTGTGTAGAAGTAAAGAGAGAGAGAGAACAGTGTATCCTGTGTTTTGTGCAATAAGTAAAGAGAGAGAACAGTGTATCATGTGTTTTGTGTAAGAAGTAAAGAGAGAGAGAACAGTGTATCATGTGTTTTGTGTAGAAGTAGAGAAGAGAGTGTATCATGTGTTTTGTGCAAGGAATAAAGAGAGAGAGAACAGTGTATCATGTGTTTTGTGTAAGGAATAAAGAGAGAGAGAACAGTGTGTCATGTGTTTTGTGTAAGGAATAAAGAGAGAGAGAACAGTGAGTCATGTGTTTTGTGTAAGGAATAAAGAGAGAGAGAACAGTGAGTCATGTGTTTTGTGTAAGGAATAAAGAGAGAGAGAACAGTGAGTCATGTGTTTTGTGTAAGGAATAAAGAGAGAGAGAACAGTGAGTCATGTGTTTTGTGTAAGGAATAAAGAGAGAGAGAACAGTGAGTCATGTGTTTTGTGTAAGGAATAAAGAGAGAGAGAACAGTGAGTCATGTGTTTTGTGTAAGAGAAAGAGAGAGAGAACAGTGTATCATGTGTTTTGTGTAAGAAATAAAGAGAGAGAGAACAGTGTATCATGTGTTTTGTGTAAGAAGTAAAGAGAGAGAGAACAGTGTATCATGTGTTTTGTGTAGAAGTAAAGAGAGAGAGAACAGTGTACCATGTGTTTTGTGTAAGAAGTAAAGAGAGAGAGAACTGTGTACCATGTGTTTTGTGTAAGAAGTAAAGAGAGAGAGAACAGTGTACCATGTGTTTTGTGTAAGAAGTAAAGAGAGAGAGAACAGTGTACCATGTGTTTTGTGTAAGAAGTAAAGAGAGAGAACAGTGTATCATGTGTTTTGTGTAAGAAGTAAAGAGAGAGAGAACAGTGTATCATGTGTTTTGTGTAAGTAAAGAGAGAGAGAACAGTGTATCATGTGTTTTGTGTAGAAGTAAAGAGAGAGAACAGTGTATCATGTGTTTTGTGTAGAAGTAAAGAAGAGAGAACAGTGTATCATGTGTTTTGTGTAGAAGTAAAGAGAGAGAGAACAGTGTATCATGTGTTTTGTGTAAGAAGTAAAGAGAGAGAGAACAGTGTACCATGTGTTTTGTGTAAGAAGTAAAGAGAGAGAGAACTGTGTACCATGTGTTTTGTGTAAGAAGTAAAGAGAGAGAGAACAGTGTAGAACAGTGTATGTGTTTTGTGTAAGAAGTAAAGAGAGAGAGAACTGTGTATCATGTGTTTTGTGTAAGAAGTAAAGAGAGAGAGAACAGTGTATCATGTGTTTTGTGTAGAAGTAAAGAGAGAGAGAACAGTGTATCATGTGTTTTGTGTAAGAAGTAAAGAGAGAGAGAACTGTGTACCATGTGTTTTGTGTAAGAAGTAAAGAGAGAGAGAACTGTGTACCATGTGTTTTGTGTAAGAAGTAAAGAGAGAGAGAACTGTGTACCATGTGTTTTGTGTAAGAAGTAAAGAGAGAGAGAACTGTGTACCATGTGTTTTGTGTAAGAAGTAAAGAGAGAGAGAACAGTGTACCATGTGTTTTGTGTAAGAAGTAAAGAGAGAGAGAACAGTGTACCATGTGTTTTGTGTAAGAAGTAAAGAGAGAGAGAACAGTGTACCATGTGTTTTGTGTAAGAAGTAAAGAGAGAGAGAACAGTGTACCATGTGTTTTGTGTAAGAAGTAAAGAGAGAGAGAACAGTGTACCATGTGTTTTGTGTAAGAAGTAAAGAGAGAGAGAACAGTGTATCATGTGTTTTGTGTAAGAAGTAAAGAGAGAGAGAACAGTGTATCATGTGTTTTGTGTAAGAAGTAAAGAGAGAGAGAACTGTGTACCATGTGTTTTGTGTAAGAAGTAAAGAGAGAGAACAGTGAAAAAACCCGAAACAAACTAAACAGCACATCATAGTCATCCGCCTCATTGCCTCAATCATCAAAAAGAAAACAAAATGTTTCACATTCTGTGATCCTGCATGCCCTGCTCTCATGATGACCTGAGCTTCGATTTCAAATCCATTCTATGTCCTTGGATTGTTCGGGTCAAAGTCATGTATGTTCTGGGGAGCTGTCAATGGATGGTCGTGATGGCGCCCTCGGAGGAGGACCTCACTCACGCTGGGTCTGCGACTAAGACAATAGGAGGCTTAGTAGATGGTGTCCTGCATAATTGTGTTAGCTCAGAACAGGCTCCACTAAATTCAACTGAAGCGACTCAGCAGCAGTGCAGTGTCTCCTCGGTTGTTTGCCTCCTGAGAGTCCTTATGGTCTAATATAATTTTGCTCCCCTTGGACTGCTGGTTTCGGACTCTGCGACCTGATGGCCGGGGTGTGGCTGCGAGTTGGGACTCGGAATGAGCGGAGTGGGAGCAACGCCACTGTACGGCCCAGAAGATGGGACATCAAAAACAAAATCGACAAAAGCGTAGAAAAAAGTCGACAAAAATAGTTGGTCGACACGAGAGGTTGAGGCGACAAAGTTGGCTCCACACGCGCCCTGTGTGACTGACTGATTGCCTATTATCTCATCAAGCTGACGCATGCCTCGTTGATTTGTCTCTATTGTCTGCTCCCTGCCCCTCGTCAACACCCAGTCTGATGAACTTGTCGCCAGCAGTGATGGCTGCTGAGATTGAGAGAGAAGACAGACTACATCTTCTTCTACTTCTACTTCTTCTTTTGCTTCTTTTTCTTCTTTTCGCCTGATTGGGACGTCTGGCACAGAGGGCGGTAAATGGCCATTATTGTCGCGACGAACTGATAATTGCCATTAAATTGATGATCATATCTGTCGTATGACATCTTTCGGGTTCTTGAAAAAAACTTAAATTGAACATTTGAGGTTTTCTCTTTTTGGTCCTAGCGAAGCAGCCTTTATGATCGGTGGTATAAGGCGGCGGAAAGGGCAGGAAGAGAAGGAGCGGGGGCAGCTAGGTGCTAATGAACAGGCATATAATATGTAATGTTCCTTAATGATAATAGCGATTCATTAAGAAGAAAGGTAGCCTTTTTGCTAAGCACTGGTTCCTAAAGACTAAGCAATGTAATTATCATACTCGAGGCTCACGTGTTAACTGACTTTGCTTTGCAAGGCGCTAACACACATGTTAAACCCAGTGGCAACGCAAAAGTTGTCATTTGGTCAAAATTTACCCCCCCCCCCCTTTTTCTTCCTCATCAGTCACACAAAAATCGCACGCAAAAAAGAAAAGAAAAAGGGTGGCGCGCCTCTGGCTGCGACGCGCTCTCCAGATGGGAGCAACCCGAATTTCACAGAGACGCCTCTGTGACTATAGAGTACCTAATACCTAATGCAAGTGAGGGCACGCGCACGCGTATATGCGTGTGTGCGTATGGTGTGTGTGCGTGTGTTTGTAGCGTGATGGTGCATACATGTGCGCGTGCGTTGCGGTGTCTGTGTATGTGTGTGCGTGTGCGCGCGCGCGTGTTATACGATTGTAACTGACCAAGCAAAAGACTCCGCTGGAGGCCGGGTAAGGCCTTCTTCTAAACGAACATGTTTACCGGAGGCTGAAACAAACAGGGCCGTTACGTCTAGTGCATTGATGAGGAGCCTGCCGTATGCACAATGCTTCGCAAAGGACAAAGTGCGAAGTAAAAGGACTATTAACTAAATGGCATACAAACGTTATGCACATTATAAGTAATTACATTTCATGCAAAACACACACAGATACAAAGCCTAGAAAGCAGAACAAACAGCCACTGCATTATTTTGTTTACAGTCTCATCTTTGCTTGAATGTTGCGGTCCTTGGGGAATCATTAGCAAGTGCTGTCGCAACGCTTATAACGAGTATCATCATTTATGAAAGCCGAAATTGCCCCATTGTCTCTTGTGAGCATAAAATGCAAAGCCGATGCTTAAGAGGGAATATTGTTTGCTAGATTATTGATGGAAAGCGTTTACGCCTTGTTTCGTACCATCATCAGCATCAGCATCGTCATTGTCGTCGTCATCGTCATCATCATCGCTGTCATCATCAGCATCAGCATCGTCATTGTCGTCGTCGTCGTCATCGTCATCACCATTGCTGTCATCATCAGCATCAGCATCATCAAGTTCAACCAGTATTAATATCTTCTTATTTTTTTATATTTTGTATAGTATAATGGCGAGGACTAAGTCGAAGGAAGCAATTGCCTGTTTTTCTTTTCTTGAAATCTGTATGCAACCTTGCTTTTTAACAACTGGAACAGTACTGATATAAATATAACCACAAAATGCAACTATTATGTTCTCAGACAGCGCAAACCTTCACAAGTGTAGTTTTGATTGAAATGTGTGTATATTGCAACCGATAACACAGGATTGCCTCGGTCTGTCATACTCTTCGAATCCCTCATATCAAGGCCAGTCTTGTACCAGTGCAAAGGAACGGCCCAAAACAGAAGAAAACAATTATTTCACATAACGACCTGGAATAACGCTAATACTTTTAAAACAATTATTTCTATGAATAAAATCAAGAGCGCAGAAAACGTCATGAAAATGCAGATTGCCATGAAGTCACATGAAGTTGTTTGTTTTTAGTGAATATTTGGTGTGTGTTTTCAAGAATTAATTGATCATAATAATATAAAACCGACCCTGAAGCTATTGCGAAACGTGATGTGTTTTTCCTCTACTATCACATTTTCTCTTCTGATATCCATTACTGTCCCTAACGAACTGCAACATCAATGTCTCCTCATGGGAAACCCTGGCACAGAACAGACCAGCATGGCGTGGTGCAGTAACAAAGGGAGCCACCAACTTCGAGGCGCACCGTATCGAGACATCGCAGGCACAGCGTGAGAGGCACGCAAGATCCGCCTAAACAGTCGCAGCTCTGCGACCCCGACAGATCCCCCCAACTCTTTCTCCTGTCCTCACTGTCAGAGATCCTTCCTGGCTCGCATTGGCCTCACTAGCCATATGCGAACTCATTAGGTTTCCACAAGGACGAACTGTTGAAGTATGGTCATCATCCCTCGGGACGGATGAACTGTCCTCCTTTGCTTTCATGACTCGGTGCTCATTTCCTTTGGAACTGCTCACGACGAATAAGATTGCCCTTTTAGCTTGACAAGTGAACCTCTGGCAAACAGAAAAGACAACAAAGAAAGTCAGCAGTGCCGGTGCTGCCCATTAAAAATCCACCAGATCACGTGTCAAAATCACGGGTTTCACGTGTTTTCCTTCTTATAGCTGGTAAGAAATATTGTTTTGACGTGGTTTGACTCCCATACATATGCCCCCAAATTGAAGACGAAACATCATTTTAAAGAGCAGCCTCAATTTCAAGTTGGGGGCGTTTGTATATGGGTCACAGCTACCCAGAAAAAAACCAAGGGACTTAATCGTGGTGGGTCAGTGTGTCATTAATTGGCATGGAAAACACAACCCAAGGCCTGCTTTGAAAGACTGAGTCTCATGCAACTACACGGTCATGATTTTCATCACCAATGTTAGGCAAATCGAAAAGACCTTCAGAGGTATTAAGTATATAATAATGTTTCCCTGAAAAGCGGGTTTGAGTATCTATAAATACGCGCACACACATACGCACACGCACACGCACACACACACACACACACACACACACACACACACACACACACACACACACACACACACACACACACACACACACACACACACACACACACACACACACACACACACACACACACAGGCGGAAAGTAGTCTTGATTGGAACGGAGTGTAGATTGGAACAATACATTTTCTCCGAGATTTGTGTGCATAGACGATCGATTTAACTATGTAACAATTCATTTTGGTAAAGGGAGGTTACCATGCAAGCCAAGATGGCGAAAAGTAAAGGCGCGCCAAAACGGTAAGTTCACAAACATTTCTCATGCCAAGCCACTAATTAATACAGTAATGCAATTATGCAATTATGCAATATACAAGATTAATTGATGCAGTCAGTGCAAACTTACCCGCATACGACAGCTCAAGGACTAAATTACTCATACACTTTGAACATAAGCTGCTGTGTGGTGTGCTTTGCCTCTACGATGTCATGATTCTCTAGGACTAGGGGAAGACGGGGTAAAAAGCGCATGGGCGGGTAAGAAGCCCACCCCAATTATCTCATG
>CM065683.1:45545350-45550350 GCA_017654935.2 Phymorhynchus buccinoides | reverse complement strand
ATAGTAGATGACAGAAAGCAAAGGGGAAAGGTTGAGTCACAGAGAGTGGCAGATTAGAGGAAGTTACAAGCGCAGAACTTCCAGAAGGTGGGGGAAACTATTTTTATAAAAGACCCCCCAGTATCCCCACGTGGAGGTCATGCTGCTCAAGAAAACAAAGGACACTGGGTCTACGGCTAACAGCTCTTAAGGTCTTTACGGACAAACACAGATACACACATACAGGCAGTCATTTCGACACATTAAGATTCTTTTTTGACTGACTTGTGGCTTTCACGAACTGTGTTCCTCGATGTCAATACCTTCGTTTCATCGCAGAACATCAACTCTCGGCTAAACATAGCTGCCATAAAACAATGGCCAAACTCTTCCAGAACTGCATGACAGTGTTGTACTCAGCCGCCTTTCTCTACCCGCCACTCCTCTTTCCTCCTCTTTCCTCCTCTTTCCACTCCACCACGACAAACACGGAGACAGAAACGAGAGGTGAGTATGAAGCTGCATGTAATGCAAGTGACATGGTCGCTTTTGATGTACTTAACCCTTTCGCCGCAAGCCATTTTTTAGCCCCCAAATACCATTGAACTTAACTGGGTAGAGAACAAAACCCATCTACCGTATTGGGGATTCTTCTGTGATATATATATCAAATAAAGTTTATCCTTACTTCCCAAAACTAAGACAATAGGGTCTTTGGATAATAGATCCTAATTTGATGCATTTTAGTGACATAGGTGCCAAATCACTGTGGTGCTAAAATGCGACTTTGGCAGTGAAAGGGTTAATGCTTAAGATAACACTCAGCCGCTACGTGAAAACGTGTATTGTTCTTCTAAATTAATGGGGAATGTGAAACTATTCGAATACGTCTATGCTTGTGTGCTCATATTTTGCGGAGGTATATAATCATCAATCTAGGAGTGTTCCTGCTTTGAAAGAAAAATGTGCCCGAGCCATCAACTGTTACGGAGTTCTTGAAGACACGACACGTCATACCAACGGAAATAATAAAAACGACATCCCTTGTGTGGTTTCGGTCGCAATCGCACGTGTAACCGTTCTAAAATAGCTCACTTGCTTTTCTAAGAGTTAATTTATACGGCCTATTTTCACAGGAAAAAAACCAGTTTTGTGGAACAGGTCAAATAGAATAAGCAGTCCATTCTGTTTATATAACTTGATATGTGCGTCATCATCCGTCATCTCCCGTTTGAAGAAAACATTGGACACACATCTGGTTCTGCTGTTGTCGCCCTTGAAAGTGTGAAACAGAAAAAGCAGCTTAATTATATGCCCCCCCCCCCCCCCTGCATTTCTCGGTTAATTCAATTTTTCCGTTTTTGCCTTTCTTACCAAACATAATGTAGGGAGGGGGGGGGGCACATCTTGACCTTTACCTCAAAATTGGGCTGAACACTTGCTTATTGTTTTTGATTGTTTTATTTTTGTAAGTCAATGAAATTGCCCAATGATTTATCACAAGCCGCAAGCGCTTTGCACTTCGGCTTGCTGAAGATTTATTCGTTGATGTAGGTTATGTACGAACGTGTGTTTGGTAAAATCAGGTTGGGATCGTTTCCTCAAACAAAAATAAAAAAGGAACAGTCATAATCATAGTCCACTGAACCTACTGTGAATTAAGTTACTTTTATCTAATGAATCAAAAGTCATAAGGAAACATCCGCATTTAATTTAATACATCGTTAATCGTTACACTGTAGAATATCAACATGTCAGGAGAGACAAAACGAGCATTGCAATCAACTTGCGCCCATCATACACGCTGTAACACACGCACACAAACAGACACGCAGACACACACGAGCGCGCACACACACACACACACACACACACACACACACACATCCGAACCCACACAGACGCACGAACAGAAAATAAGACCGACAAAGAAACGCTCCACCATTGTCCTCTGTCTCACCTTCCTGTTTACCCCCCACCCCACCCCACCCCACCCCTCCTAACATAGCTTCCCCTGTGTTCTTTCGTTGAATTTGATTTCAATTTGCAGCCAATTTTGCCCACACAAAAAAACCAGTTTCAGAAAGCTACGAGGTAGCATGGGGGAAGAACGGATGGAAATGGTGAGTGGGTGAGGGGTGGGGTGGGGTGGTTGGGTGGGTGGTGGACAAAGAAGGGTTTTGATTGACGATCGGAAGGTCGCTCTTAGCCAACTTGCGTCATCAACTCCATTTTCTTTTTAAAGGATTTTTAAAGGATGACTTCATGCTTTGACCTTTAAATCACCACTCTTATAATATTGCCTTCCTTCCACCTCGTTTTCACCACCTTGTTCTGTGTCCTCACTCCATTGAGTGTTTTGTTTCTCTCTTTGTGGGTCTGTCACTCTGTTTATCTGTTGGTTTGTCCGCGTGTGTCTTCCGTTCAACATTGTCTTTGTCTGTCTCTATATTTACCTTTTTGTTCTTTCTGTCACTTTGTTTCCTCTACTGTCTGTCCTACTAGTCCATGATTTTTTGTATTTTTATTTTTATTTTTTTGTGTATGCTTAACATACTCTACTAAAACCGTGATAAATATCCCGTTTTTCTCTCGTCTTTCTCCTCCTGTGCATAGCCCCCCCCCCCCCCCCTCTCTCTCTCTCTCTCTCTCTCTCTCTCTCTCTCTCTCTCTCTCTCTCTGCATCTCTCTCTCTCTCTCTCTCTCTCTCTCTCTCTCTCTCTCTCTCTCCTCTCTCTCTCTCTCTCTCACACACACACAATCCAGTGAGAGGCTTAGGATGTACAGGAATGTTTGCACAACACATCTAGTTAAAGTTATTTGTCTGCTAATATGGATAAAACAAATTACGATGTGTTCTTACAAAATGCAGATTTGGGGTGTCCGTCAGCAATGCACACGCTTGTCGTTATAAAAATGTGATGAATGCAGAATTGTTATGTCCTTCTTGTAGTGAATCAGCAGAACAACATTTGCGCGTGTGTGTGTGCGGTCTTTTCCCCCTTAGTTTAGTGTAGATTTGTTTTTGTTTGTTTGTTTGGGGTTTTCCGTCGCAAATCAAACAAACAATTACCGATGTTCCGCAAGTCCACACACGCGATTTTATCATTCAGGGGCCACGAAGCGAAAGTTGCTTATTGTTTTCCGGGCTGTCTGTCTGTTCCTTGTTGACTATATAATGTTTGCTAACACGGTAGAGTTTGAACGGGGCGACTATGACCCTCACATTTTGCATGTGGATTGGTAGTTAGATTATCTAAGCCAAGTCGAGCATGAAGGTCATTAGTCAGAGGTCAAGGTCACTGGAACAGAACGCGCTGCCGCGCTGCTGGTTCATCTAGCGTGTTCACGCTGTAGGTCATCATTATTATCATCTGTGAAGAACACTGAACATTAAACCTGGAAGAGGAATAATACGGAGAACACTGACACACACACATAATACATTATTCTACCTTGATCACCAAACCCAAACCCTGGTGAGTTTTCCCCCATTCTACCATTTTTTGTCCCTAGTACTATTATACACTTAAACACACACATACACACACACACACACACACACACACACACACCACTCACAATTGTCACCAACGTTTGCCAATAAATTACAAACCCTTCACAAAAAACTTGTCGCTGGGCTACAAGCCTTTAATTCACTCACACGTTCTTTACCCTGTGTTTACGTTACTTGATAGCTGGGGAATCCCTCATTTCTGCCCCCCCCCCCCCCCCCCCCCCCCCCGCATCCCCGCACCCCCGCACCCCCGCACCCCTTTCCAATCTACTCGTATTCCCGTTTCTCGAAATCCCTTCAAGCTTCTCCTTGCCTCCTTCTAATTTTCACCTTAATTTATTTTATTCTCTGCTTGCGTTGCCTGCCTTCTCGGAGAACTAAATCTCAATTTCCAGCTCATTTTGCAAATGAAAAAGTGGAGAGAAAAAAAATAAAAGAAAGAAAGAATATCCTGCGAATGTCGTCAATGGATTCCTCGGGTAAGAAGAGGGATAACCCACAGGGACGTGTTCAAGAAAAGACAACTAACGCTGGGGACGTGGAGGGCTGTGGGGAGGGTGAATTTGGGAGGGTCAGGGGGAAGGGGTTGTGAAAGTTGACCTTTAGGTTACCTTCGTCATCAAGGTTTAAAAAAAAAAATCTTCTTGTTATTTTTTTAATTTTTACAGTGAAGCGCTACCTTGACCTTTAAATCACAATCCTGGGCCGATTAATAATTGTGTTGTTTTTGGCTCCATGTTCCGTTAATTATGCTACCCATGATTATGGTGTGCTTGTTGGGCCTATTAATAATTGTGTGTTGTTGTTTTTTGCTCTATGTTCCGTTAATTATGCTACCCATGATTATGTGCTTTGTCTCCATATAGCATTTCTCTATTTATTTGATTGACTTGTCTATTTGTCTAACTCTCTCTATTCTCTATTTGTTTGATTGACTGTGGCTGTGTGTCTAATTATCTCTCGCTTGATTTTTCTTGATTTGTTTTGTCGCGCACGCACATGCACACACACATACACAAACGCTCGCGCGCACGCAAACCCACATTCACGCATGCACACACACACAACAACAACAACAACAACATACAGTGTCTATACGGCGCTAAATCTTGTGATATAAATCAAATTAAAGCGCACATACACGTTGAACAATCACAACGCATTCAAACAGAGACAGTATAATATACGCAGACGAACAAGGAGATAACAGACACGCGCGTATGGGAAATAGACCTAAAGGCAAGACAGAGGATGGAAAGAAATAATGATCTTCAACGACGGGGAAACAGGTGGGTTTTGAGGTTTGATTTGAAAGCAGAGAGAGACGGTCGCTGACGGAGGGAGAGAGGAAGTTTGTTCCAGGAGACTGGTCCTGAAACAGCAAAAGAGCACCGACCGACAGTTGAAAGCTTATGCCTAGGGATCTGGAGAGACAGAGGGTCAGAAACGGAACGCAATGTGCGAGCTGGTCTATAAATTGAAATATTGTCGCAGAGGTAAAGAT
>CM065683.1:45507850-45510350 GCA_017654935.2 Phymorhynchus buccinoides | reverse complement strand
AGACAAACAGACACACAGACACACACACACACACACACGCGCACACACGCACACACACACACACACACACTCTCTCTCTCTCTCTCTCTCTCTCTCTCTCTCTCTCTCTCTCTCTCTCTCTCTCTCTCTTTCTTCAATTAATTTAAGAAAGTCAAGCAGGATTCCAAAACAAATACTCAACCGTTGATCAGATATTCACATTATATGCTACAATTCAAAACTGTATGAGTAAAAGAGGTAGTAAACTTTACGTGGCTTTTGTAGATTTTAAGAAAGCATTCGACTCTGTTCGACATGATAAATTATTACAATGTATAAAACAACAGGGCGTTAAAGGAAATTATTTAGCAGCACTCAAATCTTTGTATAACTGTTTATTATCTTGTGTAAGAGCAAATAATGAAATTTCATAAATATTTGAAACACCCATTGGAGTAAGACAGGGATGTGTTATCAATCCAACACTATTTTCAATATATAATAATCAGTTAGCAAACCATATGAACGAAAAGGGTAAGCATGGGGTTCGGTTACTTCCGGATATAATATAATTGTTTATCTTATTATTTGCTGATGATGTGGCTCTTTTGTCTATCACACCTAGCGGCCTTCAAAATCAATTAAATGTACTAAAAACCTGCTGCAGTAATATGAAGTTATCAGTAAATATAAACAAAACGAAAGTCATGATTTTTAGAAAGGGGGGCTTCTTAGGAAAATCTGAAAAATGGTAATAGATTAGAAGTTGTAAATGATTATTGTTATTTAGGATTCAACTTTACGACCATGATCAGTACAAAAAGGGGTACTTTACATATTACAACTGAGGGTAAAAAAGTAATCATACAATTACACAGAATGTTCAACAAATATAAAGATATGACTGTAACTGCCTTCTTTAAAATCTTTGATATAAAAATTCAACCTATGCTTCTTTATGCATCTGAGATTTGTGGACTACATAGGTTAGAACAGATTAACAAAAGTACATCTGGCAACTTGTAAAATGTTTCTTTGTGTTCCAATGAGAGACATAGTGGGATTATTTTCACGCCAGAGGGCATGACGCTCGTGTGGGGCTAATCCTCTCTATGTTCTTAGTTGGGGATAAAGAAAGAGAGAGAGAGAGGGAGGTGTCCCACCATCTCTCTCTCTCTCTCTCTCTCTCTCTCTCTCTCTCTCTCTCTCTCTCTCTCTCTCTCTCTCTCTCTCTCTCTCTCTCTCTCTCTCTCTCTCTCTCTCTCTCTCTCTCTCACTACGCCCAACTAAGAAAATCGGGTGATAAGCCGTGCATTGACTGCCCTCTGGCGTGAAAAGAATCGCCATAAGTCGACCATTAGAACACCTAACAAAATGGTTTACGGAGATTTAGGCAGGTACCCACTTTATGTAAACTCGTATACATGTTGCATCCTTAAGATACTGGTTTAAATTATTACAAATGAATGTCGATAGATTGCCGTACAAATCATATTTAATGTTATTTGAATTAGACAGATGCGGTAAGCAATGTTGGGTTTCGAAGATAAGGACAATTTTATGTGAAACAGGATTTAATTTTATCTGGCTACAACAAGGAGTTGGTGATGTAAAATGTTTCCTGCGTATATTTAAACAACGTCTCATTGAAATGTTCATTCAAGAATGGTCTGGCGCCATCACAGACAGTGACATAAAATTATAGAAATGTCAAGATTATATTTGAAAAAGAAAGATATATTATAGACATGAACACATACTGCTTTCGTGTAGCCATAACGCAACTGCGATTAAATGCGTTACCATTAAACTACCGTTACAGCACAGCTGAAAAAGATAGATTTTGTCCTTTTTGTAGAAATCAAATTGAAAATGAATCCCATTTTTTTTATTCAAATATCCTCAGTATCAAGACCACAGGGCTAAATTTCTTAAAGTCGTTGAACATCTGCCTCTTCATATCCTTATGAAAGCATCTAATGAAATTCATAGACATAAAGTTTATCGGTATGTTTTTCATGTCATTAGTAGAAGGCAAAGAGAAAAACTGTAGATGTATGTCTTATTTGAAAACATGTGTTCTTATTTTGCATTGAATATATTTAACTTTATGCTTACAGTGATCGAATTCAAAACATGCTTGTTTGTGCATAATTACCATTTTGGCTTGATAGCTATTTTCCTTATGTAGTTTTTGTTTTAGTTTTCATAAATTACCCCTCGACTTCCCCAACCCCTCCCTTGCAATGTATTGTGGCCTATGGCCGATGTGTAATTACAATATTTCAGTGTTCAGTGTTCAGTGTCCTCTCTCTCTCTCTCTCGACCCCTCTCCCCTCTCTCTCTTTCTCTCTATCTTTCATTTTAAAATGGCAAATCCATCCATCATTTTTGGGTTCAGTTTCATCCCAATTCCCAATTATTTTTTCCTCCATCCTTTTCCATATTTACAACCTGATCTTTCCCCCTCCCATCTCTCCTCTCCCCCCCCCCCCCTCCTCTCCCCCAGTTTTATTTAGCT
>CM065683.1:45495350-45500350 GCA_017654935.2 Phymorhynchus buccinoides | reverse complement strand
TGTGTGTGTGTGTGCATATATGTGTGTGTGTGTGTGTGTCTGTATGTCTGTCTGTCTGTCTGCCTGTCTGTTGCTCTCTCTCCCACCCCCATCCCACTCCCAACTCCCACCTCTCTCTCTCTCTCTCTCTCTCTCTCTCTCTCTCTCTCTCTCTCTCTCTCTCTCTCTCTCTCTCTCTCTCTCTCTCTCTCTCTCTCTCTCTCTTTATAATATGATGATTCGTTGTCATTGTTGCTTTTTGTGTGTATGTTCGCTTATAATGGAGTTCTTTGCTGATGATTTGTTGTCATTGTTGTTGTTCTTTTTGTAACCCCCACCACCCCCCTTCTGACATGGACAGAAGGCCTGGGTCAGTAAACTTTGTGAATTGAATTGTGAATTGTGTGAATCTCTCTCTGTGTATGTCCAATCCAGCTACCGTCAAGACACTACGCAGGAAACGTTGTTGGTACTGACTATGATACACACCAATCCATAACAGACCAGCGTATTGTTCCTTTGCATGTAATGAGTTGGAAGTTGAAAGACAGAGGGTGTTCCCAGGATCATTGCACTTTCTTAGTAAATCAACATGTTAAGTGTTGGGATCAATCAAAATCGTTTTTACATATTCCACAATATCTGGAGAAATCTCAGAACAAAACGAAGGTAAATAAGATTTCGATGCTTTGCTGTTTTTAATATACTTGATTGGAAAAGAACACACACACACACACACACACACACACACACACACACACACACACACACACACACACACACACACACACACACACACACACACACACACACACACACACACACACACACTCAAACCATGTTTCTTGTTGCTGTTGCAGTTGGTTTTTGTTTTATATTGTTGTTGTTGTTGCTACAGTGACAGTTGTAGTTTTCGCCAGGTCAAGTGCAATGATGTCCCGTGACTTTTCTGAAGCAATGTCTGCAGTAATAGTGCGCTAGTGTTACAGTGGTACCTCCCTTATAAGACCTTCAAAAATCATCCCAAAATGAGGTCTTATAAGGGAGGGGTCTTATAAGGGAGGTAATTTTAATACTTACAAAGAAGGGCAATGTCTCAGAGAAGTAGGTCTCATATGGGAGGGAGTCTTATAACGGGAGGTCTTATAAGGGAGGTTCCACTGTACCTGCTTTTACATTGATTTTCACTTATCTGTCCCTGTTCTGTGCCAGTGTACCCTATTTTATCGTATCAAGCCACAAGTCTATAATGTACTTGATGTTTGACATTTGATTTGATGTTTGACTTTTTATTTCATTTTCAAACAAATAACCTTTCGTCAGACAAGCGGAGCACATCAGTGGGTATTTAATTTTATACGAAGAATGTGATTATAGGTAATTATAACAAAGATAATAGGAAAGCTTGAACACGATGTAATATAAAACATGGAACTATCGTGACTTAGAGAACAAAAGAACTCAATCTAGAATTAACACCGCAAAAACACACACACACAGAAACAGCAACTTGTAGGATAGCTTAAAAAGACAACTTGCAACACGACTAGCAAGACCAGAAATAAAAGAAATGGAGAGAGAGAGAGAGAGAGAGAGAGAGAGAGAGAGAGAGAGAGAGAGAGAGAGAGAGAGAGAGAGAGAGAGAGAGAGAGAGAGAGAGAGAGAGAGAGAGAGAGAGAGAGAGAGAGAGAGAGATTACTGCTTTGAAAATAACATTTTCCTGATTTGCAGGATTGTTTTGTCTCTTTGTCTTGCTTTCAGTGACGAGTTCAATTGAACAAAGCAAGAAATAAAGAAAGAAACAATCATTGGGGAATTGTCCAACGTTGAAACCTGATTAATTTCATGCTGTCTCAGCAGGACGGAGATAAAAGCTAACATTGTCCTGTGTTGCCAGGCTAATGGACATTCATGTTTGGCTGCCAAGCACACTTTCAGCTCTCTTGAGATTCCAATGTTTTCCAACAGACTAGCTTTCACGATGTTATTTTAGAATATTATCTGATATTCTACAGAAGTCTCTACAGAATCAGGTTTGAGTGAATAGGTGTAGGCCGATTGGCCAACAGATGTAGATTTACACGTTTAGACCATATTGATGCCAATGTGTATATTATACATAAACAAAAAGTCACAATACAGCTTGTTGTGCAGCTTGCTAGAAGGAAAGAGCTTCAGGACTTTGTGAGCATTTGTTTATTTTATTTTTAAGTTTACACATTAGATAATAACAGGGACTGTCTCTGTTGTGCTATCTTTAAGAAGAAGATAGATTGCAGTTGTACAGACACGTTCAAATTCTAGAGAAGTTAGTATATACATTTTCTCAGTAAAAAAGCTGTCTTCGTTCATTATATGTTTTGTACAACAAGCAGTTACATAATGTCACTATATAGTTTTTAAGTATCAGAGTTGTATTTCTGATTTACTGTTCAGATTAAAAGGTTTAAGGGTGGCGTTGTGTGTTGAGCAATTGTGTCAAAAACCTACTAGGAATGTGATTGATTTTCAGATTGTTACTTGATTCTATGATTATAATTGCATGAAGTATCTTCAGAATCTAAAATACTTTGGTCAAGTCGTGTTTCTTTTAAGTGCTTATGAACAAAAGAGATCTGGGCCTGTATTCACATTGAGATAGCATGAGACTTATCATCATGATATCTTAGAAGTCCTTCTAAAAAAAGTAGGATTTGATAGGACTTTAGAAGGAATTTTAAGATATTATGATGATAAGTCTCATACTATCTCAATGTGAATACAGGCCCTTTTTACTTGATATTGTTCCTTCGGTAGCGTAGTTAATGATGACTTTTTAATCTGCACAAGGAAGTGATTTTAAAGCAAGTTAACTATAATGGTTTTACAGTATATGTGACCCAGCACCACGAAAGGGACATTAAATGTCAAGCTGACCATTCTGAGACAATTACACATTTTGAATACTTCAGACAATTCTCTTTCTTATGATACAAGAACCATTATTGTGTCTTTTTTTCGTTCCAGAGTAGTGAGCATTTAATGTTAGTACGGTGAGCGTCGGCCATTTTGTGAAAACACAGTTTAAAGTCTAGCCTAGCTGAAGAAAATGCATTGACCTACTCATTTTAAAACACTTATAAGATCATTTAGAGACCACATTAAAGATTATCCTTTATTCATATGAAGATAAGATGTTAGAGAACACACAAATCCCCATAACTCAAAATTGACCAAACAAAGAGATTTTTGACTTTGCACGCCTGTTGTGAGAAACTAGCCCAGCGGCTTAATGTCCCTTTCGTGGTGCTGGGCCACATATAAAATCGTTCATGGAACTAGCTTTATTATTTGTTTTATTGCTCCTGCTCTCACACAACATGCAATGTTATCACAGAAAACAGAAAACATAACGACACAGTGCGAAAGAATTGTAATGCAAGTCTATAAAACATTTGACGACAAACGTAAGATGCGATTGAGCGGTTAAAATGGAATGTTATATTATCACTAGATAAACCCGTGCTCTGCACGGCGGCATGAAGCATCTGCGTTCATAATTGATAGGAACCTGTCCGAGCGATCGAAGAAGAAGATGAAGAAGAAGAAGAAGAAGAAGAAGAAGAAGAAGAAGAAGAAGAAGAAGAAGAAGAAGAAGAAGGGGCCTAAATGTTGTGAAAAGTGGGAGGAGCATTTATTTTTCTTTATGGTATGTTGCACACACACACACACACACACACACACACACACACACACACACACACACACACACACACGCGCGCACTGTAGAAGACAGCACACCCTTCATCATTGCTTGCTCGGTTTCCTGTCAATTCATGAGCGCAGATGCGTTATTCACCGTTATGCACCTTTCAAAACAAACCTGGTTAGACCAAACACAAAACTTCCAGAAGGTAGAGGAACTATTTGTACAAAAGCCCTACTCGCCTCCCTCTTCTCCTTCCTAGCTTCGCTTGGGGTTTCCCCTATCCTGCTTTCCCCCTCCCCGTGTTCCCCCCCTTCCCCCTCCGCCCACCCCCCCTCCCTCTCCGCCCACCCCCAGTTTTCCCCCTCCCTGGGCTGCGCCCCCCCACCCTTCCGCCGACCCCGCTCCTCTTTTTAAAAAAAAAATAATGAAGAAAAGAGACAAACAAATATGTGGTGGTGCCCCCTTTCTTCCGCCCTCTCCCCTCCCCTTTAAAAAAAAATGACGAAAAAGCCCCCCCCCCCCCCCCCCCCAACCCCCCCAAAAAACAAACAAGGGCGTCGCCGAGCGGCAGACATGTCCGTCACCAGCAATGCCACGCACTTGCGACACCCCGTAGCAGTCACATCCTGACACAAAATTGGAAGGGATTTTGTCTTCTAGTTCACGAGATACAGCTTGAAGAAGAAACATATAGCGCAAAGAAGGCAATTTCAGTTTTCAAGGTCACACTTCAAGGTCAAGATCAGCATGGTGATAATTTATGCTCGGATGTGTTCTCTTCTCTAGGGTATACAGTACCACACACAATCTGAAGCGCTTCTGTCAAGTACAAATGTGGAAAATATGGCTTAAAACCCAATGTGTAGACCCCTACCACTTCCAAGGCCTACCGCTCTCCCGGACCGTGACCTTGACCTTGATCGGTATGCCACCATCAGAACGGGCATAAGCCAAAGTACCTACATACCAAAGTTGAAGACTCTAACACCAACGGTGTGGGAGTTATAGCCCCTTAAAGAGTTTCGGTTTTCAAGATCGTACTGGTCAAGGTCACGACGGCAAAAACTTGCGCTGATGCCTTCCTCTCATGGTGACACACCAGCACACACAATTTGACGCGATTCGGTCAAGCGGTTCGGGAGATATCCTTGGGACAGACAGAACAAAACAAAACAAAATACAAACCAGCCCATCGCAAATTCCGATCACCTATGGTGACGGACAAAAATGGTGGCGAGGGGCAGACTCGAACCCGCGACCTACGGATTTGCGGACGCCGGGTTCTACCTATGGAGCTATTAAGGCTTCGTCAAAAGTCGATGTAAAACTTTCA
>CM065683.1:45490350-45492850 GCA_017654935.2 Phymorhynchus buccinoides | reverse complement strand
TCAGGCCTACTACCTAAGTAGGGTTTGAATCACTTTAAGTACGCACACACATGCACAGACTCATACACACAACTCACGATTTACACACACACACACACATGCACACACACACACGCACACACACACACACACACTGCACATGCACAACCTGCATCTTCGTGTGTGTGTGTGTGTGTGTGTGTGTGTGTGTGTGCGCGTACGTGCGTGCGTGCGTGTGTGTCTGTATGTGTGTGTGCGTGCACGCTTGAATTTGTTTTATATTGATGCATATATAGATAGATGGCATAGCCATTGTAAGACAATACTTAGGCCTAATATTGGAATGTAGGCACTCCCCTATTGGTAGTTCCTACTATAAAAAAAAACAACGAAGCAAGATTGAGGAGGAAATATCGATGGCGACCGACTTTTGTTGAGAAATTACTTGTCTGCCTCTGTAATCTCCCCCCGCCCTCCCGTTCCTGTCCTTACAATCCCTAACCTCCGTTCTACTATTAGTCCGTCACCAAGACGGACTATTGCGATGGGCTGGTTTGTATTTTTTTTCTTTTTTTTTTTCCCCCCCTGTCTGTCCCAAGGATATCTCCCGAACCGCTTGACCGAATCGCGTCAAATTTTGTGTGAAGGTGTGCCTCCTTAATAGAAAGAGATCGGCGCAAACCATTTTGCCGTCGTGACCTTGACCTTGACGTACGACCTTGAAAACCGAAAATCTATTTTTAGCCATATCTCGGGCACCGATCAACATAGGATGTTGAAACTTGGTATGAAGGTGGTTTGGCTTATGCCCGTTCTGATGATGGCATACCGATCAAGGTCAATGTCAAGGTCAAAAAGATCGCTGGAGCCTGAAAATCGGAGGGTCATTTTTTTCTCCTTCTGCCTGTCCCAAGGATATCTTTCGAACGGGATGACAGAATCAAGTCAAATTGTGTGTGCTGGTGTGTCACCATGAGAGGAAGGCATCCGCGCAAACCATATTGCCGTCGTGACCTTGATCTTGGCGTACGACCTTGAAAACCGAAAATCTTTCAGGGGCCATAACTCCCACACCGTTAGTGTTAGAGTCTTCAAATTTGGCATGAAGGTACTTTGGCGTATGCCCGTTCTGATGGTGGCATACCGATCAAGGTCAATGTCACGGTCCGGGCGATCCGTAGGCCTTGAAAGTGGTAGGGGTCTACACATTGGGTTTTAAGCCATATTTTCCACATTGGTACTTGACAGAAGCGCTTCAGATTGTGTGTGGTACTGTATACCCTAGAGAAGAAAACATCCGAGCATAAATTATCACCATGCTGACCTTGACCTTGAAGTGTGACCTTGAAAACCGAAATTTCCTTCTTTGCGCTATATGTTTCTTCTTCAAGCTGTATCTCGTGAACTAGAAGACAGAATCCCTTCCAATTTTGTGTCAGGATGTGACACTCTACGGGGTGTCGCAAGTGCGTGGCATTGCTGGTGACGAACATGTCTGCCGCTCGGCGACGCCCTTGTTTTTCACTGTACCTTCGAAACCTTTTTCAGCACTACAGACCCGACAACAATGTTGACGTTTTAGTCGATACAAGTCTAGCTCATTATACACATCGCAGGTTGTTGTTTTTTAATTTATAATATTCTCCGAGCTTCCGGAGTGATGTAGGCCTACGTTGCGAAAAAGACCTACTTTCGAATAATGCGTGTCGTGTCGATGTCAGACTGTTGATGCGTTTACTTTTGAAACAAAGAAAGGTACAATACACCCCGCTTATAGTAAAGTCCAGGGGAGCAAGGATTTTCCTTTTCTATAACAGGTTTTTCTTATAGATCGGATGTTCGGATATAGTAAAGTTTTGATGATATTTGTTTTATCTTATCCGAGGACGTTTTTCAAAGTCAAAGCTAACGTAAAATACTGAATATAAACCCATCCCACAGCTTCCTCGTATGGTTTGAGGTCCAAAAAGGTGATTGGGTTTATACATGGTATATTTGCCTGTGCACAAAACAAAACTAGCTGTAAAAGCATAAAGTGTACAACCTTTAACTTCCAGAATGGCCTTTGAATCTATTCATGCATGCACGCACACACCATGACCGGACAGTTTGCCTGCAGACATTTCACCTACGGACACTTCGCCTACGGACATTATGCCTATGGTCACCATGCTCACCGGACATTTTGCCTACTGGACATTATGCCTACACACATTATGCCTAATAATAGATTATCATGCCTTCAATAAATTATCGCATTTTCATGATGCTATGTATATGTTTTTACGATTCAATTTTTTCCACTAAGTAATGAGAGTGTGGGCTCAATTGTCGACTTAGCTCGCCTTTTCCTCTGTGTGAGGGCGCTGCAGTAAAACAGATACAAATTTAATTGCAGCCAATGACCGGAGAGTTCTCAATTGTATGAAATGAATTGCAAATGAAGATTGTGGGCAGAAATGGTCGACTTAGTTCGCCGTTTCTGCCATGCAAGGGCGCTGCGGTAGAGCGGGTACAAACC
>CM065683.1:45477850-45485350 GCA_017654935.2 Phymorhynchus buccinoides | reverse complement strand
AAAAACACAAACAAAAACAACTATGCAACCCTCATAATCGATCATAAAAAATATATATACATGTATAATTATATATAATAACAACATGTTTTTGTATTAATCATTTTGATTTTACAGGCGATTCAATGCTTAAAAGGGCACAACAGATTGCTTTCGAGAGCTCCAGGAAACAACAGTGTCCGTGGTAACCCATTATCAGAAAAAAACCTTTTTGTGGAAAACAAACAAACAAATAAAGAAATCTTTTTTTTTTACAATTTGAATTCTGTTTGGGGGTGATCTAGTCAAACGTTTCATCCATGTGTGGGTTAAAACAAATCAGGATATATAGTACAGTCCTGGATTCAATTTTTAAAGGCAAAAAAACCCGCTTTGTAAGCAATGACAAAATTCCGCAAAAGTGTTATAGCATCTCAAAAAGGGATATTCATGAAAATGCGTTATCACGGAAACGTCTATTTTCTAGAGCTCTAAGGTAAGTTGGAAAAGGACTTGTTGGAAACTTGTATATGCCTTGAATCTTCTTCATAAACCTTAAAAACCAAACTTATAAAGCAGCTTGATTGTCAAAATATTTGTGACCCAGCATCACGAAAGGGGCATTAAGGCGCTGGGCACGTTTCTCACAACAGGCCTGCAAAGTCAAAAATCTTTTTTTTAAAAATCAATTTGGAGTGATGGGTACTCTCATGCTCTCTAACATGTTATCTTTCACACCCAGAACAGAAAATATTTAATATGGCCTCTACATATTCAAAAAAAGCGCGTTAAAATTAGTTGCTTGGTGCATTCTCTTAGGGTAGGCTATACTTGATTTCTCAAAACGGCCGAGAGTCACCTTACCAACTTTATACGCTCATAACTCTGCAACAAAAAAGGATACAAGAATGGTTTTCTATCATTAGAAAGAGAATTGCCTGATGTTGTTAACTGCACCATTTTCAAAGAATGGTCAAGTTGACACTTAATGTCCCTTTCGTGGTGCCGAATCACATTTTTGATCGAGGTTGAGGGTTACCATTTTTTTGCATCACCATTTACTTACAGCTGTTAGGTTGCGCGCTATAATGGTTGACCAATGGACGTCACCGAACACGGCAGTAAGCCCTCTACCATTTGTTCGATGGTATATCAGTACCTGAAGGTGATCTGTTTTCCCCAATAGAGTGCCTGTAACCCCGAGAGGAAAGTAACCCACATGGAAGGAGAGAGAGGGGGCGCAGAAAAACAGTGCAAAGTTGAGTGAAACGCTGTCTTCTTTTTCTTCGATTGCTCAGACAGTTTCCTGTCAATTATGAGCGCAGATGCGTCATGCCGCCGCTATGCGCCTAACCAAAAACATTGATAGGCCCAGCAAGTCCGACTTCGGCTGGAGGAAATCTTTTTGAACGCGTTTCTTGTAAAAAAAAAAACTACAAAAAGGCAGGAGAATGGACCGGTAAGGCAGAATTATAGTAGATGACAGTAAGCAAAGGGAAAAGGCAGAGTCAAAGAGAGTGATAGATTAGAGGACGTTACAAGCACACAACTTCCAGAAAGCGGGGGGACTATTTATACAAAAGACCCCTCGGTATCCCTACGGGGGGCAAAACGTTGTGAACAGTAAGCCTTCGATTTGTCTTTGAAAGAGATCAGGGTCTAAAATGACAATGCCATGTAAGGAATCGGAGTTTCTGTTTCTAAAATAATTCCGATGTGTGCATGGTAGAAAAAGAAACTAATACAATAAACATGTAAAAGGGGATGCAGGGACACTATAAGTAAAAATCAAGCTAAATTGGGAACATGTTTTCTTGATTTAAGCATTATTCTAAAAGAGGACAAATCACTGTTTAATTTAACCCTGTCAACGCTAGCCATTCCTCAGCCAAAATTTACTATTAAACTTACCTGGGTAGAGAAAAGATTTCGTCTGCAATACTGATGATTCCTCCGTGACATGCATGAAACAGGGCTTATCTTTACCTCCCAACATGGAAAACATAAGGTCACTGGATACCAGACCCTCATTTGATGCCTTCCAGTGGCATGTTTTTTGTTGTTGTTACCAACCGCGATCGTAGAGAGCGGATTGGTAATGTTTTCACTCGTGTCTGAGGTGGTGTTTGTATGCTTATATGTTTGTATGTATCCTCTCTAGCGTTTGAACGGATGGACTTAGGATGCTCACAATTCGCATGCGGGTCGGTAATGGAGACATCTAGGCCAAGTTCGATAATGAAGGTCATGGGTCAAAGGTCAAGGTCACTGGAGCCGAAAACGCTGCCACGCGGTTGGTGATTTAGCGTCTTAACGCTCTAGTGTTGTTGTTGTTGTTGTTGTTTTTTCTATTTTTTCTAAGCCGGAGATCAGAACTGTATGTTTCCTTTAGTGTCAGAAACTCATTTTTGGGAATCTTGTTTCCTACTTTCATTCACTTCCTCTCCTTTACATTGACCCGTGCATGCATTATCTCTCTCTCTCTCTCTCTCTCTCTCTCTCTCTCTCTCTCTCTCTCTCTCTCTCTCTCTCTCTCTCTCTCTCTCTCTCTCTCTCTCTCTCTCTCTCTCCCCCCCCCCCCCCCTCTCTCTCTCTCTCTCTCTCTCTCTCTCTCTCTCTCTCTCTCTCTCTCTCTCTCTCTCTCTCTCTCTCTCTCTCTCTCTCTCTCTCTCTCTCTCTCTCCAGTATATGGGTGTTAAATCATTGTGGTTCCAAGAGGCGACAGTGGCGATGAAAGGGTTTAAGTAATGCGTGTTCATCAAATACACAACCGTGTCTCTAGTTAGGCCCATTATAATGATTACTAGATAAACCCGTGCTCCGCACGGCAGCACCCCTCCCTTCCGCCCACTCACCCGTGCTCCGCACGGCAGTATGAAGCATCTGCGCTTCCTAGCTTCGCTTGGGGTTTCCCCTATCCTGCTTTCCCCCTCCCCGTGCCCCCCAACCCCCCATCCGACCACCCCCAGCTTTCCCCCTCCATGGGCTGCGTCCCACGCCCTTCCGCCCACTCCCCTCTCCTTTAAAAAAAAATGATGAAAAGCCTCCCCCCCAAAAAAAAAAGAAGAAGAAAAAAATTGTGGCGAGGGGCAGACTCGAACCCGCGACCTACGGATTTGTTACGCAGCGTCCTAACCTATCGAGCTATTAAGGCTTCGTCGAAAGTCGCTGTAAAAATTTCATTATAAGAGGAAGAAGGGAAAGCAGTCAAGTCGGACCAATTGACGCAGCTTCAAAATAATGCCAATTGACACGCGAGCAACATTTTGTCTTCAAAATCACACACACACACACACACACACACACACACACACACACACACACACACACACACACACACACACACACACACACACACACACACACACACACACACATTGTAGTAGACAGCACACACTTAATCATTGCTTGCTCGGTTTCCTGTCAATTCATGAGCGCAGATGCATTATTCTCCGTTATGCACCTTTTAAAGCAAATATGGTTAGACCAAACACAAAACTTTCAGAAGGTAGAGGAACTATTTGTACAAAAGCCCTACTCGCCTCCCTCTTCTCCTTCCTAGCCACCCCTCCCCCTCCCCCTGTCCCTTCTTCTAACCAAAGCAACCCTAGAAGTTTCTAGGTGCAGTGAGTTAGCCTCGGCTTTCTGTTAGCACACGCACGTGTCTAAAAATTATCCGTTTTGAAAATGCAAATGGCTTCCAACAGACCGTCCACCCCAAATTAGACAGTTTAACTCACCAGTTTTACGATGGATTTTATAAATTTGCATCATGATATTGCCTTCGATTGTCAAAGTGCTTCGTTCATTCAAATAACCATTATCACGGAGAAAAAAAAAGAATATTAAGTTTACAGATTGCAGTAAAGTTGAAGGTCTCTGTATAGCCAACTTGAAATAACGGCAATCTTCGTGTTTTCCGAAAGTAGCTTCGGCAATTTTCGGGCGAAGCAGACGACCCAAATGTTGGATGTATAGCCAACCTGAAAAGTGACCTGAATAACTTCGGCAAACTTCGTGTTTTCCGAAGGTAGCTTCATGACGCAGCTTCAAAATAATGCCAATTGATACGCGAGCAGCATTTTGCCTTCAAAATCAACTTTCAAAACCAAAATTTGTAATCTGACATAGCGGAATAAATAGATGAAGCGCGTATCTTGACCTGCATGTCAAGCAAAAGTCCGACATTTACGCGGTACTCGAGTTTTTAGCTGTACCTCCTCGGATCCTTAGCGCATTTTAATATATAGGCTAGTCATTAACGCTCGTCTCATGGGCAAAATGAGACTGAAATTTGCTTCATTTCATGAGATAATTGGGGTGGGCTTCTTACCCGCCCATGCGCTTTTTACCCCGTCTTCCCCTATCCTCTGTCATATAAGCAAACTGCATAGAATATCTTACTCGGGCGAATAACAGACTTTTGTTTTTAGGTAGCTGCACCCGATGTCAGCTGTACCTTGTTGTTTTTTGCTTCCAGGGAAACAGGTCTGCTGTAAGTTGAAACTGGTCCTGAGATCACTGTTTTATGTACTTTGTCATCGATTCGAAAGGGACTGAGACAGCTTTATGTCTTCCATTGCGGAGCTTAGCATGTTTCCCATAGTGCATAGAGCAGAACGACTCGTGTTTGTTGTATTTTTGTTGCACTGATGTTCTGGTAGAAGAAACACATACAACCAACAACACCATCAAAACAACTAAAACAAAAGAATACAGAAGAAGCAAAGAAACGGGGTAAAAACAGAAGACGGAGAAAGTTTTACTTGTGTGATTAAAACTCTGTTTACTGCGTGTTCCGGGTTTGTGTTATGTGAAGTGCAGTCTCTCTCTGTGTCTCTCTCTGTGTCTCTCTGTCTCTGTCTCTGTCTCTGTCTCTGTCTCTCTCTCTCTCTCTCTCTCTCTCTCTCTCTCTCTCTCTCTCTCTCTCTCTCTCTCTCTCTCTCTCTCTCTCTCTCTCTCTCTCTCTCTCTCTCTCTCTCTCTCTCTCAGTCTCTCTCTCTCTCTCTCTCTCTCAGTCTCTCTCTCTCTCTCAGTCTCTCTCTGTCTCTCTCTGTGTATCTCTCTCTGTCTCTCTCTGTGTGTGTCTCTCTCTGTCTCTCTCTGTCTCTCTCTCTCTCTCCCCCTCTCTCTCTCTCTCTCTCATGGATGATATCCCTACCCCGCTGACATGGGCAGATGGCCCAGTTCAGTAAAATATTGTTCATTTGTTCATTGTTCTCTCTCTCTCTCTCTCTCTCTCTCTCTCTCTCTCTCTCTCTCTCTCTCTCTCTCTCTCTCTCTCTCTCTCTCTCTCTCTCTATCTATCTCTCTCTCTGCCTCGGTCTTACAACTATTTGTTCGACAATCGGTATTTGATCCGGTTAGCGTTCATTACATACATATTTCTATAAGATACTAGGCTACTCAACAAAAATTACGTACCACTTTTTCACAAGCGCACAAAAGAAAGATGGCGTAATCAAATCATCTCATATTTTGGAGTTATGTCATTCAATCACGTGCGTACTCATATCGCACATTTCTGTGTATTCGCGTTATTACGTTAGATACAGTGGCTCAACAAACAACGCCACCCCCAAATGTGAAAGTCACAAAAGTATGGTACTCAAAACGGGTCACAATTGGGTGCGTCCACTGTTTTTGGCAAGGCAAACAATTTACACGATGTCTCATGAACCCCGTAAGTTGTCAAGGAAGCCCGGAGGAACTGCGCCTACATGACTACAGCTAATTGCTGTTTGGGTGGACACCCCGATTTGGACCAATTATGAGTAGCTGCGATTTGTGATTGTTAATTTAAGGCGTAACGTTACTTGTTGAGCTAATGCTTCAAAACTAATATTACGAATAGAATGACATGTTAGTATTTGGTGCACAAATAACGTGTGTAAATATGTATACAAAATAACATCATTTGGATCAGCCGTTTTGATTTCACGGTCTTGTGAAGAAGAGTTATTCAACTTTTGTTGATCTCTGTATGTGTATCATATTAGACACGAAAAATGAGCAGAGTGTAACCAAATGTGTTGTGTTTCACATGCACCTGTATTATAGTCTGTAGACATCTGAAGGCTTGTGTACTGAGCAAAAACATATAAGGACCATTGTATATAATTATGGACTTTAAACTGCATTCAAAACACTGTCTATTGTGGACACGCGAGGAAAACGGCCCTCGTCACATTCAAGGCTAATGCATAAACAATTTTACAGCATTCACCAACTCACAAACCGTCCTCAATAAACAGTATGTTGAATGCATTTCAAAAGTCCATGAGTTTACTAAACGGTCCCTATATTTTATTTGTCAGTACACAATTCTTGGGATGTCTACAGAAGCAAACGTAGGCTCATGTGCAAAGCAAAACACCTGGTCACACTAAATGCTCATTATTATGCCTAATTATGATATTTACGCACAAAGAGATCAACAATAGTTAAGTACCTCTTCCTTACAATGTTTTATGCGCTTGTGAAAAAGTAGTACGTAACTTGTGTTGAGTAGTATTTTTATAAAGGGATATCACTCGTTGCACTTCAATATGTCATTGGAAATTCAAGGATAGGTGATCAATGGCAATTCAAAGATCGAAATTTTCAGATCAACATCATCTCGTTCATTATTTCTACAAGGGTAATGCTCGTTGAATCCACATTTTCTGCAATCTTTATAACAGGGACACGCGCGATACACCCCCGTCAACGGTGGTTGGTTGATGGTTCGTCTCACATGGGCTGCTTGCAGCCGAGCTGCTTGCAGCCGAGCGGACGTCGTTAAACCCCATTTTCATGCACACACCCGTACATAAAAGACATTCTGATTCAAGGGTCAGTATCTTCATATGACCATCATTTATCCTTTTCGCCGCCAGCCATTTTGTAGCCAAAAAACACCATTAAACTTAAATGGGAAGAGGGAAAACAATTCTGCAATATTGGGAATTCCTCTGTGACATGTATAACATTAAGCCTATCTTTAGTTCACAAAATTAAGAAGATAGGGTCTTCGGATAACATGCCCTGATTTGATGCCTTTCAGTGACATGGGTGTTAAACCATTGTGGTCCATAAATGCGACATTGGCAGTGAAAGGGTTAAAACACTATAGGTAGTGCTCATTGCTTCCAGATTTCTGCACTCTGTTTTTAACCCCTTCACTGCCACCAACGTATCACGTACTGACCTGATGGCACCACTAATGATGTCATCAGGTGAAGAGGAATAACCCTGATATGCAGGCTTTTGCTCTAACACAGTCAAGAGAGTTATATCCCCAGACCATTTCGGCCAGATTGGCTCTATCAGTTGTCTTTTTCATGGCATGATTTGCCCAATGATTTTTTCTTTAATTTTCTCTGGCAGTCAAGGGGTTAAAGGGGTAGCGATACTCTCATATTTAAACATCAATTCAAGGCTCGAAATTATTGTATCAACATCATCTTATATGAACTATATCTAAACAAAAATCAAACACACAAACCAAACAAAACCAAAAAACTCAGCTCGTTCCATCCA
>CM065683.1:45465350-45475350 GCA_017654935.2 Phymorhynchus buccinoides | reverse complement strand
CTCTCTCTCTCTCTCTCTCTCTCTCTCTCTCTCTCTCTCTCTCCCTCTCCCTCTCCCTCTCTCTTGCTCTTCTGTCTCTCTCACTCTCTCTTTCTCTCTCTCTCTCTTGTTATTTCTGTCTCTCTCACTCTCTCTCTTTCTCGCCACCCTCTCCTTCCCTCTATCCCACTCTCCCCCAGGCTTTGCCTGTTTGTCCGTCTGTCTCTAAGTGTATGAGGGGGGAGGGGGGGGGGGGTGTAGCGGGGGGTGCTTGCTGTCTGCGTGTGCTTGAAGTTTGCGTGAATCTGATATTTCAATATTGGAACTGTGATCTTTTATTACATACTGTTTAACCTTTTACGTGCCACACACACACATTTCCATGTTATTGAATGAATACATATTGTGATTGTGTGTGTGTGTGTGTGTGTGTGTGTGTGTGTGTGTGTGTGTGTGTGTGTGTGTGATAACACAAACGTGACAAGGCATACTATTACACATACATATTTGAACGTAAAGATAGCAAAGCACGTAATATTATGATAAAAGATAGGGGGGAGAGAGAGAGAGAGAGAGAGAGAGAGAGAGAGAGAGAGAGAGAGAGAGAGAGAGAGAGAGAGAGAGAGAGAGAGAGAGAGAGAGAGAGAGAGAGAGAGAGAGAGAGAGAGAGAGAGCAAACTACTTGAACTACAATTACTGAATTAGGGACATCTCACACGAATAGTATCCCCAGCCCTACAGGGCAACACAGAGATAATGTATTACAACAGTGAAACAATAATAAGCTACCTACCATCAAAATAATTATCATAGCCGTAATAATGATAGTGATGGTGGAGACGAAATACAACAACACCAACCATAAAGGGAACGAGAACAACATAAAATAAAAGAGAGTGAGTGTTTGAGAGTGGAAAAGAACAAGATTCAAACCAACAAGTAGACAAACAAACAACACAATACAATCAAGGACATGCAGAACGAAAAGTAAACAGCCTTCAAATAAAGCGCAGAGTAAGCGTGACTAGTTGTCCAAAACAAGAGACACAGTGCTCAAATAACTTAAACGAACCATTGTGTTAAAAACAAATAGTGGAAAAGAGTTAAAATGAAAGTTATAAACAAAACACATAAAAGAGCAGAAAACACACTGGGCTTTTTTAAAAAAAATTATTAAACTTTTTTTTTCCATCTCACAAAATTGATCAAGACAAAACAAAACATAAACACGAATGCAATGTCATACCAAATAGTTGTAGTAGAAGAAGGACAAATAATGATCATTTTGAAGGTAGTCAGCAACAATAACAGTATTGACATTACTAATAATAACAACAACAAGAAACACTAATATGCGCACACTGACATGCCACATACTAATAGTCAAGAAGAAAAGACACTGGGCGAATAAGAAACACAGAGAAATGGCCCGCAATGAGAACGGAACAAAGGTAAAACAACAACAACAAATCAGATTTCCATTGTAGAAAGTCGAAGAAGAAAGAAACAACTAATGAGATGATTAAAATGAAGGAAAGAGGGCAGGGAATTGACTCACAAAAGGCAACAAACTGAACATTAATTAGAACGCGATATAATAAAGGAAATAAAGCACACACGAGAGCACACACACACACACACACACACACACACACACACACACACACACACACACGATTTGTTTTGATATTTGTTTTAATTGAACATTTTGTTTTCATTTTACAGAATTCAACAAACACACAGAACATTGAATATACAAAAGCATTATAACTAATATAAGCCTGGAATAAGCTTACGGTTTAAGAAAAATAGGGGAAAATGACAAGTGTAAAGAGGGAAATTAGATACAGATTAACACTGAATACATACCTGGCCAGCAATTATCATAGATTAACACACAACACACATAAAAACAAACACATGCTTTTTCGTTTTGTTTCTTAATCACCTTGTTTATGATACAGAACCCCAAAAGTACTAGTTGACTTTCTAGGTGTAGTGATACTATTCTTGGTCGTTCCTACCGTCTGACCGTAGGTCAGTGTATCCATTACTGTGTCAGTTTATTTTTTCTCTCCGCATGTGCATGCACACACACGAATTTCAACGCGCCTTCGTGTTGTTGTTGTTTTTATTATTAAAGTTTGAACTGATTGATGCCCGATTATTACAATCCTCAGACCATTCCAGGTTGTCGCAGACATCTATAATGGCATTCTCCCGGCGTTCAGACTGTCCTACATAAAGGCCGTCTGACATCAAAGCGCTACGGAGCCTCTTTTGGCGGCAGTAGTTAGGAGGAGGTGGGGGGAATTAATGGGTGGGGAGTGATCTTTGGTGGAATTCATGGTATAGAGAAAAATAGAGTCAGGATTCAGAGGTCTGTATAAAAAACAAACCAAGGCCTGTAGTAAAACCTATTACTGTTGAGTGACACGGTGGAAATAATTTAATTGTCGTTCTGTACTTTGATCTACCCAAACTCTAGAAGCGAGATGGGAGAAATACCACGGCGTAGTATAAATACGCTACAATGAAAGGGTTCATAATACTATGGACATATGTCATTCTTTTCTGTAGTAGTCTGCTACAAGGTTAATGATGGAAAGGGTTCAAACCCTTTCAACGCCAGCCATGTTTCAGCTAAAACTTTCCATTAAGCTTACCTGGGTAGAGAAAAGATTATGTCTGCATTCTTGTGGATTCCTCTGTGACACGCATACAATAGGGCCTATCCTTACCTCCCAAAATTAAGAACATAAGGTCACTGGATACCAGACCCTCATTTGATTACTTTTAATGACATGGGTGTTAAATCATTGTGGTGCCAAGAGGCGACAGTGGCAATGAATGGGTTAAGAATACTATGGAGTATGGACATCTGTATTATTTTCTGTATGTATATGCTACAAGGTTAATGATGGAACGTATCACGAATAATATGGAATACTAGCGCAACGCCCCGTACCGGTAACGCCTACTACCGGTAACGCCTTGTACAGGTAACGCCAAGTACTGGTACCACTGAGTACCGGTTTCGCCGGGTCCGCAAAATAGTATATTTTTACTTTTGTGGCTGAAAATACAATTTTTTTACCCCTACCACTTTCAAGGCCTACTGATCTCCATGACCTTGACCTTGACCTTGATCGGTATGCAATCATCAGAACAACCATAAGCCAAAGTACCTACATGCCACGTTTGAAGACCCTAAAAGCAACGGTGTGGACGTTATGCCCCTTAAAGATTTTCGGTTTTCAAGGTCATACGCCAAGGTGAAGGTCATGACGGCGATAATTTATGCGCAGATGCCTTCTCTCATGGTGACACGCCACCACACAAAACTGGAAACGATTCGGTAAAGCAGTTCGGGAGATATGCGTGGGACAGTAAAACCCAATCATTAGACCCCTACCACATTCAAGGCATACCGATGTCCCTGACCTTGAAATTGACCTTCATTGGTACACGATCATCAGAACGGCCATAAGCGAAAGTACATCCATGCCAAGTTTCAAGACTCTAGGACCTGCGGTGTGGAAGTTATGGCCCCTTAACGATTTTCGGTTTTCAAGGTCATACACCAACCTCAAGGTCAGGATGGCAAAAAGTTTTGCACAGATGCATTCCTCTCATGGGGACACACCACCACACAAAATTCGAAGCGATTCGGTCAAGCGGTTCGGGAGATCGTTGGGACAGACAGAAAAGAACAAACAAACAAACAAAAAAAGGAAACAAACCCGAACAGCTCGGATTTACTAACTGCAAGTGCGTGTGGAGCTGCGTGTGGTCCCCCCCCCTCCCCACGACCCCTTGTCGGAGGTTTCCGAAAAGTAAGGACGGCATGACCTTCCGAGGGTGCCAAGGATGCTTGATACCAAATTTGGTGTCCATCGGTTGAGAACTGTGGCCCCCTCCAGCCCACCCCCCTGAACACCCCCCCACACACACACCCGACCATCCCACCCCTCCCCCCTCCAGACCCCCCTCCCCCCAGCCCCCCTCATCCCCTCCCTCCTCCCCTCAACCTCCTCCCCCCTCCCCCTCCCCTCCCCTCCCCCCCCCCCCACACGCTCACACGCACTTGCCGTTAGTAAATCCGAGCTGCGTGTGGTCCCCCCCCCCTCCCCACGACCCCTTGGCGGAGGTATCCGAAAAGTAAGGGCGGCATGACCTTCGGAGGGTGCCAAGGATGCTTGATACCAAATTTGGTGTCGATCAGTTGAGAACTGTGGCCGTGCATAAGGGACACACAGACAGACAGACAGACAGACAAACACACAGATTTCGAAAATATATATAAGATGGGCATATGCATTCTTTTCTGCATTAATATGCGACAAGGTTAATGATGGAAAGGGTTAATAATACTATGTAATAAATATAAGCTTACATCCAACCATACGCACGTACACACACAAATGTACTGCTAAAATCTGATATAATTGATACACTATTTATATTTCATGCAGTAATTTACCAATAAAACATGTTATTCGTAGCTATATTTGATGGGGGATATTCGACATATAAGAAACAAATCCATAATTTATAATTAGGTATGCATGTAAGGGCATTATTATCACTACAAAAAAATTTGGACCCTAAATGTTTTTGAATTGTAAGGAGATTCAGTTGTATGTTGGGTGCTCGCTCATACCAGGAGAAAGAATAATGGAGAGAAAGCCCTTCTACTATCTTTTGGAAGAATACGCGGGGAATTTGAAGCAACAAAACCCAGACAAATTATGGATTACGAGCGAGACTTACAAGATCTTGCAAAGCTGCGAGTTGTCAAAGGGGGGAAAAATGCACCGATCACAAAAAAACCTCTGCTTCTCCGCCTACCAGCATGCCTCACTCTTCCTCCCTCCCTTCGTCTGTGTCTCTCTCTGTCTCCACTGATGTCATTCGTTTTTACCCGGCCAGAGGCCGAGGTATTGCGATCGGTTTGTGTGTCTGTGTGTCTGTGTATCGATTATCTTAAAAAACTACTGTTTGGATTTTGATTAAAATTGGCAGAGGGGTAGACAGCTTGAAAAGGAAGCTTCCTTTCGTTAATCAACACCGTACTGACCTTGACCTTGAAAACCGAAATTTCCTTCTTTGGGCTATGTAATTTTCCCCCAGCTTTATTTCGTGAACTAGTGAACAGAATCGCTTCAAATTTTGTGTAGTGGTGTACCATGGTGCAAGGAAGTTTGTATAAAAGCTCAGCTGTATATCGTGAACTACTGAACAGAATCGTTTCAAATTTTGGGCTATGTATTTTATGCGTTCTGTAAGGGTGGAAAGTGGTGTGTTTATTGGGGGGTGAGGGGGGGGGGGGGGGGGGACAGGACATAACTCTGGCTGGGTTAGCATTGTCACAATGCGTTGCTGCCGCTCGGCGATGGCCTTGTCTATGGTATGCAGCTTCTTGCTTGGGAAACTTCGGAGTCTTCCCAGCCTTGGGAACATTCGGAATTTTCCCGGATTCCAAACTTTCCCGTGACATGTATAATGTATGTGATAAAAATATGTTCCATGTCATATAAGCGCCTAAACCACAGAACCGGTCGTCACAAAACTTGATACAACGGTTTCTTAGGCCTTTTAGTTGCCCGATGAATGAAAATGCGATTAACGTCCTCCAGCCTGGAACAGGTACATGTGAGACAATACTATAATATATAAAAATGGTGGGACGATCCTGGTACTGGAATACCAGGAAACTCCCGAATTTGTAATCTACAGCTTACATGTTTGGATTAAAACAAAATTAGGTTTTAGTTGAGGCCCTGTCGACGACGAAAATGGTGTTTTACGTCCTCTTGGTCTGAATCAGACACATATGGGACATTTGTAAATACAAATATGGTGGGAACAATACTGGAGGCAATGCCCGGAGGCAGTACGAAACCAGTAAAGTCCCGATTTTTTTTAATTAATACAGATAGGTGTAGCGGTAACCACGCCTCGGTTAAACCTCATCGGCTATGGCACCGCTACAAGTGTTTAATAATTTAATTCAGTTCAGGCCCTGTGATGATGAAAATGATGTTTTACGTCCTCTCGGTCATATGGGACATTTGTAAATACAAAGATGTTGGGAACAACCCTGGCTGCAACGCCCGGAGGCAGTGCAACACCAGTAAAGTCCCGTGTTTTTAACAATATAGATAGGTGTAGCGGTAACCACGCCTCAGTTAAACCTCATCGGCTATGGTACCGCCACAATTAAATATATTGCTTTTCTAACCTTAGTTGAGGCCCTGTGATGTCGGATTTTTAAAAACAGGGCAAACCCTTGCAACGTAATTCCAGTGAAGCAAATTTGAATATCACAAAAATACGGATTATTTCAACGAAAGTGGATTATAAAATAAAATGTCATGTAGGGTAAAAATGTGTCACCTAATATCTTTTCTTGTAAACTATTTAATTTCTCAATAATGCCGTATCGATACGGGACATTTTAACACAACAAAAACAATACCCTCGAGTCACAAATTAGCTCAATTGTCAAGGGAGATCATTTGAAATTTACAATTAGGAGAATGCAATTTATTTTCCCTTTTCATTTCAATATAAACTATGAAGTATTGTGCCAATGGTTGTTTTTTTTATTGTGATCTTCGTCTTGAACTACTACATGACCGAAGACCCCAGTTATTACACACAACAGAACCAACAAAAGGATGATGGTGGTTGTCTACTGCAAGAAGAAGAAGAAGAAGAAGAAGAAGAATACAATTAATATAGCCCTACCATAGTATTGTTTATTTATTGATTTTTGTTCTTATTTCTTATTGGTTCCACCCTCGTAACCCCTCGCATTTCTACCCAGTTATTATCGTAGACCTATTATATTCTGACTTTTGCCCGAAGCAGGAATTAGATAGAGCATTGATCCTGCTGAGGGCAAAGGCAGGACGAATGTGTGCGCGGAATTCTCAACATCACTCTCAGTGGTATTACCTATGCGTGGACCGACAAAGCCTTTCAGGGAACAAGTTCTAAGGCGAAACGAGGAGGCGTCTTAATAGGATTGTGTCTGTGGGATGGACCCGGGTTAGGTGTATCTTCCAGCTATGGTGTACTCCTTTGGCATTAACCCTTTCGTCGCCAGCCATTTTTTTCAACCAAAGAATGCCATTAAAAAACTTAACTGGGTAAAGAAGAAAAAGTATATGCAATGTTGGGAGTTCCTCTGTGGCTTGTGTAACATTAGGCCTATCCTTCCCTCTCAAAATTAAGAAAATAGGGTCTTTGGATTACAGTCCCTGATTTGATGCCTTTTAGTGACATGGGTGTTAAACCATTGTGGTGCATAAATACGACATTGGCGGTGAATGGGTTAACGGTGTCCGATACAAATTGAGTTTTATTGAATCAAAGTAATTCGTACTAAAGCTGACCCTGGTCAACTACGAGGACTCTTTGTAAATTGCTGTGTCGGAATGAGGTAGAAGTTTGTGAAGAAGTCCACACTGCTCGGTGGTTATAGATATGTTATTAACCCTTTCCCCACCAAAGTCGCATCTTAGCACCACAGTGATTAAACCCTTTCACCGCCAATGTCGCATTTTTGCACCACAATGGTTTAACACCCATGTCACTAAAAAGCATCAAACCAGGGCCTGTTATCTGAAGACCTTATTTTCGTAATTTTGCTATTCACGTCACAGAGGAATTTGCAATATTGCAGATCTTTTTTTCTCTCTATCCAGGTAAGTTTAATGGTATTTGTTGGGATGAAAAATGACTGGCGGCGAAAGGGTTAACACCTATGTCACTAAAAGGCATCAAATTGGGGTATATTATCCAAAGACCCAGTATTGTGTTAGCTTTGGGAACTAAAGATAGACCTTATTTTATATATGTCACAGAAGAATCCCCAATACTGCAGATGGATTTCGTTCTCTACCCAGGTAATTTTGATGGACATTTTAGGCTGAACTATGGCTGGCGGTGAAACGAACGTTTCTTGCACTGTTTATGTAAGTCTGCGTCGTACCAGTGAATTATGAGTAATCTTGTGAATATTCATGTCCTGTTGCATGCATAACAGGGTATGTTTTATATTTACTAGAATTTTAAAACCGCTGTTTTGGGGGTTATTAGTTCTGTTGTTTTGTCTATATGTGTTTCACAATCTCTTAAAGTCTTTATACAACATTATGATAGTTTTGTTCAGACATACATGCGAGCTAACGCGTGGTGTGTGTATGTGTGTGTGTGTGTGTGTGTGTGTGTGTGTGTGTGTGTGTGTGTGTGTGCGTGCGTGTGTGTGCGTGTGCGTGTGCGTGCGCGTGTGCGTGCGTGTGCGTGTGCGTGTGCGTGCGTGTGCGTGTGCGTGCGTGTGCGTGTGCGTGCCTGCGCGCGCGTGTGTATGAGTTTGTGTGTATGTACGCGATGCGCGTGTGTGTGTGTGTGATCCCGCGCGCGTGTGTGTATGAGTTTGTGTGCATATAGGCGGTGGGTGTGTGTGTTGTGTGTGTGTGTGTGTGTGTGTGTGTGTGTGTGTGTGTGTGTGTGTGTGTGTGTGTGTGTGTGTGTGTGTGTGTGTGTGTGTGTGTGTGTTTGTGTATGTGTGAAAGAACCACATATACATGAGTAAATCGGTAAGCATACTAATTATTTATATAAATGAAACAAAATATTATATTAACTTTTTAAGCACAGCCAGTTAAATTTTCAGCTGTTTAATAAATCCACATCATTAGACTGATTTTTCCATGTGTGATTTAATGTCAACCTTTACAATATTTGTTTCGGGTAGTAGGGGAGAAGGGGGGGTGGGGTGTAGTGGTGGCGAAATCCCTTCACATAATTAGTTAATCAAGTTGTTGGGGGAGTGTCCAACGGCCAAACACCAACGATAAGTGCACTAATAGACGATTTTCGGAAGAAGAAGAAGGAAAAAACCTAGGGGAGAGCACTTCGTGAAAATTAGAGTTGGTTACCTCCATTACTCGGCCAAATACCATAGCAACAATGCAACGATGGCGTCGAAGCGAGTCGATAGGCTACGGGAGCTGATGGTAGAGTGACTTCCCCTGTTTGACCGAATGAATTAGGCAAGATCACTCCCACACACCATGAAATTACTCCCCTTAATTATTTCCTAACAATTCCTATTGTATGGCGTGTTTACACGAATAAAGGAATGTACGGAAAATGTCAATGAACTGACTCGAGTTCAGTATTGACAGTGTGCACGGACCGTCGACGGTTGCGAATTTGTGGGCGTTTTAAAAGGTCGTTATTTCTTTTACACACTCAACAAAACAGCTATTAGGGATAGAATTGACAAATCCATCAGCAGAACCCCCCCCCCCCCCCCCCCCCTCCTCCGAGGTTTTGTTCCTTTAATAAATAATGAGATCGAAGGAAGGATGGGACATCTGTCAGTCGGCAGGTCTCTGTGCCTTTCCATGTGTCTACATGGTTCTTCACTAGTTTCCCCAGGGGTGGTTCTTATGAGTCCCTGCTAAAACAAAGTTAGTGCTAGTAGAATGGTCAAATCCCTAGTTATTGTATGGTTAAATTTGGCTTTAGTAGTATGCTTGCTTAAGGTTTACGAACACGTTAACACTATTCACGAGATATTTCTATTTCCCCATGGCCGGCAACACAATACGCGCTATAGAAATGCACATAATAAATAATAAATAAAGTGAGCTGTGAGTCATATTAAGTTATGTGTACACGTTAACATTATTCGTGATATATTTCTATTTATCCATGGCAACACAGTGTTAGCCCACTCATAATATGGGTAGTAGTAGTATCTGCCATAGTAGTATTTCATCAGAACCATGCCCCACAGATGTCGTCACTGTTGGACAGTCGTGCCACTGCAGTTGGACGTGTGGATCGGTCCCTTTATTTCCGGTAAAAAAACAACGTCCGTCACAAGAGATGGATAGACATGTAGGGACACTCTGTAGGGAAAGGATGGAGGAATGGAGGAAACCGATTGTGGAGAGAAAAAAGATAGGTAGAGGATGGAATAAGAGAGGGAGAGGGGGAG
>CM065683.1:45455350-45460350 GCA_017654935.2 Phymorhynchus buccinoides | reverse complement strand
GTCCCAGGAATTCCAAGCTTCTATCAAGTCAGAAGTTTGAAATTGTAATGTTGTAGTTGTTACTCTCTCTCTCTCTCTCTCTCTCCTCTCTCTCTCTCTCTCTCTCTCTCTCCTCTCTCTCTCTCTCTCTCTCTCTCTCCTCTCTCTTCTCTCTGTGTCTCTCTCTCTCTCTCTCTCTCTCTCTCTCTCTCTCTCTCTCTCTCTCTCTCTCTCTCTCTCTCTCTCTCTCTCTCTCGTCTCTCTCTCTCTCTCTCTCTCTCTCTCTCTCTCTCTCTCTCTCTCTCTCTCTCTCTCTTCTCTCTCTCTCTCTCTCTCTCTCACTCTCTCTCTCTCTCTCTCTCTCTCTCTCTCTCTCTCTCTCTCTCTCTCTCTCTCTCTCTCTCTCTCTCTCTCTCTCTCTCTCTCTCTCTCTCTCTCTCTCTCTCTCTCTCTCTCTCTCTCTCTAAGAAGCCTCTCTCTCTCTCTCTCTCTCCCCCTTCTCTCTCTCTCTCTCTCTGTCTCTCTCTCTCTCTCTCTCTCTCTCTCATCTCTCTCTCTCTCTCTCTTGTATGCCTGTCTCTCTCTCTCTCTCTCTCTGTCTCTCTCTCCCCTCCTCCCTCTCTCCCTCTCCCCCTCTCCCTCTCCCTCTCTCTCTCTCTCTCCCCCCTACCATCATCTCATCTCTCTCTCTCTCTCTCTCTCTCTCTCTCTCTCTCTCTCTCTCTCTCTCTCTCTCTCTCTCTCTCTCTTCTCTCTCTCTCTGAATAGTTAGAGAGAGCAAGGGCTGGTAACTTTCGTGCATAATCCAGTGCATGCTTGTTCGTCCCACAAAAGAATGCGTCCTAAAATTCAACAACTCGTGGCGGCATTATTCTTAAATCGAAAGTGAATCGATGCTGCATTAGAACACTGCCTAATGGGCACTTCAGAAGAAATCAATAAAGGGGCTGCTGGCTGGAGCCTTCAAACAACAAGTATTTGACGAAGAAAGAGAGGTGAGGGGCAACGTCAACAATACTCTCCACACGCTAAGAAATAATTAGAAGGCGGAATGTCGTCAGTTTTGCCAATTAAGTCAAATAATGGGAGACAAAGGTTACCATGGAGGCCAAATGTCACACACCAAACGAGAAGTTGAGTGTCAGAGAAATGTCGTCGAAACACACAAGCAGAGAGAGAGAGAGAGAGAGAGAGAGAGAGAGAGAGAGAGAGAGAGAGAGAGAGAGAGAGAGAGAGAGAGAGAGAGAGAGATAATGATAATGAACCTTTATTTTACAACCGTAAAATTATTGACATAGAGTAGCCATTTTTTCATGCTTGCGTTAGCACAAACAAACAAATAAATCATACAAAATTGTCAAAATCATACAAAATTGTCAGTTTCAAATGTAGTTTAATTTATCATCTAATATTACTATAAAAAAATAATCATAAACAGTAGGTCAATAAACCGATGAAAATAATTATTATATAGCAAGATACCGTTTCGAACTGTTTATACAGTACCATTATGCCTGGATATTAGGAATGCCACAATAAATATGCATTTTGGGTTACAAAAAAAGCTGATTTGCATGATACGCTATTCATAGTTCGTTAATATATTTCACACACACACACACACACACACACACACACACACACACACACACACACACACACACACACACACACACACACTCGCACATGTACCTCAATCTGTGTCTGTCTCTGTCTCTGTCACTGTCTCTCTCTGTCTCTCTCTCTCTCGCTCTCTCTCTCTCTCTCTCTTTCTTTCTCTCTCCAAAACAAAAGCAACGAGTGGGGGGGGGGGGGGGGGGGGGTGACAAGAAAAAAAAACACCTTTGTACGTGCGGATGACGTCAAGCCTTCACAGCCATTCAACGTCAAGTCAGTGTTGGCGGCACGTCGCGCGTGCTCCATCCTGCCATTGGCTGAACCACTTGTGCGCTAATGGTCACGTGCTGGTGACGTCAGACTCCCCATCAAAGGGAAAGAATGCCCCGGGACAAAGAGAGCGTAGCTGTGAAATTGGTGGAAGTCCGCGGATGTCATCTGATGAGAAAAATATTCCAACATATTTGAGCTAATAAGAGAACTAAATATTAATGCAAAGGGTGGTGTGTCATTTTCAAGGAGACTGAAGCGAGGGTTCTCTGCTTATTAACGTGACAAAAAAAGTCCGGAATGTATGTGGTTTAAGCGAGGGATTGTTGTTGTTGTTGTCGTGCCCTGGCTAAATAATATTAATAATAATAATAATAATAATAATAATAATAATAATAGTACATTTATATAGCGTTTTACCTCAAATGAGCCCAACGCGCTTTACAATCAATCATTCATCAACAAGTAGATAACAAAAACAGTATTTAAGAATGACACAACCCAGCAACAAGAACGCATATGCAAAGCAACTCTCTCTCTCTCTCTCTCTCTCTCTCTCTCTCTCTCTCTCTCTCTCTCTCTCTCTCTCTCTCTCTCTCTCTCTCTCTCTCTCTCTCTCTCTCTCTCTCTCTCACACACACACACACACGCGCGCGCGCGCACGCACGTACACATGTATTGACACCGACTCCTTATTCATTTTTCATGAGATGAGAGTTGATGAACAGCTAGCAAGAAGTGAGTTACAGTAGTCATGGTGAGACAGAACAAAACACACACTAGAGTCTTCAAGGCATCTTGAGAGAGGAAACGGCGAATTGAACTAATTCTTCGAAGTTCTAGATAACAAGACTTGCAAACATTGGAATCATGCTGTTTGAAAGAAAGGGGTTGGTCCAAAGTAACACCTAGATTGCGGACAAATGTTGATGGCTTGATCTCAGTGACATCAATGTCCTGGGAGAACATGAGTTTTAATTGTGTGTTGAGAGGCCACAAGAATCATCTCTGTCTTTTCGGCAGTTAGTTGCAGTTTGTTATAGAACATCCATGTTTTAACAGCAGAAATGCACAACTTAGAAGAAGAAATCATTTGATCTAACTGACGCAGGTGGGCAGAAATATACAGCTGATTATCATCAGAAAAGCTATGATGTAGAAGAGAATGCTGGTTGATGATGGCGGAGAGAGGTTGGGTATAAAGAACAAAAAGGATACGGCCTAAGACTGAACCTTGGGGCACACCGAACTGAAGACCTCTTGGAAGAGATGACGAACCATTGACAACAACTGTCTGTGTGCGATCAGAGAGGTAGGAAGAAAACCAGGAAAGAATAGCCCCAGATAGACCGAAGGAGATGCGAATTCTAGAAATGAGGATAGAGTGGTCAATAGTATCAAACGCTGTAGAAAGATCAAGTAGAGAGAAAAGATAAACCTTGTTTTCATCCAAGGCAGTGAGTAGATCGTTCGTTATCTTCAAGAGGGCTGTCTCAGTACTGTGACCTGCTCAATAAGCAGACTGGTTTGGATAGAAATGATCGTTTACCTGAAGATGGTCAGACAGCTGTTTAAGAACCACCTCCAGGGATTCCAGGGATCATCCCTACAGCCGAAGCATTTGAACATTATGGTACAAATGCTCCAGCTAGGGTTGAGAACATTTCGTGCGTTACCGTTCTTGACTACCCCACCACGTGGCAGCCACACTCCGACTTCGGAGAATTTGAATACTGATGAAGTTATGCCAGGAGCTTGCCATGGCTAAAGACAACCCCCGCATACCTATGCAAAACATGTGTGTGTGTGTGTGTGTGTGTGTGTGTGTGTGTGTGTGTGTGTGTGTGTGTGTGTGTGTGTGTGTGTGTGTGTGTGTGACTGTGTGTGTGTGTGTGTGTGTGTGTGTGTGTGTGTGTGTGTGTGTGTGTGTGTGTGTGTGTGTGTGTGTGTGTGTATCCGTGTGTGTGTGTGTGTGTGTGTGTGTGTGTGTGTGTGAGAGAGAGAGAGAGAGAGAGAGAGAGAGAGAGAGAGAGAGAGAGAGAGAGAGAGAGAGAGAGAGAGAGATGAAGGGGGAAGAAGAGAGAGAGAGAGAGAGAGACAGAAACTGACAGATGGACAGGATAGACACAAAATCAGACAGACAGACAGACATACAAGAAGAAGGAGAAGAAGAGCAGCAGCAGCAGCAACAACAACATCTTTCTCTTCCTCAACAAACAATACATCATCAACGACAGAATCAACAACAACAACAGCAACCGCAACAACAGCGATAACAACAACGAAGAAGGGAGCGAAATGAGGAAGAGGTGGATAATAATGAGAAGGAGGGAGACAACAACCAACACGATTACGATTGAAGCAAACAAGACCAACAGCACCTTCCGCCCACAACAATTTCAACCGCAACAAGATTAACCACGACATCAATAACGGCAGCGATATAAACGGCAATGACGAAAACGAGACAAAGCGACAGACAGACTGACAGACATACAGACAGACAGACAAGACGCTAGGGACACAACCGAGTTTCCATGGAGAATTGATAATACCAAGATTAATTGCTGCCCTGATCCGTTGGAATGACTAAGGACATTGGCGGGTGGTTTCCAAATCACTGCATGTTATAGGCCATGAGAAAAGCCCTCCCAGCTCTAAGCCGAGGCATTTGGATCTGGGATTTCTTCCATCAATAGCCTCGTTTCACCGGGATCTCGTCATGCTTCTCACCCAATGTTGTCTGTGGTAAGAGGCCCCCCCAACTTCACTTTGTTTTGAACAGTAATCTGCTTGTTCGTTCATTTTCATCAGCAACTCTACAATGCCTTAACTGGCATAACGGACTAGAAACATGGGAAAACACAACTTATATTGCGCCTCAGAAGCGGATGATCGTCAAAAAGCGGATCAGATGATCGTCCATTTTAGAATTTAAGAAATGTTGGATTTTCTTTTCACGTTATGGAATTAGGGACAAAAAAGAAACATAATCAAAATGTTATATTTCTGAGATAGGTCTGACAGAAGGGAGGTAATCGGAGGGGTAGTTGGGAGGGGGGGGGGGAGTCGTAAATTGAAAAGGAATGACGTTCGGCATGGAACAATGATGACCAAAAAATAATAATGATAAA
>CM065683.1:45447850-45450350 GCA_017654935.2 Phymorhynchus buccinoides | reverse complement strand
ATACGCACATACATGCACTCACACATACACATACACATACACACACACTATCTCTCTCTCTCTCTCTCTCTCTCTCCTCTCTCTCTCTCTCTCTCTCTCCTCTCTCTCTCTTTGTATGACCACCCCCCTGTCTCTCTCTTTCACACACACACACACACACACACACCACACACACACACACGCACGCACGCACACACACGCACACACACACGCACACGCACGCACACACACACACACACACACACACGCACGCACGCACGCACACACACACACACGCGCACACGCGCACACGCACACGCACACGCACGCACACGCGCACGCACACACAACACACACACACACACACACACACACACACACGCATAAACAAACAAAAACAACAACACTCAAACGCGTTCTTTCGCCATTACCACCACTGGCAGAAAAGAAGAGCGGAGCAGAAGACAAGGCCGTGCAATCACGAGCACGTCTTAGACAGTCAACACGGGTAGTAATCTGTACGTTAGGCTAAGCTCCCCAAAACGATTGGCTGTAGTATTTAATTTACTACTTACTACCCGTGTTGACTGTCTTAGACGCACTCGTGATTACACTCCAAGGACACAGAGCAAAATGATACTCGCTGCTCTTGAACAAACATGGCCATAAACCCCATCGGAGGATACACACATTTGCAACTGTGCATATCAAGCCACAGTTGTTTACCGCGCTGGCTAATGCTTTACTATCTATGTTACTATTTATTATTTTGTTTTCGCATACTAATAGCCCCGGGGTCATTCTGCTTGTTCTCTTTTTCTGCTCTTGATTATTAATGAATGCCATGTCCTTTGTTGTTGTTGTCTTCTTGATGACAACATTTTCTTTTGCTTCTTTTCTATTTGTTTGTTGTTGTTGTTGTTTGTTGTTGTCCTTGTTGTTTTGTGTTGTGCATCAACTTCTTTATACTCTCTCTCTCTCTTCGACTCTCTAATCTCAAGCTCTCTCTCTCTCTCGCTATATTCTCTCTCTCTGCATCTACCTCTAGCTCTATCTAGTACTAGTCTCTCTCTCTTATCTAGGTCTGCTCTCTCTCTATCCTCTCTCTACGCTCTCGAGCTCTCTCTCTCATCCTCTCTCTTATACCTATAAGCCACTCTCTCTCTATCTCTCTCCTCTCTCCTATCTCTCTCTAATCTCTATCTCTTCGAACCTCATCTCCCCCTCGCCTCTATATATACTGAGACTCGTCTTCTCCCTAATCCCCCATCTCTCGCTCTCTATCTCGCTCTATCTCTATCTCCCTCTCTCTCTCTAGCTCGAGATGATCTAATCTCTAATGCTCTCTCTCTCTCCCCTCTCTCTCATCTCTCTCATCTCTACCGACTCTCTCTCCTCGCCCTCCCTCTTCTCTCTCTCTCTCCGCTCTCTCCCTCGCTAGCTCTCTCCCGCTCTCATCTCTCTCTCTCTCTCCCTTACCCCCCCTCTCGTATCGCTACTCTATAGCTCTCTCTCCCCCCCTTCATCATTAGCTCGTACCTCTATACTCTCTCTATATTACATCTCGCTCTCTATATATATGCCCATCATTCTCTCTCTATCGTCTCTCTCATCTCTCTATCTCTACCTCTCTCTCTCTCTCTATCTCTTTATAACTGCAGTTCTAGTCTCTCTATCCCCCCATCCTCTCCTCTCTCTCTCTCTCTCGATACCTCTCTCTCTCTCTATCTCTCTCTACCTCGTCTCTCAAAGTCTATCTCTATCTCTATCTCTCAATCTCCCTTCTCTCCTCTACTCTCTCTCTCTCTCTCTATCACTCTCTCTCTCATCTTTATCTCTCTCTCTCTCATACCACCTTGTCTCGCTCTCTCTCTCTCTAGAACTGCTCTCTCTCTCTCTCTCTCGATCTCCTCTCTCCTCTCTCTCTAGCTCACTCTCTCTAATCGTACTCATGTTATTTTTATTGTCGTGTACCTACTACATGAGGAGCAAACGTCCTGTATATGAATAAATCAATCTATCCCTGTTCATCTGCCATTGTCAAAATCTCTCTCAAAGCCTCTCTCTCACTCTCTCTCCCTCTCTCTCTCTATCTCTCTCTCTCTCTCTCTTCTCTCTCTCTCTCTCTCATCTCTCTCTTCTCTTCGTCTTTCTCTCTCTCTCTCTCTGCTCTTCTACTCTCTCTCTCGTACTGTGTTATATTTTGTTGTCGTGTACCTCCTTCATGAGGAGCAAAGTCCTCACTCCCTAAAGCCATGAATTAATCAATTGTCATTGTCATTGTCAATGGAATGTTCTCTCTCTCCCCCTCTCTCCCCCCCCCCCTTCCTCTCTCTCACTCCCTCTTCTCTCCTCTTCTCTCTCTCTTCTCTCTCCTCTCTCTCTTCTCTCCTCTCTCTCTCTCTCTCTCTCTCTCTCTCTCTCTCTCTCTCTCTCTCTCTCTCTCGTACTGTGTTATATTGTGTTGTCGTGTACCTCCTTTCATGAGGAGCAAAGTCCTGTGAATGAATACATCAGTTGT
>CM065683.1:45432850-45437850 GCA_017654935.2 Phymorhynchus buccinoides | reverse complement strand
AGGACTGATTGGATGCAGCTGTGTTCGTGTGTGTGTGTGTGTGTGTGTGTGTGTGTGTGTGTGTGTGTGTGTGTGTGTGTGTGTGTGTGTGTGTGTGTGTGTGTGTGTGTGTGTGTGTGTGTGTGTGTGTGTGTGTGTGTGTGTGTGTGTGTGCGTGCGTGTGGATCAATTGCTCTTTCTCTCTCTCTCATACGTTCACACACACAAACACAAACATAAAACACACAAACGAACACATAGACACACAAACGAACACACAAGTACAAGTACACGCTCCAACATACGCACGCTTACAAACACTAACACGCACGCACAATTACACACACACACACACACACACACACACACACACACACACACACACACACAACAACAACACACACACACACGCGCGCGTACACACACACACACATATACAGGCATGAACACAAGTGCAAATGCAAAGACAGAGACACACGCGCATTTAAACATATGCATACACATGCACACGTCAATACACGGCATCTTCTATCTCAGAATGAGTTTAATGGCTGTCAGACACGTTATTGTTCTTTCTTCATCTAAAAGCAAGCATACATTATAGCAAATCATGTTAAGCAATTTATGAATTTTTGTTTTCATCTATCTATCGACCTTGATAACAGTTTGTGCCTTACGAGGGCCTAGAAGCACCTGAATGGACAACCTCCTGCTGCATAGTTTACGCGTAATCCGTGTACTTACGCAATTCGTGTAATGACAGCGGTTTTGCGTAATACTTGCAGTTCAGGTATTGTGCAATGGTCTTGCGTAATTTACGAACTTGGCTACAGTATATTACGCAGTTCACGTGTTACGCAAAACACAGATTACGCGCAACATAAACACCTCCTCTAATGGCCTCACTCTGGGGTCACAACAACTGGACTAGCAACCAAACAACAGCCCTTTTCTTCCCAAATAATGTAGTTCCACTCTTAGCTAGTCTTGTATTCCTCTGCTATATGTCCTCTCTACTGTTGTAATGTTTCTTCTCATGTTTCGAGGCCTTTTCTTTCGGCGAAAGTGGTAGAATCTCCCTGGATCCGTGGCAACATGATCAGTGTTGATTGTAGCCACGCACTGCCAAGGCGAAGAATGCGCTTGAAGAAGTTTAACCCAGTTATAGGCAATGGTCCCGTAAAGCTCACCTGATACTCCACTTTGCCTTAATCTCCTCTGAATGAAATCACATCCCCCATTCAAACCCTTATAAACATAAATTACCGACATCCAAGCACTTCCAAGGGGGGAACAGGCTTACGTTTATTAAGGCCAGAATTGAGTACAAGCTCGCCACTCTCTGCTTTCAATGCTTCAACTCCGAATCTGTGCCCTCATATCTTTCTGACTTGCTTCAGCCTTACATGCCTTCCTGTGGTACAAACAAAGCATTTCTTTGTGTCTGGACCTACAACTTGGAACTCTCTACCTTTTTCTATCAGAAAAAATCACCCCCCTCCAAATCTCAGCTAAAAACCTACGTGTTCCATAAACACCTTGACTGATCCACCAGAGTGAGGAAAACGATGGCTCGGGTGTGGTTCTGCATGCATGTGTGCTTGCGTGCGTGGCCGTTTGTGTTGGGGGTATGTGTGTATGCCCACATCTGTTGGTGTGAGCGTGCACTTTTGCATTCTTATGGTTTTAGTCGGCTCGTCTTAATCTGTTGTTATCTTACGAATGCCTTGTCTATTATGGGTATGTGAATCATGTTGTATTGTTTATGCATGATCCTATGAAAAATGCTTTATATAGTTATTATGTTTTAACACGCAAGATTTAACTATCTCCGAATGTGTAGTCTATTGTAAGTTTGTAAATCATGTTATCTTGTATTATGTTAATGATGCTTTAGCGAGTTAGTTTTTTTAATCTGTTGTTATAATGTTATGAATGTGTCGTCTATTGTAAGCTTGTGAATCATGGCATATTGTGCTTTTATGTGTTCAATTACGAAGTGTATGCATGTATTATATGCCTATTATGTTTTAGTAAGTAAGTTTTAATATGCTGTTATCTTACGAATGTGTTGTCGTTTGTGATATGTGGAACATGTTATATTGTAGTTTCTTTTTTTTGTATATCCCTATCAAGTATACGTTATTTATTTTCTGATTTTACTTCATGTCTGATGTTCTATTTATATTTCAATTTATTATTATAATAATTATTATTATTATTATTATTATTATTATTATTATTATTATTATTATTATTAAGCATTGGAAATGAATTGTAATTTGTTGCATACAGTGAATTAGTTATCTAAGTGTGCAAAACGCATCGCATACTTTTCAGTCCGTTATGGGTATTTTCTAGTGTAGATGTCTTGCCTAGATCCTAATAAGCTTAAAAGTATGTGTGTGATATGTGCATTTATTTATGCTACTCAATATTTTCTTTGCATTACTTTTTTGCTTTGAGAATTATGGCGAAGCATTGCTTTATTGACATACGAGGTGCATTCCAGAAATGTTTAGATGTTTTAACTGTCCTAGATTATTGTCACTTATGTATATAATCACTGTACATATAATAAACTGTCATGCCATTTTCCCCCTGCATGTTGAAGGAGACGGCTGTTGTCACACTTGAAAACACCCCTTTACACACAGCTTGTCACAGCTGGTTGGTTTGCACAGAGCAGGCAGGGCGTGAAGATCATTTCAAAGCTCGCTACACAATAAAATTGTGTGCTAAGTCAGGCAAAACTGGTACAAACATGTATTAAATGATCCAGACTGCTTATAAATTGGCTTGTATGCTTGCGTGTGCGCGCACGTGCGGGTGTGTGCGTGTATGGTTACACGCATGTATGCCCGCACGAGTTTTAACAATTATGCATGTGCGTATGCAAGTTTTATAAATCCATATGTCAACCCATCTTTTATCATAATATCACCTGCTTTGCTACCTTTATGTTCAAATCTCTATGTGTAATATTATGCCTTGCCATGTTTGTATTCTATGTTCGCATATGTACCAAGGACAGATTGGAAGACTAGGCGTTGCCTAAAATCTTTATCCTTGAAAAAATAAGTTTTTGAGTTTTCAAGTTGTGTCAAGCTTGTATGTGTCAAGTATCTGTTTTTCAAATAACCCAGAGACCAAGAGACAGAAAGCCAACTGAAAGCATAATTCCTGACTGCCCTAGAGCAAAAGAGGCCAGGCAAAGCAAAGTCCACAGATAAGTTCACGACGATCTCCTTCTTCGATCGACAGCAAGGTCATCATCCACGTGCCATGGGTTCTCTCTAGCCAGATGGTCGACACAGATCACTATGTGGAGATTGTAAAAGAGTTCGGTGAGAAAGGTTGTCGGCTCACAGACCAGAGCTCTTCAAATTGGGTCGATGACACCTGCACCGGGGCAATGCAGCAGTCCACAATTCCGTCTTGGTGACCAATAGGAATTGTTCGGAAATAATTAAGGAGAGTAATCTTATGGTGTATGGGAGTGATCTTGCTTAATTCAATCGGTCAAGCAGGGGAAGTTACTCTACCATCAGGTACCGATCCACAAAATATAAATGATTACCATCCAGGGTGTGGGGGGTGTATGTGTGTGTGTGTGGGGGGGGGGGGCAATTGCTATCATGTATATTTTTAACATCTGTAGAGTCACTCCTTTCCAAAAATGCAAGATAGCAATATGAAAGTGGTAACTCCAATCTGTCCGTTAACATGGTATTTATAATGGTACCCCTTATTGTGAAGCTTTTGTGGTAAGGGGGGCCCTACAGATGTCAAGACTGTATGATAGCAATTGCCCCCTCAGATGGTAACAATCGCCATCCGAACATGCTGCGTTTGAGTAGATCTAGATGTATACACACTCGGTTTGTGTTTCTCGCCATCAAGCTATATGGGTCAATCTCAATGGGTTTTTTCTTTGCGAGTTCTCGACGTTTTGCAAGTTAGATCAGTTTGTATTCCCTGTTATTTAATTGTTTGCAAATCGTTCACTTGTCGACGCCATTTTTTTGGGCTTTGGTATTTGATTGAGTAAGTAAGGTAAACAACTTTAATTTTCACGAAGTGCTGTCCCCTAGTTGTTTCTTCCGAAAATCGTCTATTAATTTACCGAAATGGGGCATTGACACTGTCCCTCACCCACCCCCACCCCCATCTACAGTCCAGACCTAGCCCCTTGGGACTTCTTTGTTTCTTCCAATCTAAAGGGAAACTTCAGAAAAATCAGTATGTATGGAAAGACAGATTTCCCTGTGTCCCAGAATGGAAACCTGAAGGCTGTAAGATATTCAGATAAACTCTTTCATCCTCTCTTAAATTAAGGCTTAACTCTGGCGACATCGGCCTGCTGGATTCCATGTTGATGGATGATAACGCCAGCCCACACAGAGAACGCAATATAGACCAGTACCTTGGCAATGAATCAGAATCATAAAGGGAATGGAGGGTTGAGCTTGGTCCCCTGAATTAAACCTCATGTACAGTTTGTTTCATTGCAAATGAGAATTTGGGATTGTAACTTTTTAAAAATATTTTAAAATAACTGGCTCTATAAATTGTAACTATGGAATGGTCATCCGAGAGAAAAATGTTTGTTTGAGTTTGTTTGTGTCCATTTGTTAGTATAATTACCTGGTATCCAAAGTTCATTAGTTTTGCGAGTAAGAATCATGTTGGAGAGGTTTAGCTGGGAAGCGTATGTACTATGTGTGTGTGTGTGTGTGTGTGTGTGTGTGTGTGTGTGTGTGTGTGTGTGTGTGTGTGTGTGTGTGTGTGTGTGTGTGTGTGTGTGTGTGTGTGTACAATGTGTGTGTGTCGGTGTCTGTGTGTGTACAATGTGTGTGTGTCATTGTCTGTGTTTGCCACACTGTGTATATTGTTTTCTTTATTTTTTTCTTCTTGCTTTGTATGGGGAAATCCTAACTTTATGGCTCTTGTAATGTTGAATCTACTTCCCATATTTAAGTACATTACCCATGATTGTCATGTGTGTACTTTGCATATTC
>CM065683.1:45420350-45427850 GCA_017654935.2 Phymorhynchus buccinoides | reverse complement strand
TTCAAGGCCCGCATCATCACTCATCAGTCATCTTCGTACCCACCCCACATCCTGTCCAACTCCAACAGATCCCCTCAACTCCCATTCCTGTCCCCACTGTCACAAAACCTTCAAGGCCCGCATCGGACTCATCAGTCATCTTCGTACCCACCCCACATCCTGTCCAACTCCAACAGATCCCCTCAACTCCCATTCCTGTCCCCACTGTCACAAAACCTTCAAGACCCGCATCGGACTCATCAGTCATCTTCGTACCCACCCCACATCCTGTCCAACTCCAACAGATCCCCTCAACTCCCTTTCCTGTCCCCACTGTCACAAAACCTTCAAGGCCCGCATCGGACTCATCAGTCATCTTCGTACCCACCCCACATCCTGTCCAACTCCAACAGATCCCCTCAACTCCCATTCCTGTCCCCACTGTCACAAAACCTTCAAGACCCGCATCATCAGACTCATCAGTCATCTTCGTACCCACCCCACATCCTGTCCAACTCCAACAGATCCCCTCAACTCCCATTCCTGTCCCCACTGTCACAAAACCTTCAAGACCCGCATCGGACTCATCAGTCATCTTCGTACCCACCCCACATCCTGTCCAACTCCAACAGATCCCCTCAACTCCCATTCCTGTCCCCACTGTCACAAAACCTTCAAGGCCCGCATCGGACTCATCAGTCATCTTCGTACCCACCCCACATCCTGTCCAACTCCAACAGATCCCCTCAACTCCCATTCCTGTCCCCACTGTCACAAAACCTTCAAGACCCGCATCGGACTCATCAGTCATCTTCGTACCCACCCCACATCCTGTCCAACTCCAACAGATCCCCTCAACTCCCATTCCTGTCCCCACTGTCACAAAACCTTCAAGGCCCGCATCGGACTCATCAGTCATCTTCGTACCCACCCCACATCCTGTCCAACTCCAACAGATCCCCTCAACTCCCATTCCTGTCCCCACTGTCACAAAACCTTCAAGACCCGCATCGGACTCATCAGTCATCTTCGTACCCACCCCACATCCTGTCCAACTCCAACAGATCCCCTCAACTCCCATTCCTGTCCCCACTGTCACAAAACCTTCAAGACCCGCATCGGACTCATCAGTCATCTTCGTACCCACCCCACATCCTGAACCCTTTGACATTGGAACTGTTGACGGATGGTCTTCATCCCTCGGGACGGACGAACATTATCAGGTGAAATACATATATGTCCGGTTTTTTTAGTTTTCACTGGTCTCTCGCTGCTCTCAGCCAAGACATTCTGATTTTCGAGTAGCGCAAAGGAGACCGAACATTACTTAGGATTTATTTTGGGGGGAAAAAGGTATGAAAATAGGAAGATAATGCAGAAACATAATGCAGATAATGTGTCTGTAGATGGCAGTATGGAAAGGAAAATTGAAGGTCAAAGTAAGTGACAGAATAGAGGAACTTGCTAGCACAGAACATCCAGAAGGTGAGTGAACTATTGTACTGAAATACCCCCCGGTATCCCCACGGGTGATTCCACTTACATTAATGAGCAGGGACGGTATTCATGTCGAGATAGCATGAGACTTAGCATGATGCTAACTTAGAAGCTCTTCCAAAAGTCCTATTAAATCCTATAGGACATTGGAAGAGCTTCTAAGTTAGCATCATGCTAAGTCTCATGCTATCTCGACATGAATACCGTACCTGAACATTTACTTTAGTGTCACACCATTTGGCAAGCTGCAATCTAACTCAATAGAATAGTGAGAAAGAACACTCCAAATGCTCGTTTGAAGCGCTCAATGCCAGGGAAACGACCCTCTTGGTGATAATGAGCACCAGCAGAACATTAATTTTCGATTATGTATAATCAGTTTATGTAAAATAGTTTTAGCTGTGTGTTGTAATCGACTGGCCGGAAGCATACCATTGTTCGCACATACCGCTAGTCCCACACTGTAATTGTACATCCATGAGATGACTAGTCCGACCTACCGCTATTCCCAAAAAACACTCTCTCTCTCTCTCTCTCTCTCTCTCTCTCTCTCTCTCTCTCTCTCTCTCTCTCTCTCTCTCTCTCTCTCTCTCTCTCTCTCTCTCTCTCTCTCTCTCTCTCTCTCTCTCTCTCTCTCTCTCTCTTCGAGAAACACTAACATTCGACCCTCCATAATTTTAGTTTTGTCCTTGGTCATATCTCCTGATGCACTATTTTGCTTATGGCGATGTCAGTATGTATTCACTTTATTTTAGTTGTTTCGTACTCTCCAACAATGTGCCGGATATATGCTAAAATTAATGTTTCAATTTGTCCTTATTTATATTGCAAATGTTTACCGGTCACATACCCTACGCTGCATGTGTTAGCCCCGCTCTATAATGTACATTTGTTTTATACGTGCTTCAACATACATGTGTGCGTATGTGCATGTGTGCCTGTATGCGCGTGCGCGCGCGTGTGTATGTGTGTGTGCGCACGTTTGCGTGCGTGCTGGAATGTTCATGTATGGTTACACGCATGTATGCACGCGCGAGTATTAAAAATTGCGTATGCAAGTTTTATAAATCCATAGTTCAACCAATGTTTGTATTCTAATGCTACCGTTATGTTCGCATCTGAATGGGTAATAGTATGCCTTGCCACGTTTGTGTTCTATGTTAGTACAATATGTATCAAGGACAGATTGGAAGACAAGGCGTTGCCTAAAATCTTTATCCATGAAAAATAAAGTTTAAGTTTTCAATTTCTCTCTCTCTCTCTCTCTCTCTCTCTCTCTCTCTCTCTCTCTCTCTCTCTCTCTCTCTCTCTCTCTCTCTCTCTCTCTCTGTCCCCCCCCCTCTCTCTCTCTCTCTCTCTCTCTCTCTCTCTCTCTCTCTCTCTCTCTCTCTCTCTCTGTTTGTGTCTGTCAAACCCACATAAATGCATGCGCGCCCACACACTCACATACCCACTCACACACTATCCAGTATAATAATAACTACATGTGTATTGCACACGCGCAAAACAACAGCTGCGTGTGGGACTAGCGGTGTGTGGGAACAATGGTATGTCGCCGACTGCCCCCATAGCGTGACATTAAAATAGAACTACAGTGACCTACTCATACTCGTATGTAGGCTTATGTTTTGCCTTGTCGCAAGCAAAGCACGCTCGTTAGTGTAAAAAACAACAACAAGAAAAGAAGCATTTGTGCAGTAAGGCTAGGCATTATATAAATTATGCAAATATATGTCACATTAGAAATCGGAATCCAGTACGATTCGGAATCCTACTAGTACAAATCGGAATTCCGATTTCTACTAGTACAAATCGGAAATCTAATTTCTACTGGCTTTTTTCTAGTACAAAACGGAATTCCGATTTCTACTAGTACAAATCGGAATTCCGATTTCTACTAACAGCCAGTAGAAATCGGAATTCAGTACGATTCGGAATCCTACTAGCACAAATCAGAATTCCGATTTCTACTGGCTTTTTTCTAGTACAAATCGGAATTCTGATTTCTAATAACAGCTAGTAGGAAATGGAATTCAGTACAAATTAGAATCTACATATTAATTTTTAGCAATCGTAAAAGAAGAAAAACAAACAAAAGACAGGGCATAATATTGATATTATAAGAGCAGTGATCACTGAGTTCTAAGAAGGAAGAAATTGTTGATCATTGTTTAAGATTTTCCATTGTGTTAATTGTAATCAAGTAAATCAAGTTTGCAGCTCCGCTGCGACAAATCAGTTGTTCAGTCAATTGGTGTTTCAATTTTGACAGAGAGAGTACACCAGTGGCAGTATTTACAACTAAATTCAACGAAGCAAAGATGGAGGATCAGAAGAATAAATGTTATTATCTTTTGAACGAAATGCTTGTCAGTAGTGAGTGGGAGAGAGAAAAAACCGGAAGGTGTGTGTGTGTGGGGGGGGGGGGGGGGGGGGGGGGGGGGGGAGATCATGGAGAGAGAAAAAGAGAGAGACAGAGAGGCAAGGTAGGGAGGGGGCATAGCAATAAATGTTATTAGTGTGTGTGTGTGTTTGCGCAATAACGTAGCTCATGAACTTTGATTTCCCTTGCAATTTTGTTTCTTTTCTTATAATAATGTAATATTGTTTCAAATTTTGTGATTATGAACAGGGCTTTGTTTAAATAATATTATTTTATGTTTATTTGATTTGATTGTAGTGAGTCTTATGTGTATAATGTTAACTTATTTGTGTTTTATTGTCTATGTAAAGCGCTTTGAGCTCCCTGCAAAGGGAATAAAGCGCTATATAAATGTTCATTTATTATTATTATTATTATTATTATTATTATTATTATTATTATTTGATCTATAGGAGAGACAGTCGTGAATATAAAAATAATACAACAGCAACAAACAAAAGACAAATACCAACAGAAAATCAGAGAGAGAGAGCTTTAGACAATTCGACAATTCGACATTTGTATTGCAGGTCCAGTGACAGTCATTTCAGCATTCAGTGGAGAATGTGTGGTACAAAACCAATACTCTTTATTACGCTGTTGTTGGCAATGTCTTTGACTTTGGCATCAAGATTTGGTTTAGAAGTGGTGTGGTTTTGGTGATATTGAAAATAGAATTGTCTTATTTCTGCTGATTTGTAGACATCAGGACATCATGGTTCATTTAACATAACAGTCAATCACTACATATTAAGACTGCTATTGTGAACATGTGTAGAATTCACTCCTTTCATTTTTTCAAGGTTGTTTTAGAGGAGAGAGAGAGAGAGAGAGAGAGAGAGAGAGAGAGAGAGAGAGAGAGAGAGAGAGAGAGAGAGAGAGAGAGAGAGAGAGAGAGAGAGAGAGAGAGAGAGAGAGAGAGAGAGAAAATAAAATCAAATAGTTTGTATTGCCATTAGGAAGGGGTACTGTCAAATAACAGATACCATTTTAGTTGGCATGTAAAGAAAAAGCAGTCTAGTCTTAAACAAATAATAATAGAATCAAGATACGAAATAAGAGTATTCACCAAATATTCCATTTCTTAACACCTCCTACTGTCTGGTTTACCAGCTCACTCCCCTTCACCCTTCCCCCCCCCCCCCTCTCAAACACAAAAGAACACACAGAGAGAGAGAGAGAGAGAGAGAGAGAGAGAGAGAGAGAGAGAGAGAGAGGGGGGGGGGGGGGGAAAGAAAACATCAAAATAAAGGGTGACCGGAATAACGTCGAATGTACGGTTGCGCCTAAGGTCGAAACAAAATGGCATGACTGACAAGTGTGCCTAATGTCGAAAATGTCATGTAAGTTTTACGTTTGAGCCTAAGGTCGAATGCACAGTTGAGCCCAACGTCGAATTTCAAAGTTGTGCCTAAGGTCGAATGTACGGTTGAGCCTAAGGTCGAATGCATCGTTGAGCCTAAGGTCGAATGCACAGTTGAGCCCAACGTCGAATTTCAAAGCTGTGCCTAAGGTCGAATGTACGGTTGAGCCTAAGGTCGAATGCATCGTTGAGCCTAAGGTCGATTGCACAGTTGAGCCCAACGTCGAATTTCAAAGCTGTGCCTAAGGTCGAATGTACGGTTGAGCCTAAGGTCGAATGCAAAGTTGAGCCTAAGGTCGAATGCACAGTTGAGCCCAACGTCGAATTTCAAAGTTGTGCCTAAGGTCGAATGCATTAGTTGAGCCTAACATCTTTGCAATTCGACCTTAGGCTCAACTTTGCATTCGACCTTAGGCTCAACTTTGCATTCGACCTTAGGCTCAACCGTATAATCGACGTTAGGCACAGCTCTGCAATTCGACATTAGGCTGAAGTGTGCATTTACTTTTTTTCGACCTTAAGCACACCTGTACATTCGACCTTAGGCGCAACCGTACTTTCGACCTTATTCCGGATTCCCAAAATAAACGTTAAAGAACATCTCTTTATTCAGTGTGACGTAAGTGTCCCGCGCGACCCCTCTTTCTTTATCTACCCCCCCCCCCCTCCTTTTCTTTTCTCTGTCTGGCCGCCACGTTAATTGCCACCCACCATCTAAAGAAGGCCGATTCCGGGATTGGTCCCTTTCAAGTTCGAATTTTCTCCCTGGTCGGCACGTACCACCTACCGAGGTTATCTCCCTTCACCCCCCCCCCCCTCTTTTCTACCGTCTCATCACAAGAAAGTGACAACCACGGTTATCTCCCTTTGAAGATGGTTTTGCTGTTCCAATCACAAGGTTAGGAATGTCAGGAATGTGCTAAGGATGGAATAGGCGCGTGATTGTTCAGTACATTTAGAACAGCAAAATTGTGACGTGTGGACTGTAATACACCAATAGCAGGCTTTCATTGTTTGAAAGTGAAGGCTATAATTGGAGTGGTGAGAAAAAGTTGTCACACAAGATGCTGAAACGTAGCTAGAGCAACACTCACAACCAGTCATCATAAGCCCACTAGTAAGTATTATTGATGGCAGGTGATTGAGATCTTGTTTGTTTGACCCTAGTTTTGATCTAGATCCTATGTTCAATGATGAATAAGGAGTAGATAGATATGTTATAGAAAAGAAGTGGTAAACATTCTATTCTATTTATGTGCACTGATTATTTGTGTGTGTGTGTGTTTTTGACTTGAACACTTTTGGTACCAGAACCGGAGTTTATGCCTACTAAACCTTTTGTCTATTTTTAGTAGGAAACCTATGGGCCGCAATCTTGCACTATTTTTAGTAGGAAACCTATGGGCCGCAATCTTGCACTTTATGATACCCTTCCTTTCCAGGTGTTGGATGGAGAGTGATGATGGATTGATCACCTTTTATGTTTTACTGATCTCAGTTTGTTAACTGAAATTCAGTTTATTTATTAACTACATGTAGTGCTATTGTACAAGGGAAGCCTTCAAGCCGGTTGGGATTCACTAATTCCCTGCCGACTGAAGCCCCTTGTCTCTAAGCCATAGAGATCTACATCCACCTTCTCCTGTGATTATCAGCAGGGCATCGTGGGCCGGACGGATCATCCCGGACTCCACCAAGCACCAAGACGGGTCCGTCGCCAAGACAACCCGCACCCAGAATCCGCGAGGAGACCACGCCTGAACCGTGCCATCCCGCGAAGCCGTAATAGGAACGACTGGGAGCTACTCTCACCTGACGAGCAAGCCCAGAACTTCAAACAGCTAAGTCTACCTGACTGCGCCAATTATTTGAACTTTCCTACGGACACCGAAAATAATTAGTAACCCTTCCGGCATGGGGCGAACCTTATAGAAAGACAAAAGTCTTGTGAATCCTTTCGGATTTCATTGTGTTTTAACCATATTTTGTTTTGGCGCCATTGAGCTGCTTTATTATTATTGTTGCATAATCTTATGCAGATTTTTGTGAGTAAATAAAATACAAGTGTCAAATAATCCTGAACCCTTTGGTCAGACTGATGAGAGTGGGAGTCTTGTAATTTCATGTAAAACCCTACTTCTCTCTGTCTGCCATTTAGAGCAATTCAACCACTTGTATTTCTTACAACCATCTGACGAGCCAGAACCCGGGCACAAATATAAATTTATTAGATGAAAAG
>CM065683.1:45395350-45415350 GCA_017654935.2 Phymorhynchus buccinoides | reverse complement strand
GATCATGTGTCAAAATCACGGGTTTCACGGGTTTTCCCTCTTATAGCTGGAAATAAATCTTATTTTGACCAGGTCTCACTCCCATATAAATGCTCCCAAATTCAAAGCGAAACATATTTTTTTAAAGAGCAGCCTCAATTTGAAGTTGGGGATATTTGTATGTGGGTCACAGCTACCCAGCAAAAAACAAGGGACTTCATCGTGGTGCGTCAGTGTGTCTTTAAGAATGTTTTTTTTTTTTTTTTAATTATGCAAAACGAAGTCTTTTCACCGAGGGCCTATTCTAATGTTCATGTTCTCTCCACTTTAATCATGCAGTCAAGCGTTACAGTTTACCAAAAGGTATTATGCTGTGCCCTATACGTAAAAGGTACACTCATACTGGTTTTTCTTCCTAGAATATCATCATAATTTTGGATTACTGCTTGTAGTTTTATTATACACACAGATTCGAGATCACTCGCCCTGTTAACTTCATTTCTGTGTCGCCGTGCCACGCCAGGGTGGCTCCTAGACCCCAGCCTTTCAGTTGTTTTTATTCCGTTTGGGGGGGGGGGGGGGGGGGGGAGGTTTAACCCATGGAAATGGCAAAACAAAACAGGAAAAAGATGCACACAAGCGTGGACACATCTATCGAACCATCCATTTATAAACGCGCATAAGTTCGGGTGCAGGCGCGCGCGCACGCACACGCACACACACACACACACACACACACACACACATATATATATATATATATATATATATATATATATATATATATATATATATATATGGCACACACACACACACACACACACATACACACACACACACACATAATTATGGCACACACACACACACGCATACACACACACACACACACACACACACACACACACACACACACACGACACACACACACACACACACACACACACACACACACACACACACACACACACACACACACACGGCACGCATTACACATGACACGCACGCGCGCACGCACACACATTAACACTTACCAACACGTACATAATATGTGCAATAAAAAAAAAAGCCACCAAAAATACGAAACGAGTGGAAACATATTATGGGGAACGTTAACGCGTTGGTCAGTGGGAAGACGAAAGTTATGCAAAATGTTCTTCAAGATCGAAACAGACTCATGCAGAACATCGACCCTCTCTCTCTACTTCACCAAAATAGAGTTGTACGGAAATACACCGCTCTTGTCGTTTCTTTCCCCATTCCGAACAGCTGTGCATGTACATTACTGAAACTGACACCATTGAAAATCGTTTCTGTCGTCACCCTTTAGCCCAGTTTAGACCTACTGCGCAGGCTCCGATGCAAAAACGGTTTCGAGTTTTCTCCATCGCTTTGTTTTCTTCAGCGAAGAGCAAAGGGCCATCCGCACGTCCACTGAAATCGTACGACTGTACGATACGATTCGATTTTAGCTGGAGTGGTTGGTCCGTAAGCCCCCCCCCCCCCCCCCCCCCCCAATCCATAACAGGGATATAATGTGTGTACATTACGCACACCCTTCTACTTCTGAGCAAATGCTTTTATTTGAAATGAAGCGTTTACATTACTGTGTTATTGATAATGATTACCTTGTAGAACATGGGTGACGCGCGTCTGGCTGCGACGCGCTCTCCGGGTGGGAGCAATCCGAATCTCACAGAGACGGCTCTGTGACTATAAAGTACCAAAATACCAAATACCCTGTCATGCCCCACATGGCCGAAAGGCCGAAGAGGACGTAACATCCTATTATGACTATCACCCTGTCATGCCCCACATGGCCGAAAGGCCGAAGAGGACGTAACATCCTATATGACTATTACCCTGTCATGCCCCACATGGCCGAAAGGCCGAAAGGCCGAAGAGGACGTAACATCCTATTATGACTATCACCCTGTCATGCCCCACATGGCCGAAAGGCCGAAGAGGACGTAACATCCTATTATGACTATTACCCTGTCATGCCCCACATGGCCGAAAGGCCGAAGAGGACGTAACATCCTATTATGACTATGACCCTGTCATGCCCCACATGGCCGAAAGGCCGAAGAGGACGTAACATCCTATTATGACTATTACCCTGTCATGCCCCACATGGCCGAAAGGCCGAAGAGGACGTAACATCCTATTATGACTATCACCCTGTCATGCCCCACATGGCCGAAAGGCCGAAGAGGACGTAACATCCTATTATGACTATCACCCTGTCATGCCCCACATGGCCGAAAGGCCGAAGAGGACGTAACATCCTATTATGACTATTACCCTGTCATGCCCCACATGGCCGAAAGGCCGAAGAGGACGTAAAACATCCTATTATGACTATTACCCTGTCATGCCCCACATGGCCGAAAGGCCGAAGAGGACGTAACATCCTATTATGACTATTACCCTGTCATGCCCCACATGGCCGAAAGGCCGAAGAGGACGTAACATCCTATTATGACTATCACCCTGTCATGCCCCACATGGCCGAAAGGCCGAAGAGGACGTAACATCCTATATGACTATTACCCTGTCATGCCCCACATGGCCGAAAGGCCGAAGAGGACGTAACATCCTATTATGACTATTACCCTTGTCATGCCCCACATGGCCGAAAGGCCGAAGAGGACGTAACATCCTATTATGACTATTACCCTGTCATGCCCCACATGGCCGAAAGGCCGAAGTGGACGTAACATCCTATTATGACTATTACCCTGTCATGCCCCACATGGCCGAAAGGCCGAAGAGGACGTAACATCCTATTATGACTATTACCCTGTCATGCTCCACATGGCCGAAAGGCCGAAGAGGACGTAACATCCTATTATGACTATCACCCTGTCATGCCCCACATGGCCGAAAGGCCGAAGAGGACGTAACATCCTATTATGACTATCACCCTGTCATGCCCCACATGGCCGAAAGGCCGAAAGAGGACGTAACATCCTATATGACTATTACCCTGTCATGCCCCACATGGCCGAAAGGCCGAAGAGGACGTAACATCCTATTATGACTATCACCCTGTCATGCCCCACATGGCCGAAAGGCCGAAGAGGACGTAACATCCTATTATGACTATTACCCTGTCATGCCCCACATGGCCGAAAGGCCGAAGAGGACGTAACATCCTATTATGACTATTACCCTGTCATGCCCCACATGGCCGAAAGGCCGAAGAGGACGTAACATCCTATTATGACTATTACCCTGTCATGCCCCACATGGCCGAAAGGCCGAAGAGGACGTAACATCCTATTATGACTATTACCCTGTCATGCCCCACATGGCCGAAAGGCCGAAGAGGACGTAACATCCTATTATGACTATTACCCTGTCATGCTCCACATGGCCGAAAGGCCGAAGAGGACGTAACATCCTATTATGACTATTACCCTGTCATGCCCCACATGGCCGAAAGGCCGAAGAGGACGTAACATCCTATTATGACTATCACCCTGTCATGCCCCACATGGCCGAAAGGCCGAAGAGGACGTAACATCCTATTATGACTATTACCCTGTCATGCCCCACATGGCCGAAAGGCCGAAGAGGACGTAACATCCTATTATGACTATCACCCTGTCATGCCCCACATGGCCGAAAGGCCGAAGAGGACGTAACATCCTATTATGACTATTACCCTGTCATGCCCCACATGGCCGAAAGGCCGAAGAGGACGTAACATCCTATTATGACTATTACCCTGTCATGCCCCACATGGCCGAAAGGCCGAAGAGGACGTAACATCCTATTATGACTATTACCCTGTCATGCTCCACATGGCCGAAAGGCCGAAGAGGACGTAACATCCTATTATGACTATTACCCTGTCATGCCCCACATGGCCGAAAGGCCGAAGAGGACGTAACATCCTATTATGACTATCACCCTGTCATGCTCCACATGGCCGAAAGGCCGAAGAGGACGTAACATCCTATTATGACTATTACCCTGTCATGCCCCACATGGCCGAAAGGCCGAAGAGGACGTAACATCCTATTATGACTATCACCCTGTCATGGCCCACATGGCCGAAAGGCCGAAGAGGACGTAACATCCTATATGACTATTACCCTGTCATGCCCCACATGGCCGAAAGGCCGAAGAGGACGTAACATCCTATTATGACTATTACCCTGTCATGTTTTCGCTTTGGAAATGTTTACCAAGAAGCAACATTTTGTTTGTTTTGTTGTTGTTGTTTTTTGTTGCTGTCCCATCTTCTGGGCCGTTGCTCCCACGCCGCTCATTCCGAATCCCAATTCGCAGCCACACCCCAGTTTGAAGCAACATTCTGCCATTGTCCGGAGAAGATAGCACACTAGGAGTAGGGCCAATTTTCAGTTTTCGTCAAACTGAAAGAGAAGCAGACTTTGAGGCTTCAGGGTCGTAAACACGAGAGGGGGGGGGGGTGGGGGGGGGGGGGGTGTTTTTATCCAACGTACTCGTTTGCCGATCACAGATGTTGAAGGCGTGGCTGTGCCACAGTTGAGCTGTACACGTTATATTCTTGCACTAAGCATAAGATTATAACGAGAGCGTTACGACGCTAGATCACCAGCTGCGCGGCAGTATTTTCGACTGCATGCAGTGCTTCGTCTCGCAGCTGGCATTAGTTAGGTAACGATATCATAATGTGAATAAAGGCCCAAATGCTCGGCAGCATTTTCGTCTCCTATGATCTTGACCTTTGACCTATGACCTTCATTTTTCAAACCTGGCCAACATGACCTTGACCTTTGACCTAAGACCTTTATTTTCGAACTTGGCCTAGATATCTTTAGTACCTATCTTCATGCAAAATGTAAGCGTCCTAGGTCACTCTGTTCAAACGTTAGCCAGATGCTCGGCCGCATTTTCTGTTCCAGTACATTGACCTTTGCCCTATGACCTTCATTTTCAACCGTGGCCTACATAGTCTTAGTACCTATCCGCATGCATAATTTGAGCGTCCTAGGTCCCTCCGTCCAAACGCTATCGTGGTAACAAACATAGATGGCCACAGACAGCAGTGAAAACATTACCAGCTTCGCTCTCTTCGTTCGTGGCTGGTAAATAAAATGACAACAACAAGAAGTCGATTGCTAGAAATAGAGCCTTTTCATCTGACAAAAGATAGTGCATTGGTTACTGTCACGTGGAGGGTTTGTTGTATTCGGTTTTGCTTTAAGAAATGCTTACAATATTCATAGAGGGACAACGCTCGTTATTCACTACATTCCATACCAAAACAAAAGGATAAATCAAACATCAACAACGTTCATCATTATGATCATCATCGTGCAATTACGTACTAGGCTTACCCAGGATGATGTCACGAGTTTGTGACATTGTTCTTCTGAACGGACAGAGAAAGGCACAGTCTACCACTCGATCACAAAGGACCCCGAGGACTTTCTCCTTCTTCTCACCTAAGGGAGACAACCTACTCGTGAAATCCGTGCAACCCGTGCTAGCTCTGACCTCTCGCGAGACTCCACATTCAACTTGCGACTTCATGAGCTTTCAACCGGTCGAACGTCACTCCATAGTTTTCCTTCAGTTAACCAACATAAATGATAATAATAATGAAGAAAACTTATATAGCGCACATTCCAGGCTAGCTGCTCATGGCGCTTTACAAAAAAATAAATTTAATCAAATCACATCAATACCCATGCCCGCACGCACACAAGCACACACACTGACGAACATAGCATATCATTTACACGCGCATGCACACATACATACAGTACATACATACATACATACGTACGTACGTTCGTACATACATACATACACACAGACACAAACACACACACATCCCCACACACGTGCATAAGCACATGCCAGCGCGCGCATGCACACACACACTTTCTGTCTCCCAACTTTCCCATGCCATTCATCATCCACACACGCTTTCATTCTCACAATCCGATCATGGTGGACAGTAGTGTTCAGAGAATAGATGAGTTTTCAGGTTGGTTTTGAAAACCGACAGGGAGTTGGAATGTCTGAGAGACAGAGGGAGTTTGTTCCAAGTAGCTGGGGCCTGAAAAGAAAAGGATCTCTCGCCATAAGTTTTCGTTTTAATTGAGGGAGGCTGTAGAATACGAGAATCAGAAGAAGAACGAAGCTGACGAGATGGAATGTAAGTATGAAGTAGATCAGACAGGTAAGTAGGAGCAGAGCCAGAAATGACAGCAAAGGTAAGAGCAGAAAGCTTGTAGTTGATCCTGCTGGAGATTGGCAACCAGTGCAGAGAGTGCAGAAGGGGAGAAACATGTTCAAACTTGGAGGACTTAAGGATTAGTCGTGCAGCATTATTTTGGATTCTTTGGAGTTTGTTGAGAAGGTAGTTTGGAAGGCCAGCAAGAAGAGAGTTGCAATAATCTATTCTCGAGAGGACAAATGCACAGGTTTTTGTGGCATCAGTGGAGAGATAGTGACGAACAGAACTAATCTTACGAAGCTCAAAATAGGCAGATCTGCAGATATTAGACACATGCTGCTGAAGGGAGAGACTTTGATCCAAAGTGACACCAAGACTGCGGACAGAAGAGGAGAAGGAGATAGTGTTGTTGTTGATTGTGACAGAGCCTGGAAGGGTAGAAAGATTGAGCATTTTCTTTGGGCATGCTAACATAATTTCAGTTTTTTCTTCATTAAGTTGCAGCTTGTTGTGGGTCATCCAGATTTTAAGGTCAAGTATGCACTCCTGTGTCCGCGATACCAGCCCATCGACTTCAGCAAGAGTGGCCGACTGATATACTTCTGTATCGTCCGCAAAACTCTCATGAGACAAGGCATGTTGACTGATAACATCGGACACAGGAGCAGCATAGAGCACAAAAAGAATGGGTCCCAGAACAGAACCCTGTGGGACACCATACAAAAGGGGGGACGGCTCAGAGTATCTGCCACTAACACAAACTGTCTGCTTACGATTAGCCAAGTAGCTATCAAACCATCGCTTCATCCTTTCTCCTTTCATCGTTTTGTCCACCTACGGCCGCCCAGTGCTGAGGTGTGGTGAGGACCACGTCCCTGAAGGATCCTGAAATCAACTTTTACCCTGCACGAGTCCTAAGTCGTTAGGGTAGCGAAGCTGCAGAGCTTCGGCAGACACCGTTTCTTCTCTTCATCCTCATCGCCATCTTCACCCCTTTTCATTTGGTTCCTCATCGTCCTCCTTTCCCCGTCATCGTCCCTGGCGTTCACTGGAGTCCTGGAAGAAAGCTGTGGCCGGTCCGGAACCCCTTCCACCTGCTCGCGCTTACCTCGAGCCCTTGGCGAGACCAGAGCTGCGACTGTCTTGTGGGGAGGATTCTTCTTCTTCATTCCGCCACTTGGAAGTTTGGTCAGTAGCTGCATAAAATTAGTATTAATCCCGTTAAAAGTCGTACAACAACGCGCGCGCAACAATGTAGAATAGCTAGTTATAGGTTTGCTAACATGTATATTTGTGTGCGTTTTCTTTGGTTCATTTTCTTATTATTTTCTTGATTTTTGCATAAGGGGCTAAGGAACTGACTGGCTGGGTCGTGACTTGTCAGTTGGATAGGTTTTTGCCGGTTGTAGAATTTGGTACTTGAACTCGGCACATGTTTTTGAATCAATGTTTTTGCTCGCCATTGTGTGTTTAGGCCGTACAAATCGTTTTTCGGTGCAAAGTGTATTTGAGTTCACAGAGACTCAGAATCCTAAATGCGTGCACGCGCGCGCATTATTCCTTGTTGCGGTATATGTTTAGCCTCGCGGCCTATGTTTAGCCTCGCGGCCTATGTTTAGCCTCGCGGTATATGTTTACCCTCGCGGCCTATGTTTAGCCTCGCGGCCATCGTCCTAGCTGAATTAGGTATTAAGAGACTCTGCGGAGAGCTGGATAACAGAGGGTTATTCCAGTTGCGCTTCTAGCTATGCTGATAGGGGCTTTGTAAAGCGTTCATCCCCGTTTCTGTTTTTATTTTTGAGAGAAAGTGTCATTAATGTTTTCAAGGCTTTTTGACTTTTTGAAGTACATTGTGGATTGTTATTTTGGGGAAATACATTCTTTCCCTGTAGTTCATCCGCCTTTTGGGAGAAATGAGAATGGAAAGGACATATTTTTGGTGGTGAAATTTTATGTAATATTTTCAGAAGAATTTAAGTGTCCATTCTTGTACCTGAAAAGCTGTGAAATTTTCAGAAGAATGTAATTGTTAATTTTTGTATTTGAAAGGCCAGAATTTTCTAAATGTATGAAAGCCTTGTTGTTCCAGAAAAAGTGAAACCTTTTAGTTAATCCTTTTGATGAAATATTACCCCTAGACTGAGTCGTGTGAAAAGGATTGTAAAGAAAGTGTTGTTCAGCGTTTTGGGGGGTTCTTGGAGAGAACCAAGTTTAAAGAGTGGGTTTTTACATCCCTGAAGAGGACTGTTGGGGAATTTGTTTTTGGGGAAACACAAACTGTTGTTACTATGGGTGTTCAAATCCAGGTTTTTGTTTTGGTTTTTCCTACAGTCCTGAGCCTGAACCTGACCTGACCTGACCTGTTGCTGCCTGGTTGACCGCCCGGTCAACCGCTTTTTTCTCCGTTTCCGGCTGTGAGAGGCCGCCCGCCTTTCCGTCTGGCCCCGTGTTAGGCCCGATCCGTGGGCCTGTCTGTGCGTTTGGGCCTGGCTTCGTCCGTTCCCGTTGAGGAGTCTGGGGGCGACCTCTGCCGTTTCTCCTTTTTTGTTTCTGCTGCTGTAGCCTGCCCCAGGAGGGGCAGCAGTTTTTTTCTTCTACTGACTTTAGTTTTCCCTTTGTCTTCTTCTTCCTCTTCTTCGGACGCTCTGCTGTTTGTTTTGTTGGACACCCCTTCTTCGTCTGCCTTTTCGTCGTTTTCTCTTCAATTTGTGTTTCTGCATACAAACTTTCTTTTAGTTAATTAGTTAAGTTGCCGGCTTTAGTTTATTCTTTGGACAAACTTTTGAATGCCTTGTATATTATGTAGATAATTTGTTAAACATTGAGTGTATTGAATTGTGTAAGTGTGTGTCTGCTTGGTTATAATAAATAGTCTTGTTTTGTATTGTATTTCCGGTGTGCGCGTGTGCCTTCTCCTGTGAGCTTGTCTGTTTGGGCGTGCGAGACTCTCCTCGGGGTTCGCGATTTACCTCTCCCGATCTCTGATCAAGATCGAGCGGGGGATTTCGTGACAGATGCTGAAGCAGTACACTTGAAAAACAAGCACGAAATCGCAATAGTTTGTGGCACGCGGTCTATTTTTACCACTCCAATCATGAGTTACCTCCCCTGGCTTTTCAATAATTTTAATCTGTAAACCAGAATGTTATCTCTGCACCCTTTCGTAACTTTTTATATCTTTTGGAAAACATTTAAAACTATGTATCCTACTTATGCTCATCGAAAGAAGCACCGCATACTCGTCGTGTCTGTTGTAGTGTCTGTATTACATATGTTTATTATTTTGTACGCTTTTAAAATACATCATTTTAAAGAGCGGCCAGAAGTGTAGCCTCGATTTGAAGTGCGTTTAATTCTGATTGCTTCTCGGCCTTTTGGCTAAGATAGTGATTAGGGAACATAAATCTTTGTTTATAACCTGGGACTGTATTCATGTCAAGATAGCATGAGACTTAGCATGATGCTAACTTAGAAGCTCTTCCAAAAGTCCTATTAAATCCTATAGGACATTGGAAGAGCTTCTAAGTTAGCATCATGCTAAGTCTCATGCTATCTCAACATGAATACCGTCCCTGGTTGGTTTGTTCAGCCCGTCGTACATGGCGAAAGCCGATACGCGACGTTAAACTGAACTTCCATCCATCCATCCATTAGAAGTGCGACAATTTTGTCAAGATGTGCGACAATTTTGGACCGACAGACCGACCGACAAAGTGAGTTATAGGTTTGTGGCTTGAGCCACAAACAACAACCCACAACAAAAAACGTACTTTTTATGCATTATACATGCAACATGGCTGTGGGGTCTGGGTGCCCCTGGCTCAAACGGGGGGTGCACGTCCATCAATACATTTCGCCTGTATCTTCCTAACCTCTAAATCTATCCACCTCAAACCTCTCCAATATTTTGCCAGGCTCCTTTTATTTTAATTCTCACCAGGATCCAAACAGTAGGATGTATCATATTGCATATTGCATACTTGTATCCCGTTACATCCAGATTTTGACCATTTGTTTTAAAGTTATAACGCTCGCGCATCTCTGTCAAAGGAAATGAAAGAGTAAATCACCATGACCCAGATTCAATATCTATATTATCATTGTGAATACAGCAGTATTGATTATTACATTAGGTATTAGGTATTAGGTACTTTATAGTCACAGAGGCGTCTGTGAAATTCGGGTTGCTCCCACATCTAGATTGTTTACAATTTCTTTTAGAAGGGCAATGCTAGTCACATGACGACGCTTTTGAGATTGCGATTAAATTCAGTTTCCTTTTCGTTGGTCGTACCCCCCCCCCTCCCCCTTCCTCCTCTTTACACACCATCACCACCCAGCACACACATACACACACACACACACACACACACACGTTTAAAGTTATTCCCCTCACGTCTCCAGTCATCCTTTTTCCACAGTCCCATTTCTCTACTGTTATACAATAACAGTTAAATGCGATTGACATTGACATTCTTCTTCTTCTTCTTCCTCTTCTTCTATTTATTTTTTGGAGCGTTTATACTTTTCTCATTTTCTTTAGAAGACAGTGAGAGGTCTTCAAAATGGCAAGTCTACTTTCCCCCAAAACCGGTTCGGATATTATCTTAGTTTTTTGGGTTTTTTCCAGTACCCACCTTCGTGTCGTCTATTTTTTCTCTCTCAAGATTGTTACTTGATTGTAGGTCTAGTTTCCATGCGGTCCGTCATGTCCCCCCCCCCCCCCCCCCCCCCCCCCCCACTGAACTACTACCAATACCGTTATTTCCCTCCTCTCCTCTTTATAAAAGCCAGCCACACTGTTTACGAGTTGACACCAATATGATACGATTGCGACGATGTATGTGATCCATGATTCACGCGAAATACTTCCGTCTAAAATAAACCTATTTTCTGTTCACTCTACTCGTGCAGAACCCAATACACGAATCAAGTCAAATGTCCGATACACAAAATAATATATTTGATCAGGTTCGTGTACGGGAGGGATACTACGAATACTTATAGTGAACATAACTAGTAGGATTTCATCATTCATTTTAGGCAGTAGAATTTTACGTCGATCATGCCCCACACTTGTCACAATCGGGCAGAACTGAATCGAATCGTATGCGAAGACAAATCTGTTTAACGTCCTCCGGTTTGAAACAGACACATAATTACGGGACATTCGTAGATATAAAGATGGTGTGAACGATCCTGGAGGCAATGCTCGGAGGCAGTGCAGCATGGGCAAGAATTCAAGGGACCTAACCATATAAAATTTTAAAAAATCAGCCCCAAAGTGAGATACGAGGTTTTGATAGGATACTGACGATCTAAAGATGGTGGGAACGATCCTGGAGGCAATGCCCGGAGGCAGTGCAACACCGAGAAAGTCCTGAATGCTTAACGACACAGATATGATTGTGAATCGAATCGTATGCAGTGTGGCTGGTCCTTTAGTGTTCTTCCACCTCCTTCCCCCAGTCCCCAGTCTCGTGGCTTTTCATTGGTCTGCTCCCGTGGCAGACTAGCTCTTAGCTCTGTCCAGCACTCCGTCTAACTTGTCAGAGGACTTGAAAGACGTCTGTGAAATGAGCACACATTATCCAGGGGATGATTGGCTTGTTTGATGTACTGTCTTAATATGCGTGTATCCGTGTGGCTGCGCGTGTGCGTGCTTGTGTGCGTGAGTGTGTGTGTGTGTGTGTGTGTGTGTGTGTGTGGGGGGGGGGGGGTGAGAGAGAGTTTGTGTGTCATTGTGTGTGTGTGTGTGTGTGTGTGTGTGTGTGTGTGTGTGTGTGTGTGTGTGTGTGTGTGTGTGTGTGTGTGTGTGTGTGTGTGTGTGTGTGTGTGTGTGTGTGTGTAAGTCTGTTTGTGTGTGTGTGTGTGTGTGTCTGATTGTGTGTGTGTGTATGTGTGTGTGTGTGTGTGTGTTGTGTGTGTGTGTGTGTGTGTGTGTGTGTGTGTGTGTGTGTGTGTGTTTGTGTGTGATTGTGTGTGTCTGTGTGATTGTGTGTGTGTGTGTGTGTGTGTGTGTGTGTGTCTGATGTGTGTGTGTGTGTGTGTGTGTGTGTGTGTGTGGCGCAGCAATGGCGGCGGTGCGTCTACATGGCGGATCAGTCCGGATTTCATAGACACGAATCTTTGTGACTAGAAAATACCAAATACCAAATAATCATGTTCTATAATGTGAAAACGAACTGAAGCAGATGAAAAGCATGCATTTCCCGTACACCGTCTCACCGTTGGTGGTGGGTGGCGGGAGGGGGGATGGGTGTATGAATGTGTAGTTTTACTTTCTTTTTTCTTTTTTATTCTTTTTCCCCTTCTTGCTTTTGTTCATTACTTGAAGTTTTAGTTATGCTTTTCTTCTTTTGTTTCGAGGGCAAGATGTAAACAAGCCCACTGTGTGCTTATTCTTTTCCCTCAATAAACAAATGTTTCAAATGTTTCTCTCTCTCCATTCGTTTAATCTCTTTTTTGTTTAACCCAGCACCAAAACTTCCATCACTAAAACGAACTCAAATGAAGACATTGATCTAGAGGTGGGGAAAAGTCTGGAACTAGAACCTGCCTTGAATTAATGATGACATAGAACTAGGGAACGTCTCTCCTCCACACCCACCACACGCCTCATAAATCATCGCTCCCTCTAAAAGCAATCAACCGTCCATAAGGGTCACTGACCGACTGGACGCTAATCTCACTTTCTCTAAAGCCTTCTCTGCTTTGACCCTCTCACTAGTAATTAACATGACAGACGAAGCATCAATCACAGAAAACAATAAGACCAGGGTGGTGGTGGTGGTGGTGGTGAGAATGAAGAGAGGGAGAGGTGTGGGAGGCTTGAACGATGAGGTGTGGAAGGTCATGGTTGCTTTTCTTGTGTTGTTATTTGTTCCTGTGTGAACTACACCCATTTATCTCAATCCATTTCAAGGTTTCTTTGAAGGAGAAGGGTTGGCAACTGCAAATGCTTTGCTATAAAGTAATTAACATATCTTTTGGAAATGACCAGAAGAGAAAGCAATAACACATTAAAAAAAAATCCGAATAAAAACGAACAATAAACGAAGCTAATGCATTGCTGTAGATAAAACGACACTGTTTTATTTTTGTTTATTTTTTAAATTCAGAATCACGTTAAATATTATATAAACAAATAGAGGCATACGTACCAAAACCAAGTCAGATGATATTCATCTGAACAAATCAAGGGTATATTTTATGCTTTATTTTATAACATCATTTAGCTGGATATAAAAACAAAAACATCAATAATAACGCTTTTCATTATGATAACGATTTCTGTTTCACTTTCAAAAGCGCCCCTTTTTACGAACTGCGAAGAGTTATTTCGTTGTTGATGGCATTCTGTGCGCGCAGACAGTTTAGGATATTATTATTTATTTTACGGTGCAATTTCAAAGGTTCCGAAAAGCATATAGGTGTATGTGTCAATAAGCTTGTGTGCACAGGCTTTATAATTTAAGTTAATGTTACCTTGCGGCCTAAGCATACTTTTTTTTTTTTTAAAGTGTAATGAGAGTTAGCACGCGCTTGAGATGAAGTGCAAGCAGCGCAGTCGAAACCCTGATTTAACTTTCAGTTCAAAAGATAGTGGGCTCGGATATTGACAGTCCAGACTGAAATGCTATCAGCCGCTCCCATTCATTCCACCCACCAATTAGTAGCCTATCAGTCATACGAGGCGACAGACCAATAGTTTAAAGAGTACGACGACTTTAATGGAATCTTAACCTCAGTTTAACTTTTAAGGGAGGAAAACGATAATAAACATTAAGATAGTATAAGGTGGGTTTTTTTTAGCATTCTTAACAGTTTTGAGTAGCCAAGCAATAGTTTAAAGAGTGCAATGATTTTGAAGGAATCTTAAAGTCGGTTTGATTTTCAAGGGACAAAAACACATAGGCCCTAATTAAGACTCGTTTAGTTGTCCCCCCCCCCCCTCCTCCTCCTAACATTTCTAAACGTTTCGCGTAGCCTATCATCAACATGCCGTGCTGATTCATGCACGCGCCACATTCATCATCACGTCACCAGTCTGGTAAACGATATGGCTGATTGTTGACCATGCCTAGAAACTATGCCTACATTTTGAAAGATGGTTCTGTCCTGTCTCTTCATTAGCGTCGGTCCTGAAACGAGTACTATTCTACCGGAAGCACCTGTGACTGTCTAGACGTCTATTCTCATCCGTTGTCTGCTGTCCGTTCCGTCATTGCATTGGCCTTTTGAGGAGAGTGTGCGTCTACTAATTATTATGATAGGGCCACTTGGGTCAAGTCAGTTCGAATACTGTTAATGTTGGATTTTCATTCTTTTTTTTTGTTTTTAGATATTTACACATACACGTGCGCGCGCATACACACGCGCCCACGCACGCGCACAGACACAGGCTCAAACACACACACACACACATATACAGACACACACACACACATATACAGACGCACACACGCGCGCACGCACACACACACACACACACACACACACACACACACACACACACACACAGAGGCACAGGCTCACACGCACGCACTCACGCACGCACACACACGCACACACACGCACACACACACACAAACACAAACACAAACACACACACACACTTTAAATTATATCAATCGGAAAGAAAAAAACAACACACACACATATATACTTCACACAAACAGGCACATACTCTCACACACGCAGATATGTAGAGAGGAGCGCACAGACACACAGAGACACAGAGAAACACACACACACACGCACACGCACACGCACGCACACGCACGCGCACGCGCGCGCACGCGCACGCGCGCGCACGCACATACACACACTTTAAATTATATCAATCGAAAACAACCACCCACATACACACACAAACACACACACACATACAAACCAACAACAACAAGACACTCAAAACAAGAGACACACAAATGGCGTCCAATTTAACAGAAAGAGACATTTGGTTTGGGTTGACAGAGAGGCAATCGTTGTTGACAGAGACAAAAAACAAAACAAACGGTCAAAAAAAGAACATAGACGGACAAAGGAACCAGAATGTAGTCATTTCTCTAAAAGCACCATTCTACTCAGACTAATCTCAATAATACGAACCAGTCCACGTTTGTTTCTTCTGCGTAACTTAGCTCGCTTTCTGTCCAGGTGGAATCGAAGTTAATGATGATCAACTGGAGTAGAATAATCACCCTTTCTACTTTTCTTGTCTCTCTTGTATTCTCTCTAAGTCTTACATCTTGCTTTGATGAAACTTGTCTGTGTCCAATGTCTGTATTTGTGAACCTCAGAAACAAAACCAGTTAACGTTAACTTTTTGTGTTCTGAAGAAGAAGAAAAAAAAGTGCTGATTTACTTTTTATCCCAATGGGGGAGGGACAGTGCCTTATACAAAGACAGCTGTTTCGATCTGTGAAGATCTCACCAGTTTGCATGATCGGCCTACATGAACAGCACATTTTATTTTATTTTTAAATTCAGAACACGGAACATTTTTATAAAGTTAACTGGTTTTGTTTCTGAGGTTCACAAATACAGACATTGGACACAGAAAAGTTTTATCAAATCAAATTATTCTGCATTTCAAATGCACCAACTTTTCAGTCCTTTGGAGTAGGGGTACGGAGCTCAGCTATTCACTGAGATTTCTCTTCCATAAGGCTTACATCTTGTTGCACTTTAACGTTTTCATTCAGCTACCAGTTGAAAGTGACAGAAATGGGTCAAGCGTTCTAAAACTGGCATTAGTTGAAATATGAGTTATTTTCTTTGTTATAATCAATGTTTTTCCATCATAGTGACAATGATTGATTTGATTCTCATTTATGTTAAGCATAATTGCATTAGAATAACAACCACAGAGCATTTCATAATTAATTCCTTTTTTTTTCAGTGACGTCATTTCCACACAATGCACTGTGCATATTCGTTTAAGTCCGGTCAAACAGCAGACCATTCACAATTGTTTTCTTTTGTTTGGCGGCTTGATTATTAAAATAATAAATCATATGTGACGTTGTATGAAGAAGAATGCATTGAAACAAACCGTACCTTCGACAAACAAATATATGCGCGGATGTCTTCCTCTTACGGTGACACACCACCACACAAAATGTGAAACGATTCGGTCAAGTGGTTCGGGAGGTATCCTTGGGACAGAAAATCCCAATTTTTAGACCCCTACCACTTTCAATGCCTACCGATCTCCCGGACCGTGGTCGTGACCTTAATCGGTATGCCATCATCGGAACGGCCATAAACCAAAGTACCTCCATGCCAAGTTTCAAGACTCTAGGACCTACGGTGTGGAGGTTATGGCCCCTTAACGATTTTCGGTTTTCAAGGTCGTACGCCAAGGTCAAGGTCAGAATAGCGACAATTATTGTGCGTATGCCTTCCTCTCATAGTGACATACCACCACACACAATTTGAAGCGATTCGGTCAAGCGGTTCGGGAGATAGCCTTGGAACAGAGAGAACAAAACAACAACAACAAAACAAAGAAACATACACGAACGAAAATAGACTCCTTTGCGATCGTAGATCGGCAAAGGACAAACAAATAAACAAACAAACAAACAAACAAACAAACCGGAACGAAAACGACAAACACAGGCATGTATGTTTGCTTACTCAATGTCCATCTTTAAATAACATTTTGATTGTCCTTTGCCGATCTACGATCGCAAAGGATCTATTTTCGTTCGTGTAGCCTATGTTTCCTCTTTTTTTAATTCTTTTTGTCCCCCTGTCTGTCCCAAGGATATCTCCCGAACCGCTTGACCGAATCGCTTCACATTTTGCGTGGTGGTGTGTCACCATGTGAGGAAGGCATCCGCGCAAAACAATTCGCCGTCCTGACCTTGACCTTGGCGTACGACATTGAAAACAGAAAATTTGTAAGGGGCCATAACTTCCACACCGTTGGTCTTCGAGACTTCAAATTTGGCATGGAGGTACTTTGGCTTATGCCCGTTCTGATGATAGCATACCGATCACGGTCAAGGCCAAGGTCCGGGAGATCGGTAGGCCTTGAAAGTGTAGGGGTCTAAATATTGGGTTCTCAGACATATTTTCCACATTTGTACTTCACAGAAGCGCTTCAGATTGTGTGTGGCACTGTATAACCTAGAGTAGAGCATAAATTATCGCCATACTGATCTTGACCTTGAAGTGTGACCTTGAAAACCGAAATTTCCATATTTGCGCTATATATTTTTTGTCCAAGCTGTATCTCGTGAACTAGAAGACAGAATCCCTTCAAATTTTGTGTGAGGATGTGGCACTAAGAATAGAACACATTCGTATATAAATTATCCCTCGGAAATATAATGTCGCCGAGCGGCAGACATGCTTCCGTTTTTCTTCACCCTCCTATATCTCGTGACATACTGTATAGAATCACTCCAACTTTTGTGTGGGTGTGTAAAAAGAAGAGTAGAAGACATTGCAGTACAAATTATGCCACGTGGGATTTCAATGTCGCCGAGCGGCAGACATGTCTCCGACTTAAGGGTGTACACCCCACTAATTAAAGATGTTCATTCCGGTAAAGGAGGGGGTCTAATACTAAACGTAAAAGACATCCTAGCACAAAATGTGCCACGTGGGGCTTAAATGTCGCCGAGCGGCAGACATGTCTCAGTGTCAATGGTGTGCACCCCACCAATTAAGGGTGTGCATCCCAGAAAACGATTTGCACCCAGTCATGGGTGTGTAGGTGCATCACCCAAAGGTCACAAGGAGAACGGGGACCTAAGATGTGAGGGGGAAGGGACGTACAGGGCGGGGCATGTACAGGGCGTAACCGGCAAAGGACATATCTGCCGCTCGGCGATGACCTTGTTTTGACTTTGACACTTATCCACAGAAGCCTGCACAAAAACACACACATAATTATTATCATTTTTAAGTTGTGAAAATATTATCAATCATACGTGGATAAAATATCCATTGTTCTCATTTATCATAGTCTTGACCTTGAAAAAACCCTAAAGTAATTAGTCGATAGCTAATAATTATCCTCTAAAAATTGTACACTAAAAGTGATTGAAATAGACTGAACGGTTTTCAAGAAAACGCGACCGGCTGGCCGGAAGGGCTAAGGAGGGACGCAAGCACGCACGGAAGGACGGACGCACGGACGGATGAAACAAAAACAATACTTCCCGAAGCTTTGCTCGGGAACAAACAACACAACAACACAACAACAGGGCCAAACAAACAATGATGGGCAGGAGGCATAAAAAAAGAACAAGTATGCAAACTTCCGAAGCCGCGTATAAACTTTTTATATGAAGAGACGATAGATATTAACGTTAAGTGATTCTAGACACTAATATAATGACAATAGTTTCGTCTATATGTGCTATTAACTCCTTGACTGCCGTATTATGTATCACGTACTGACTCGATGACATCACTGATGACGTCATCAGATGAAGAGGAATAACTCTGAGATGCTGGCTTTTGCTCTAACACAGTCAAGAGAGTTATATCCCCAGACCATTTTGCCAGATTGGCTCTATCATGGCATGATTTGTACAATTATTTTTTTCTTTAATTTTCTCTGGCAGTCAAGAGGTTAATTGTGGGTCCATTGTCCGAAAGTGGTGTGACTGCGCATGAATTCTTATTTGTGTTCGATGTAGAGCGGTAAGTATACAGGTCTGAGGAGACGGGATAGGGATGGACGTGGGTGAGTAATGTGCGGGAGGGTGTGTGTGTGTGGGTGATAGGAGTTGTTACAGAGAAGGGAAGAGAGGAGGTGGCGATGCTATTTGAAGAAGGGGGCTCTAGTAGGGTGAAAGAAGAAGGGTTAATTGAAGTGACGCTGCGGCTTAATAAGCAATCATATCACTGACAGGCCTTGGGGGGCCCCGGGGAGAGACGTGTGTGTGTGTGTGTGTGTGTGTGTGTGTGTGTGTGCGTGTGTGTGTGCGTGCGTGTGTGTGTGTGTGCGTGTGCGTGCGTGCGTAGTGTGTGTGTGTGTGTGTGTGTGTGTGTGTGTGTGTGTGTGTGTGTGTGTGTGTGTGTGTGTGTGTGTGTGTGTGTGTGTGTGTGAAAGAAAGAGAGAGAGAGAGAGAGAGAGAGAGAGAGAGAGAGAGAGAGAGAGAGAGAGAGAGAGTGAGAGTGAGAGAGAGAGAGAGAGAGAGAGAGAGAGAGAGAGAGAGAGAGAGAGAGAGAGAGAGAGAGAGAGAGAGAGAGTGTCTGTGCGTGCGTTTCTGTATGTGCATGCATCTACGAGTGAGATATGTGCGTGCATGTGCGCCTATGTGTACGCACGCGAATGTGTGTAAAACTGAGGGAAAGGGGAGGAGAGACGGAGAGAAAGATTATGTAAGTGCATGTGTGAGAGATAGAGAGAGAGAGGGGGGGGGGGAAGAAGAGAGAGAGAGAGAGAGGGGGATGAAGAGAGAGAGAGAGAGAGAGAGGGTGTGTGTGTAGACGGTCATGAAAATGATTAGCCCAGTTCTCAGTTGGGGATCTCGAAGCACGTGCTTCCCTCTAACTAACCCTTGCCGAGAAGAGAATTATGCCCCCTAGGCGCTGCATTATTTATACTTTTTGTTTTTCTTCTTCAAAGTTTGAGCTCAAATTATATAGGACCCGTTCCGTTGACGTTGACGTTGACGTTAGAAAACTACGCATACAAATATTGCGTCACTGATGTCCTGTGACGTCAAAGGGGGTCGGTGGCCCTCGTTAAACAATTGTCTGAAGTGGAAGAGAGAGAGAGAGAGAGAGAGAGAGAGAGAGAGAGAATCTATGTGTGCGTGCGTGTGCGTGTGTGTGTGTGTGTGCATGTGTGTGAGAAAGAGAGCGTGTG
>CM065683.1:45367850-45382850 GCA_017654935.2 Phymorhynchus buccinoides | reverse complement strand
ATCTGTTAAACGTCCTCCGGTCAGGAACAGACACATAATGGGACACTAGCAGACATAAAGATGGTGGGAACGATCCTGGAGGCAGTGCAACACAAATCCCGAATTATTATCAATATAGGTATAGCTGACTAAGAGGGTTAAAGTCTTCCTTGTGTGTGTGATTGCGGCTTTATACACGCCCCCAAAGATATTCTAAAAGGGTAAGATGGATTACTTAAAAGCTCGGCGAACCGGGCTGATAGAGTTATCGTTAGTGGGGACGTGTACACTATTCACAGTGGAGGCTATCCAAAAACTCAGACTGGAACTTGAACGGAGAATTCAACTGGCCTATCGATGTGTAAAATGTGTCACGTTTGAAAGGGACATAACCAGTGTTTCTGTCCTCACTACTCATATAGGGAAAAGAGACCGGATGTTTATCTTCCCCTGTACAGTCTTTGACTCCCCAGCGTAACGTAAAAACAATACCCCTGGAAATGTCGGACTTTTAGCACGCATTAATCATAAGAGTGGTCACGGAGCGGATATGAGAACTGGGGTCACCACCGAAGTAAGGGATCGATTCTAATTTCCTTTCTACCACCATGCCTCCTTAATGAGTGTGTCAGTCCTGGTCGGTTCTGGTTAGTTTACGGCACTGTTGTTGGATCGACACGCTTGCATTTTCCGTACGAATAGAAGTGCCCACTTTTTTTTCTGTACTGCAGAATTGTTTCGCAGGTAGCGTGTTGCATAGTTGCTGATCTAGCTAGAACCGAGTTGGGTTGTAATACGTAATCGTAGTGTAATTTAGCCATAATACGTAATCGTAGTGTAATTTAGCCATAATACGTAATCGTAGTGTAATTTAGCCATAATACGTAATCGTAGTGTAATTTAGCCATAATACGTAATCGTAGTGTAATTTAGCCATAATACGTAATCGTAGTGTAATTTAGCCATAATACGTAATCGTAGTGTAATTTAGCCATAATACGTAATCGTAGTGTAATTTAGCCATCACATCGAGATTTCTAAGCAGCCCCTATTTGAGTACGAAATTGTTGCGTTGGCGTCGCGTGATTAATAAAGCATCCTTTTGAGATTGTTCTTAGGGAAAATATCGCGTAATGCGTGTGTGTGTGTGTGTGTGTGTGTGTGTGTGTGTGTGTGTGTGTGTGTGTGTGTGTGTGTGTGTGTGTGTGTGTGTGTGTGTGTGTGTGTGCATGCATGTGTGTGTGAGAGAGAGAGAGAGAGAGAGAGAGAGAGAGAGAGAGAGAGAGAGAGAGAGAGAGAGAGAGAGAGAGAGAGAGAGAGAGAGAGAGAGAGAGAGAGAGAGAGAGAGAGAGAGAGAGAGAGAGAGAGAGAGAGAGAGAGAGAGAGAGAAAGACAGAGAAAGAGAGAGAGAGATTTCTGAAGCATTTTTATTCATTCCAAAGTTTCACAATACGTAATTTTCTCGCGACCAGACAATCCTAAGCGTAATCAGACAAACCTGAATGCATGTAAACACACACACATACATACACGCACACGCACGCACGCACGCGCACGCACACGCACACACGCACACACACACACACACACACACACACACACACACACACACACACACCCCACACACAAAACAACAACCAACAACACACACACATACAGAAAAAACGAAGAGGAAGAGAGAGAGTCAGGTCAAGTCAATGATATAGTTTAATTCTTAGGCCATACCAATCCAACGGAGTAATAAGATATACACAAGAAACATCACAAAGCAGCACGTAAATTATCTGGTCTTACTTTCAAAGCTTTAAACATAAGAACAGCCAACTTTCTAACAATGCCCTTGTTCGTGCAAGAAAGTAATAAGACTAATTTAAACATAGAAGGATGGCTATAATACTGTTTGGAATGATTCATCTTCGAAGGTTATTATGCATCGTACAAACAAACAAAAAGTGGATTTCTGTCCCGGAAATATGATTACAAAATGGACACAATGGAATTTGTCTACTATCTCATGGTTTTCTGTCAATCCCCAAATCTCTGCACCGTAAGTTTGAATTGGTTACACTTGACAATCAAAAAGCTTAGCGAAGATTCTAGGTGAATGCTCGCCAATAGCCCACAACAATTGTACAATGGCAATCACTCCTTTTTTTTAGCTCTCTCAGCAAGATCTGCCATAGCATATACAAAACTCAGTCTTGTAGACAAATAGATACCCAGATATTTGTACATTATTTACGATTTTTAGTTCGTTCCCATTAAAATACAATCTCTGGTTTTCAGCATGGTACCCACCATTCCGTAAACCACTGTGTTTGATAATTGAATGCCATGCCGACCAAAATCAATAACATCTTTTGTAAGTTCGTTAATGAACAGTGGAAATAATACTGGTGAACATACATCCCCTTGTTTCAAGCATCGAGGGTACATAACAACATCAATTAAACATCCAGCAGCTCTCACTCTTTGATCCTACAACATTAGACATGGATTTGTGTACCGTCCTTTCTTTCGCTTTTATTAGTGCTCTGTCTGTCTTCGGGTATGCCTATTTATAAATCCATAACGCATAAGCAACAATAAAAAGTTAGTAATAAACATTAACAGTAACAAATTAAAATATGTAAATGATATGGAAGTGAACGTATCAGAGACACACAGTGTACTCCAATAACATTAATGGCGCTATGATTACATTTGAACAATTGTGAAGAAGAAGAAGAAGAAGAAGAAGAAGAAGAAGAAGAAGAAGAAGAAGAAGAAGAAGAAGAAGAAGAAGAACAAGAACAAGAACAGAAACAAGAACAAGAAGAACAAGAACAAGAACAAGAAGAAAGTCCCTAATTGTCACATCCTTTCTAATATGTTTGTTTGTTTTCACAAATACAAGACATAAATCTTAGTTCTTAATTTGTTGGACACTTTCAAGCTTCTTTGGGGTGCCCACAACGTCAGACAAATGGTCCAATGGGGAAATAGTATGGGAGTAGGAGAACGAAAATGATAGGTGGATAAGATGAGACCAGTAAAAAGGGATTAGACAGGATTATGAGGGTGGGTGGGATGGGTACAGGCAAATTACTGTCAATGAAGAATTTAAAAAAAGACCCAATCCAGCCATTTTCACAATTTATTGGACGGATCCTATCATAAAGAAGCCTTACGAAGGAGCATCTCTCTCTCTTTTCTCTCTCTCTCTCTCTCTCTCTCTCTCTCTCTCTCTCTCTCTCTCTCTCTCTCTCTCTCTCTCTCTCTCTCTCTCTCTCTCTGACAGACCGTCTCCAAAGATACTATTTCATCTTCTTTTCAAGCAGTCCAATATGGGGTTCCCCAAGGATCTGTCTTAGGACTAGTACTTTTTACCATATATATATAAATAATATCCCCCTTCATCTTACTTCATCATGCGAGCTTTTTGCTGACGACACCACAATGCATACAACTGATTTTAATGCTGATTCAGTCTGTGCTGATCTGCAGTGCGACATTGATTATCTAGTAGACTGGACAGAGCAAAATTATATGGCATTGCACCCAATAAAATCTACATTCATGCTAACGACAACAAGGCAAAAGAGGCAACACTTTAACAAATCATTTAAAACACCAACGATCTATGAGAAGCCTCTAGACGAAGTTACTTCACACAAATAACTTGGCTTGTACATTAACAACAACTTATCCTGTCCAAGAAAATATCCAAAAACATATTTCAGCTCAGTAGAACCAAGCACGTTTAAGATCAACATACCCGTAACCTATTCCTCCATGCCTGTATTCAACCTGACATTGATTAAGCATCAACATGTTGGGATTCAGCTAGTACGAACACACTAAAACATGTTGAAATATTATATAGACGCTCTCTGAAACTCGATACTTCTTGAATCATCCTCTCTAGAAACCAATGATTATAAATAACTCAACATACTACCATATGATTTGAAATGTCTACTAAACAAAGGCACCTTTATATACAAGAACATAAATAAGCTAGCGGAAAAAGATATTATCACTAAATGTAAGGTCCATAAAATTCGAAGCAAAACCAATTTAAGAGTGCCCCGCCCCATAACAGATCTGCATAAATCATCCCTTACATTCTCAGGTGGTAAATTGTGGAACGACATCCCCGATGATCGAAAAAAACAAACAACTAGCATAATTATCTTCCTTTCGCAAATCTTATCACAAGTACTTAACGGACAATCTTGTTCATGAGTAATGTTCGTGCATTTTACTTGTTGTTGGTGCACACTACTAATGTCATCAATATATGCCCTGATTCTTTGTAAATCTCTTATATCTCTGTATGTCTCTATCTCTCCATATCTCTGTCCCCCCCTCCCTCTCCCCCTCTCTCTCTCTCACTCTCGTCTCTATTATTCCCGTCTTTATCAATTATGTTGTTCCCTTTAAAGTGCTATTGTTCTGTAGATAAAATATCATTTGTCTCATAGTTGTTTTATATTTTTTTTTATATTTCAATTCAAACCACCAATTCAAATTAACCATTGCTCATAATTGTTCACATCTGCTTTTAATTCTTTTTCCCCCAATTATGTTATTAGCTCATTTCGTCTTTTTGTCATTCGCTTGACTTAATTGTTGTTGTAATTTGGTGTTTTTTTCGCTTGATGCATGGAGTGAGTGTGTGAGAGAGAGGGCATGGTGCAAAAAAGCTATTGGTATTGTAGCTTATCCATTTTACCCTCAATAAAACATTCGTATTCGTAGTCATTCGTATTCGTATTCTCTCTCTCTCTCTCTCTCTCTCTCTCTCTCTCTCTCTCTCTCTCTCTCTCTCTCTCTCTCTCTCTCTCTCTCTCTCTCTCTCTCTTTTGTGTGGATTTCTTGTTATTTGTTATTATTTCCCCAAGGCTGGGTGAAAAAAAACACCTGTCAATGCTTATCTCTTGTTCCCTGGTTAAATAAACTTTCTCTCTCTTCTCTCTCTTTCTCTTTTCGTTTTCGTTTTCTCTCTTCTCTCTCTCTCTCTCTCTCTCTCTCTCTCTCTCTCTCTCTCTCTCTCTCTCTCTCTCTCTCTCTCTCTCTCTCTCTCTCTCTCTCTCTCTCTCTCTCTCTCTCTCTCACGAAATCCGATTAGTTGAGAACGAGGAAGGAAAGCCACGGTGAGAAAAGAAAGGAATCGCCTTTTGTATGTGTGAAGTGTCTAGACTGTCGATAAATTAAAACTGTCCAACTTTTTTTTTAAAAAGAAGAAAAAAAAGAAGAAGAAGGCGCTGACCAAATGCAAACCATTGCCTAGAAAGGCCAGAGCAATTTAGAGAAGAAACAAGCGCGAAATCGCAATAGTTTGTGGCACGCGGTCTATTTTTACCACCCCAACCATGAGTCACCTCCCCTGGCTTTTCAATAATTTTAATCTGTAAACCAGAATGTTATCTCTGCACCATTTCGTAACTTTTTATATCTTTTGGGAAACATTTAAAACTATGTATCCTACTTATACTCATCAAAAGAAGCACCGCATACTCGTCGTGTCTGTTGTAGTGTCTGTATTACGTATGTTTATTATTTTGTACGCTTTTAAAATACATCATGTTAAAGAGCGGCCTCAATTTGAAGTGTAGCCTCGATTTGAAGTGCGACATTTTGTCAAAATGTGCGACAATTTTGGACCGACCGACAGACAGACCGACCGACCGACCAACAAAGTGAGTTATAGGTTTGTGGCTTGAGCCACAAACAAAAAATGTCAGAAGAAACAAAACATAGGGAACAAGCAACACAGTCACATTCGACCTCTTTCCATATTAAACCATGAATAATTTGTCTATAGAAATGGCCAAAGAAAACATAGCAAGGAGGGGGGCAAAGAACGAACAGGGGTTGTATGGGATTTAATCAACAAAAAGGATAGAACAAGGAAAACATAGCTAAACATTCAAACGCATTGGCCTGACAGCAATTCCCTCGTCAAATGCAATGTTACAAGAGCGTGGCTATAGAGAAGAGAAGAGAAGAGAAGAGAGAGAGAGAGAGAGAGAGAGAGAGAGAGAGAGAGAGAGAGAGAGAGAGAGAACTCGAACTCGAACTCGAAATTTTTAATGAGGATAAACTGAGTAAGCAGAAATAGCTTATTTTCATAAGGTCCTCTAAAATAATGACATATGAAATGAATAAATAAATAAATAAATTACAAAACAAACAGAGAGAGAGAGAGAGAGAGAGAGAGAGAGAGAGAGAGAGAGAGAGAGAGAGAGAGAGAGAGAGAGAGAGAGAGAGACAATGAACACTGAAATGTTTTAATGTACATTGGCCATGGGCCACAATACATCACGAGGAAGGGGGAAATCAATACCATCAAGCATAAGAGTTAAAGCTAATCGAAACATCCAAATCTCATTCACACTTCGTTCGCATCAGAAAGAGAGAGAGAGAGAGAGAGAGAGAGAGAGAGAGAGAGAGAGAGAGAGAGAGAGAGAGAGAGAGAGAGAGAGAGAGAGAGAGAGAGAGAGAGAGAGAGAGAGAGAGAGAGAGAAAACACTGAAATGTTTTAATGTACATTGGCCATGGGCCACAATACATCACGAGGAAGGGGGAAATCAATACTATCAAGCATAAGAGTTAAAGCTAATCGAAACATCCAAATCTCATTCACACTTCGTTCGCATCAGAAAGAGAGAGAGAGAGAGAGAGAGAGAGAGAGAGAGAGAGAGAGAGAGAGAGAGAGAGAGAGAGAGAGAGAGAGAGAGAGAGAGAGAGAGAGAGAGAGAGAGAGAGAGAGAGAGAGAGACATACAGACATAAATGCACAGACAGACAGAGAGTCAGACAGACTGACACGCTTTGATTATTGTATGGCTTCACTCGGTTATGCGTTAGAGATATGTTGAATTTAAACGAAGACTCAATAAATATAATAATGGCCACTATTGCGTGGGTTTGAAAAATAGAACAGTGTGCTCAGATTAGGATGCAATTCGCTGAAACCCACTCCTTTATAATTGCTGATTACCAGCCGCGAACGAAGAGAGCGAAGCTGGTAATGTTTTCTGAGGGTTCTGTACCTGGCTGACTGACTATCTGACTATCTATGTTAACACGATAACGTTTGAACGAAGGGACCTAGGACGCTCAACGTTTGCATGCGGATAGGTACTACACAATATCTAGGCCCAGTGCGATGAATGTTATAGGTCAAAGGTCAAGGTCACTGGAGCCGAACATGCTGCCGAACACCTGGCACAATAACGGTGGGACATAGAACGCGCAACTTTTGCATGCGGGTAGATACTAAAAATATCTAGGCCAAGTTCAAAAATGAAGTTCATAGATCAAAGGTCAATGTCACTGGCACCGAAAATGCTGCCGAGCACCTGGCACGATGACGATTGAACGGAGGGACCTATGACACTCACATTGTGCTTGTGGACAAGTACTAAGAATAATAATTATCTCGGCCAAATTAAAAAATGAAGGACATAGGTCAAACATCAAGGTCACTGGAGCCGCAAATGCTGCCGAACATATCAGGCGCCATTTGCACATTACCCTAGGTAAGAGATGTCAACAGCTTCAAAACCCTAGATAAGAGATATCAACAGTTTAAAAACCCTAGATAAGAGATATCAACAGTTTTGAAACCCTAGAAAAGAAATATTAAGTTTTAAAACCCTAGATAAGAGATATCAACAGTTTCAAAACCCTAGATAAGAGATATCAACAGTTTTAAAACCCTAGATAAGAGATATCAACAGTTTCAAAACCCTAGATAAGAGATATCAACAGTTTCAAAACAATAGATAAGAGATATCAACAGTTTCAAAACCATAGATAAGAGATATCAACTGTTTCAAACTATAGATAAGATATATCAACAGTTTCGAAACCATAGATAAGACATATCAACAGTTTGAAAACTATTGATAAGAGATATCAACAGTTTCAAAACCATAGATAAGAGATATCAACTGTTTCAAAACACTAAGAGATATCGACAGTTTGTCGCTGCAATACCCTCCACCCCAGTCTGTTATCAAATGTGAATACCATCAGAAAATTGTCAGAAAACACGCTGCCTACCATCACACGACTGAAACAGAAAGGCCGATGTCTAATAAAACAAGAACAGTATCATTTTTCCAGCCTTCGCGTCGAATATTTGCAAAAGGCTTGTCATAAAATGTTCGCTTGTGCAGTTTGGAGCAGACGATACCTTGGCCCAATATGCAAATAAACTTTCACTTTTGCCCCTTCCGAAACTTCTATTAATATTGTCCAATGAAAATTGGCGTCGATCCTCTGGTGAGACTGTTTCTGTCTGCCTTTCGATCTGTGTTTGTCTCTGCGTAGTCTTCTTCTTCTTCTTCCAGTTGGGGATGTTTCACGGTAGAAACTGTTGATATCTCTTAGTCAGTGTTTTAAACTGTTGATATCTCTTAGTGAGGGTTTGAAACTGTTGATATCTCTTAGTGAGGGTTTGAAACTGTTCATATCTCTTATCTAGGGGTTTGAAACTTAATATCTCTTATCTAGGGTTTTGTGCAAACGGCTCCCCATACGAACACCTGACACGATAATGGAGGGACCTATAGGACGCTCACATTTTGCATGTGCATAGGTATAAAAGATATGTAGGCCATGTTCAAAAATGAAGTTCATAGGTCAAAGGTCAAGGTCACTGGAGCCATACATGATGCCGAACGCCTGGCCCGATAACGTTTGAACGCAGGGACCTAGAACACTCAAAGGTTGCTTTCGGATAGGTACTAAGGATATCTAGATCAAGTTCGAAAATCAAGGTCACAGGGCAAAGGTCAAGGTCACTGGACCCGAAATTGCTGCCGCGCGGCTGTTGGTCTAGCGTTTTAACGGTCTGGTTTACTGATAGAGCTACATACACACAATATATTTTAGTTCATTTATCTATTACCCAGAGGCATATATTCCGCAAATGCGGTGTTTAAAAAAAAATCATAACAAAATCAACCTTTCCACTAATTCTTCTTATTTTTTTATATGCTATTTTATGTTCGTTTTTGCATTTAATTACAGTAATTTCATTAGTTAACTCTACAGAATAAAGAAACAACATGGTCTCCTCACACACTGCGACCAGAGTTGGACGAAAATGGTCGTGAGCTCTCTACGACTGAGGTTGGACTGTGTGAGGACAACGTCGCGTGAACATTCCAGTGGTGTGAATTTCCCTACGACCGTCGTAGGCAACTGGCTCCTGCAGTATTTCTGAACGACAGTCAGAGGCAATCAGCCAATCAGAAACATCTCCACACTGACCCACTTCAAGCAGACGACACACGACAATGGAAGCAAAATTGAATCGAGAAGGTGTAGGTGACTTTCTGGGCCTATTATAGAACAATAAAGACATGCACACAGCTACCTATGACGTTATTTTAATCGGAATAGAACTTGCAATGGAATTTTACATTCGAAAGAGACCAAAGGCGTCGGCTTTTTACGTAAACATGCTCGTTTTTCACTACGAAGAAGCCACTCTGATCCCGTTTTCAAAATCAGCTAGGCCTATTTCGAAATGGTGTGTTGTGGTAGGCTTGAAAGATAACCCCAGACGCATTAAATTGTCTGTTCTTCTGACTGTACGAACGATCCCCATGATCAGTATACTATATATAGTATGGCCTAGTCAAGCAAACTATTGATCTACCAAGGCCTATCTTGATTTGGTCATTGAAAATCGCACGTTGCCAGTGCTTTTGATGTAGGCCTAGCCGCTTTAGGCCTAGAGATATGAATAAATGCACACATAATCCCATCATATGATTGTTCTTTGAAATCAACTCAAAGCACAAACTCAGCATCCAAACTTCTAGATATATGGGGCCTAAGTAATTTTTGCTTGTGTCACAAGCCACAAACCTATAACTCACTTTGTCTGTCGGTCAGTCCAAAATTGTCGCACATTTCGCAAAATTGTCGCACATATTTTAAAGGAGAAAAAAATACTTCAATTGTCATATCTACATTCCTGATGATGAATTTGAGTTTTACGTCCTCTCGACCTGGGAAGGCACATATGGAACAGATATCTACATTTCTTACGTATAGAAAGAATTATATACTGAACAGAGCACATGAATCGTCATTTTAAAGCGTACAAAATAATAAACATACGTAATACAGACACTGCAACAGACACGACGAGTATGCAGTGTTTCTTTCGATGAGCATAAGTAGGACAAATAGTTTTAAATGTTTTCCAAAAGATATAAAAAGTTACGAAATGGTGCAGAGATAACATTCTGGTTTACAGATTAAAATTATTGAAAAGCCAGGGGAAGCGACTCAGTGTATGTAATGATTGCAGTGGTAAAAATAGACCGCACTTCAATTCGAGGCTGCTCTTTAAAATGTTTCGTTTTCAATTGTCGCACGCCACAAACGATTGCGAATCCGCGCTTGTTTAGAACTACAGTATTAGAGCCTTGGCCAACACAACGCGTAGTGCTTGTTGCATCATAATGTTGCAAGTGACGTAATAATACTGAGTAGGGGATGGTGGTGGTAGATTTAGGTGCTACTATGTGTTTCACTCTTCCTTCCCTTCTCCTCTCTCTCTCTCTCTCTCTCTCTCTCTCTCTCTCTCTCTCTCTCTCTCTCTCTCTCTCTCTCTCTCTCTCTCTCTCTCTCTCTCTCTCTCACATACTGGTACAGACATGTTACATAGTCTACACACACACACACACACACACACACACACACACACACACACACACTGGTACAAACATGTCACATGCGTGTACGTGCACACACGTAGGCACAAGCATGCATATGTGCGCTGATTCAGTTGTTATTTTTTTCTGTTATGTTATTGTCTACAACCGGGGGTAGGGATAGGGGCAGCGGGGTGGAGGGTTGATAATAAGGTGATCATACTAGAGCGCTAAGGCGCTAGATCACCAGCCACGTGGCAATATTTTCAACTGTGGTGCTTCACCTCGCAGCTGGTAACGAACCTGACCTTGACCTAACGATGGTAGGCCTATATGATTGTTGTGTGCTATGCCATAAGAGACACTTAATGATTTAAGCAGTTACAGTAATAAATTGTGCAAGATTATACCATGTGTGCCCCTGCAAAAAAAGAAAGAAAATGCGCTCTTCAGATGGGGGGCAGCCCAAACTTCACAGACAACTCTCTAAATAGAAAATACTGAATACACACACACACACACACACACACACACGCGCGCGCGCACACGCGCGCACACACACACACACACACACACACACACACACACACACGCACGCGCGCACACACACACACACACACACACGCGCGCGCGCGCGCGCGCACCCGCACCCGCACACACACACACACACGCACACACACGCACACACGCACACGCACACGCACACGCACACGCACGCACACGCACACACACACACACGCACACATACACACACGCGCACGCGCACACGCACACGCGCACACGCACACGCACACGCACACGCACACACACACACACACCGTATAATACATACACAACCGCGCGTGCGTGCGTACACACACACACACACACACAACGTATAATGCATACACAAACGCATGCGTGCGTACACACACATACACACACACACACACACACACACACATATAAGCTATCCACAAAAAGTTAAGGATCACTTGCATAACTTTCCAAATAAGAAAGCCAATGCGTTGAATTTTGGCCAACATTTAATTCAATGCTTTAGTGATACGATACACAATTGCCTTCAATCGTTTGGTCACATTTGATCAAAGTGGGTACAAATTTGATTTCCCAAAGTCATTGAAATCACAAGACAGGGCATTCTGATGCTCCCAAAAGTTCAGTAATGCGTGTATCCGCCATGGCTGTTCTGGCACTCGACGCAGCGAGTCCTCATGGAGTTGACCAGGGTGGTGAAGATCCTCTGTGGAAGCGCCTGCCACTCAGCCTGCAGCATCTGGTAGAGGTGCTGGGCATCCCTGGGAGGGGGGTGGTTGCTCCTCACTTTGCGATCCAGCTCATCCCACTCAATCGGGTTGAGATCGGGACTGCATGCTGGCCACTCCATTCTGTTGACACTGCTGCACGTTGACCACCCTTGCCCTGTGGGGGCGAGCGTTGTCATCCTGGTACAGCCGGCGGTCCCATCTGCTGCAGTGTAGGCACAGCAGCGGTCGAAGGATCTCATCCCGGTATCGGAGGCCAGTCACCCTGTACATGATACAAGGGTGTTCTGTGGTGAAGGCTGAAGGCACCATTACAGAACCTCCACCACCACACAGTGGCGTCAATAAAGCGTTCCCCTGGGCGCCTCCAGACCCTCAGTCGGCCGTCGTTGTGGTTCAGGGTGAAGCGTGATTCATCACTGAACAGGACCTGGGACATTGCACGTGTCCACCTCACGTGACGTCTGCAGAAGGCGCGGCGTGCTGCCCTACTGGACAGCGTGGCCGTACAGCACGACGAGAACGGAGGTTAAACCCATGAAGGCGGTTCCGTATGGTCTGCTGGCTGATGTTGATGTTAGTAGCACCCTCAGCTGCCTTCGAATGATGCTGGAAGAGGCTGTTCTTGTCTGCAGGGCTTGTCGTTCAATGAGACGATCTTCACGTGGAGTTGTCTTCTTCGGTCGACCACTGCGTCATGGACCCTCCCAGTGGCTGTGAAGCGTTGAATCAGTCTGACAATGACCGAGATGGACACCTGACGCCTGGCCACTTCTCGCTTGGGAACACCATCTTGGAACATGCAACAGCTCGTCCCCTATCCAACTCGCTCAATTTTCGTCGTGGAGGCATTGTCAAATCAGGCCTAATACTGGTGGTATGTCTTCTTATAAAGCCAAGCAAGAGACAGCATCTCACACATAAACAGCAGTGCTTGCACGTGCATAATGGTTTTTCCATCTGGCTTGTGCAATGTGTTCATGCAGAACGATCCAAAACAAGGTCCTTTTTCGCAAGTTTCCGCTTTTTCTTTTGCTGCCAAGCTCAGTAATAGAGAACCACGTGCAATGTTTCCACTAACACAACATCGCCCACTTACAGCTGAACAAGAATTCATAACAATTTGGCTTGACTGAGAAATAAATAACAGGAGCGAACGGAGTTTATTGCGCACCTGTTTTCTCATAGTGATCCTTAACAGTAGTGTATACACAGACAGACAGACAGACAGACAGACAGACAGACAGACAGACAGACAGACACACACACACACACACACACACACACACACACACACACACACACACACACAGTACACAAGGACAATAAATCGTGCTGCAAGCTTCTGTCAAATAAGTTACGTTTTAATTAAAGCCAGTCAACTTGAAATCCCTAGATGTAGTCACAGTAGGCCTAGTGAATGGCAATCAACCAAGGAAGCATGCTCCAGATAATTACTGATCATAAATTCATCAGCTAAACGGCAATCAGGATTCTTAACAAAATAATGGAAAAACATGCTTTGGGAAATATGTTAACGCTCTTAAAAAAATATCAAAATCCAGTCTGTTCATTAGCCTATTGCTTTTCAACAAAATGAATTTCGATCATGATGTCTTAAAATAGACTAAATCACGTGAACACCATATATGGTAATAGGTATGACCTAGGTCACGACTGATGTAAATTGCGTACAACCAAGCGTCGCACTGTGTGAGGACGTAACAAGGCTACGACTCTATTACGTCATTTTGAAACTCGGTTCCTACGACTGGAGTTGGTGTGTCTGAGCCGACCTTAAGTGTCATCGTGTGCCATTGCAGCAAGAGGTGACTGGGAGTAGGTGTTGATTGCAGCCCAAGCCATGCCTAATGGCTTTTGTCTCCGATTTTGTTGAATTGTGGAATTGCTCAGGCTCTTGATGTCTGTTGTTCTGTACATTTGAATTCTGCCATGAATGTGGCTGATGTGAAGATATATTATTATCGAAAATATGCCACTTCTCCTTGAGGAGCAATGTACGGTTATCTGCGCAGTCCTGTCTTGTCTGGTTTGTGAGTTTGGTAAAGCTCTCAGTCTGAGATTGTTCAGTCTGAAACATATTGTGAGTCTTACTTTAAATATTCAGTAAAAAGTGAATTGAGTGAAACCCACGACCTGTTTTTCGCGACTAAATTGGACATCGTGAAAACGTCTCTAAGTTAGCTTGTAAACGGTTCTGACACACGGCCTACAGCACCTGAAACCAATTTCTGCCAGACGTTTTCAGATTGCAGAACTACTGATTGATTTCCCATGTTGTCCTTCATGGCTTCATATATCCTGCTGTTGTTTTAGGTGCTCTGGAACCGACCTTGGAGACGTTTTCGGTGGACGACCCTGACATGTCTTGGGCGTGATCACGCTTAGAGCATCAGATCAAGGTCTGTCAGAAACACTCCGTGTGGGTATCCAATGTTCCCCCAGTTGGCATACTGCTGAACATTACCTTCTATGGCTCTGGATGCTTGCGTTATGCACCAGTCCGGTCTCAGAGCCCCATAATCTGCTTGTCGATCATCTTTGTCAGGACGTGGCGTTTTGGTGTTGAGTGATAGAAAAGAGTTGACTACTGCACTTTATATGGCCAACCTTCCAGTTTCTCACGCCGAAAACGTGAATCTGTATTTTGTTTTGTTTCAGGACGTGGCGTTTTGGTGTTGAGTGATAGAAAAGAGTTGACTACTGCACTTTATATGGCCAACCTTCCAGTTTCTCACGCCGAAAACGTGAATCTGTATTTTGTTTTGTTTCGGACCAAGTTAGCTGTCGCTCATTCACCATAAGGGTAGATGCATAGTGATTGGCCCTAGCAACAGTTTTGACCCTAGGGAGCAAAACTAGTTCACAAATGTTTTTTTTTATGTTCAATTTGTCCGTTATACTAGAAATATTCCCAATTTACTACTTGCAGAATATATACCACTTTACTCATTTCCACAAGGGGTTAAAATTTGATAAAGAGGGGAGGAGGGAGTGTGAAGGAGGACGGGACTGCTAGAGGGGGTAGTCTGTTAAACTAAGTCGAAAACCAGGGCTTAGCTTTTTCGC
>CM065683.1:45357850-45362850 GCA_017654935.2 Phymorhynchus buccinoides | reverse complement strand
GCATAGCGAAGTACCCTACTCGTTCACGGCATATACAAAAAACGATTCATGCTGTTTCTCTTTACCAAACAGACAATGGAGTCAATAATGTAAAAAGACTGCTCTTCATGACATTACTAATGCATTATTGGTGTTATGATAAAGACGTGTCATGTTGGACATTAAAACAAGGACTACCTGATTTGTAAATTAGGCACTCTTCCTAATCTACAGACTAGGCTGCCTATTCTACAAATTAGGCACATCTAAGAAGTTAGTTTGCAACTTAGGCAGTCCTAGTGCCTAGTTCATAAATTAGGCAAATTTAGTGGCTGGCTAATCTACAGACTAGGCAATTATCTGCGTTAGGCACGATGTGTATGCAAGTTAGGCAGTCCTAGTGCCTAGTTCATAACTTAGGCAAATTTAGTGGCTGGCTAATCTACAGACTAGGCAATTATCTGCGTTAGGCACGATGTGTATGCAATTACCAACAGATGCGATGAAAGACACAATATTGAACAACAATCGCCTAGGCGTATGCACATTAATTGGATCTCAAACATGGACGCGTTTAGATTACACCAATGTGTGATTTTGATTTTTTAAGTCATAAAACACTAATTTATAATTGTTACTCTGAAATAACCCTATTGATTAGCAGCTCAAGGATTACTAAGCGAACTACCAATATTTGTATATTAAATTAAGGTTACAATGTTCCTTGAATGCAAAGTACATTCAGCAAAATATCATTAAAATCTGAGTGTTGTTTTAGTACATATTTGGTGTACAGTTTGTTCACATATATAATTCTAGACTACACGATTGAGAAAGAGAAAGCAATGATCATGAGCTAACACCATATTGTATAATTATGTTCTTAAATCTTCAGAGAGGGATATGATGAGAGAGAGAGAGAGAGAGAGAGAGAGAGAGAGAGAGAGAGAGAGAGAGAGAGAGAGAGAGAGAGAGAGAGAGAGAGAGAGAGAGAGAGAGAGAGAGAGAGAGAGAGAGAGAGAGAGAGAGAGAGAGAGAGAGAGAGAGAGAGAGAGAGAGAGAGAGAGAGAGAGAGAGAGAGAGAGAGAGAGAGAGAGAGAGAGAGAGAGAGAGAGAGAGAGAGAGAGAGAGAGAGAGAGAGAGAGAGAGAGAGAGAGAGAGAGAGAGAGAGAGAAACACGAAATACGAAATACGAAATACGAATGTTTTATTGAGGGTAAAAAGGATAAGCTACAATAGCTTCTTTACACCTTGCCCTCTCACTCACACATTCATACCATGCATCAAGCAAAGAAAATTTGACATAAAACAAATTGGCACATGAAATAATTGAAAAAGAAATCAAAAATGGGATTTAAAGCAAACATGGATAATACTTAACAATGGTGAACTTGAATTGGTAGTTTAAATTGAGTACGAAAAAAGGGAAACCATTTTGAGACAATGACAATTTTTCAGAATAAACCCAATTTTAAGGAAAAACAAAAACAAAAAACCCCCATTATATGATAACATGGGAATATGAGAGAGGGAGAGAGAGAGAGAGAGAGAGAGAGAGAGAGAGAGAGAGAGAGAGAGAGAGAGAGAGAGAGAGAGAGAGAGAGAGAGAGAGAGAGAGAGAGAGAGAGAGAGAGAGAGAGAGAGAGATTTATAAGAATCTAGGCATAAGCTGATGGTATTAGCAACGTTTGAAGTAAAACTCATTAATTAGCATTACTAATAAACAAGATTGTCTATTAGGAGCTTGTGATAAGATTTTCGAAAGGAACAGACGCTAGTTCTATTTTTTTAGATAATCAGGGAGGTCGTTCCACAGTTTACCACCAGAGAATGTAAGGGATGATTTATATAGATCTGTTCTGAGGCGGGGCATTGTTAATTTGGTTTTGCTTCGAATTGCATGGACTTTAAATTTAGTAATAAGATATTTTGGTGCTAGCTTATTTATGATCTTGTACATAAGTGTACCTTTATTTAGTAGGCATTTCAAATCAAATGGTAGAATGTTAAGTTCTTTATAGTCATTGGTTTCTAGGGATGACGATTTAAGGAGTATGAGTTTAAGAGAGCGTTTATATAGTCTTTCAACATGTTTGAGTGTGTTTTTACTAGCTGAATCCCAACATGTTGATGCATAATCAATATCAGGTTGGATATAGGCATGGACAAAAAGTCTACGAGTATGTTGATCTAAAACGTGTTTAATTCTATTGAGCTGAAATACTTTTTTTGAAATTTTCTTGGACAGAATGTCCATGTGTTTTGACCAGGATAAGTTGTTGTCAATGTATACGCCGAGTAATTTATGTGAAGTAACTTCTTCTAGAGGCTTTTCATAGATAGTCGGTGTTCTTAATTGATTTTTTTTAAAGTTTTGCCTCTTTTGTCTTGTTGTGATTAACATGAATTTATACTTTTTGGGGTGTAGGGCCATATGATTTTGCTCTGCCCAGTCAACTAGATTATTAATGTCACTCTGCAATCCAGAACAGATTGAATCAGCATTTTTGCCATTTTTATGCACTGTGGTGTCGTCTGCAAAAAGCTCACACGATGAAGTAAGATGAAGGGGGAGGTCATTTATATAAACGGTGAAGAGTATAGGTCCTAAGACTGAGCCTTGGGGAACTCCATAATTGACTGATTGAAATGAAGATGTAATAGTATCTTTGGAGACGGTTTGTCGTCTGTCAGATAGAAAGGACGAAACGAGGGCGATATAATCTTGAGTTAAACCATACAATGATAGTTTTTTCAATAGAAGGCCATGATCAATAACATCAAAGGCCTTAGCAAAGTCGACGAGAATGGCACCGGTGAGAAGGTCATTGTTAATATTGGAATGCCACTGTTCGATTAGATTAGTGAGTACTGTTTGGCAGGAATGGTTTTCTCTAAAGCCACTTTGGTTACAATGGAAAAGATCATGACTTGTGTGGTAAAGTATGTTTGAAGGTTACGTTTTAAATGCTTTTCTAGAGGTTTGGAGAGGTTAGACAAGATAGAGATAGGTCGGTAGTTTGACGGATCTTGGGGGTCACCAGATTTATATAGTGGTATCACCTTGGCATCTTTAAATAATTGGGGATAACAGCATTTCTCAATACAAAGGTTATAAATATAGGTAAGACAGTCAGTGATAATAGGCGCAGATAGCTTTAAGATATAGTTATCAATATGATCTAAACCGCAACATTTAGAATGCTTGAGTTGAATTAATTCTTGGTATACCTCATGTACAGCCATAAACTGGAAACTGAGTTTAGGACCTAATTGTTTGGAGTCACAGTACTCTTTCAGTAACAATAGATCGTTAGAGCCAGTTCGATCGGCTAGTATTGTTTTATCAGCTATGGTACATAAATTATTGTTGAGTTCTTCAACAGATAGATCGTTTGACAAGGGCGTACTGTGTGTTGAAGATTTGCAGGATAATTGGTTAATTGCTTTCCAGATAGATTTTGAGTCTTTTTTAGATTGAATAAGATCGCCAAAATACTTTTTTGGGGCAACTCGCTTCATGTTTGTTATTTTGTTTCGCTGCTTTTTAAAAGCTACATCCTTACCAGTTGTTTGTACTAAGCTTTCACGAGTCTTTATTTCCGCATTTATATTATCGTTTAACCATGGGGGTTTACTTCAGGCTTGACACGTTTGGTTATAAAAGGGGCATGTTTATCGTATATTGGGATGAAGGTATTATACCACTTTTCAAGGGCTTTATTGGGGTCATTGTACTGAAAAACAATAGAAAAGTCGGCCATACATAAATCATATAAGAATTGCTCAGGGTTAAAGGATTTATAGCTACGAAATGCTACACATCTATGAGAACATTTGGGGATTCTGATGCCTTTTTTTGACCACGTTAAGCATATGGGGAAGTGATCGCTTAACCCGCAGACAGGAACAGACGTTTCAACTATGTGACCAGGATTGGTGACGTATATATGGTCAATGAGTGTTTGGGTCTGTAGTGTTATTCTTGTGGGGTTATTAAGTAATTGAGACATATTATAAGATTCATAGAGACGTTTCCAGTTATCATGGATTTTAAGAAGATCAATATTCAAATCACCTAGCAATATGATGTCGGTATAGGATAAGGAAACATTGTCCATCATAGATGAAAATCGGTTAAACCACTCCACACGTTCATCGGGATTTCTATATAAAAATCCCACAATAATTGGTGTGTGGCCCTTTAAGCGAATTTCAATCCAAATACCTTCTATGTTGTACTTATCGAAGTCATGTACCTGTCTATAGTTCACTGACTGGTGTATGTATGCAACCATGCCTGTGTGTAGCTTACTTGAAGCATCTGTTCTAATAACATTGTACCCTGGTACAGAAATTAGATTGTCAGACACAACATCAGATAACCTAGACTCGGCAAAAGCAAAACAATGAAAACAAGTATTAGAGTTTGACAAGACATTTTGCTTAAAAGATGACATGCATTTAAATAACCTATTTTAAAACCCGGTTTCGATAACCATCTAGAATTACTGGTAACATTGGCCATTTTAACGTAATTGCTTAAAACAATCACCAACTCAAGAGGAAACCAGCGAAATGTATATCAATATAAGAGAGAGAGAGAGAGAGAGAGAGAGAGAGAGAGAGAGAGAGAGAGAGAGAGAGAGAGAGAGAGAGAGAGAGAGAGAGAGAGAGAGAGAGAGGAGGTGTTGTTGGTGTACATTGGATTTTAGTTTTTTTACCAACCGTGATCGTAGAGAGCGGATTGGTAATGTTTTTACTCGTGTCTGAGGTGGTGTTTGTATGTTTGTATGTATCCTCTCTAGCGTTTGAACGGATGGACTTAGGGTGCTCACATTTTGCATGCGGGTAGGTAGTAGGAAGATCTAGGTCAAGTTCGATAATGAAGGTTATGGGTCAAAGGTCAAGGTCACTGGAGCCGAATAACGCTGCCGCGCGGTTGGTAATTTAGCGTCTTAACGCTCTAGTTTTTAATGTTATCGTTCTGTTTTATAATGTGGGGTGCGCGTGTGTGTGTG
>CM065683.1:45342850-45347850 GCA_017654935.2 Phymorhynchus buccinoides | reverse complement strand
TAAACACTCGCGCTTCGCGCTTCGACTCTGCCCCCTTTCGCGCTTCGACTCAACCCTCTTGCGCTTTGCGCTTCGACCCCTTGGCGGAGGTTTCCGATACGTAAGGACGGCATGACCTTCCGAGGGTGCCAAGGATGCTTGATGCCAAATTTGGTGTCGATCGGTTGAGAACTGTGGCCGTGTATAAGGGACAGTGTGTGTGTGTGTGTGTGTGTGTGTGTGTGTGTGTGTGTGTGTGTGTGTGTGTGTGTGTGTGTGTGTGTGTGTGTGTGTGTGTGTGTGTGTGTGTGTGTGTGTGTGTGTGTGTGTGTGTGTGTGTGTGTGTGTGTGTGTGTTTGTTTGTCCGCCCTCGTGAACTCATGAACCGGTGCACATAATCGCTTCAAACTTTGTGTGGTGGTGTATCATGGTACACATAATGGTCCCATATAAACATTGTGACCGTGCTGACCTTGACCTTATATAATTCAGAATTCAGAATGTTCATATATACCCCCTAAGAATGGGGTATGCAAAATATCACAACATTGCCATATCACGGAAGATCAGATTTACCCCCTCAGAATTGGGTATGCAAAACATCACAACATTGCAATAGGTGAAGACGGGGTATAAAGCCCATGGGCGGGTAAGAAGCCCATTCCAATTATCTCATGAAATGAAGCAAATTTCAGTCACAGTTTGCCCATGAGAGGAGTGTTAATGTTTAGCACTCCTCTCATGGGCAAATTTGACTGACATTTTCTTTATTTCATGAAATAATTGGCATGGGCTTCTTACCCGCCCATGGGCTTTTTACCCCGTCTTTCCCTGTCGCAGAAGGTCATGCTGAGGCAAAGATGAGTACCGACATAAATCAAATCATCACACACATAAAATAAACAGCTTGTGTTACTAATACCAGGGTAAACTCTTTTTGCTAATACCAATAAAGCTAGCATATAACATTATTACCACATTAACTTGTAAAATATACTAGCGCAACGCCTAGTACTGGCAATGCACCATACTGGTAACACCTAGTAACGGTAACGGCAAGTACTGGTAACGCTGAGTACAGCAAATTTGAAGCGATTCGGTTAAGAAACGGCGGAGTTATAAGGCCCCGTTTCCCGTTGGCGCTGCTCTGAGAGTGACGCGTTCTCCCGATTTTCTTCAAAGTTGCTGCTAGGCGTTGCCCGGACCATAGCAAGCATGACAACAAATTGGAATCAATTCCGTTAAGAAACGGCGGAGTTATGCGTGAAAAGGTGAAGCGGCGTATAGCGCGTTTCTGAACCGATTCGCTTTCGATTTGGCACACCGATAGTCACCGTCCCCGGTCATCTACCTACCAAATTCGAAGGCAATCGGCCCAGAAACACCGGAGCTACGGGCGCCGAAAGGCCGTCGGATGCGCGTTTCGCGCATTTGCCGAAGCGCGCAAATGACACGGCCGCCTCTGTTGCCGTTGCCATCGCCCCGTTAGGGCTCACAGCAAATTTGAAGCGAATCGGTCGAAAAACGGCGGAGTTATAAGGCCCGTTTCGTGTTTCAGACAGACAGACACACAGACACACACACACGGACAGTTGGCTTTTTACTATATGATTAATAACACAGTTCACGACTTCAAAAAATAACAGATATTCACTGATTTGCAAAGCTTCGAACAAATATAAAGCTAGCTGATGTGTGTGCTTCGTATTTTAAGTGGTTATCATCAGTAAGACGTATCTGAAAAGATACGGCTGTCTATACTATTTAATTGGAATAATTGTTTTCTAAGCGTAAACAGAGAGAGAGAGAGAGAGAGAGAGAGAGAGAGAGAGAGAGAGAGAGAGAGAGAGAGAGAGAGAGAGAGAGAGAGAGAGAGAGAGAGAGAGAGAGAGAGAGAGAGAGAGAGAGAAGAGAGAGAGAGAGAGAGAGAGAGAGAGAGAGAGAGAGAGAGAGAGAGAGAGAGAGAGAGAGAGAGAGAGAGAGAGAGAGAGAGCGCGCGCGCATTAGTGTACTGCTGGAAACAGATGGACATATCGGTCAGTGGGGCAAAGATTATTGTCTTTCTAATACAAGCGGTTCCCTTGCGGCGCTAGGCTGTGCTTCCTTTTCTTTTCCTTCCTTCCTTCCTTCTACAAGTCACGTGCGAACGACGTCATAGACATTGCGATGACGCACAGAACTCCAGTGGCGTAGGAACGTTTTCAAACCAGGTGGGTGCAGGACTGCCAACAAAATGGGGGGTGGGGGTGGGGGTGGGGGGGCACAAGCGCAAGCACATGTTTAAAGTCAATGGATAGGTTAAGTTACACGTCATAGTAAGTGCCACAAAAACACTTTATAATTGTTATTTTAACCATAATCATCATCAAAAATAAAACAAAATCTATGAATGAAAGAAAACATGTGAATTGAAAGTAGACAACAAAATGACAAAGAAATGCATTCTTGTTTGGGGGTGGATCAGCCAGTCATAGAAGAGGGGATGGGGGTAGTTCCAAGTGGTCAGCTAGGGTGGGGTGAGGGGTCTGGGGGGCTTGCCTCCCAGAAGTTGATGATAATTAGAATGTAAAAGATACAATGAAAGATTCTCGTGCAACAATAAGTTACAACTATAGCATGGGACTACATTTCTTCCTCTTTTTGTTTTCTTTCCATTTTTATTATTTTGTTCTGAGGGAGTGGAACCCCCGTAGCCCCTCTCAATTCCATATTTGATGTAGTACCCAAGTCCAATGACATGTAGCAATATAACAACAATGAGGCCTACACATCAAAGAAAGAGAAAGGAAAAGAAACATATCTGAACTATCAAACCGTCATATCACATTGCAGCAAGTCTTTGTTTGGTGATGATTGATTTTAAGAAAAGCCCAAACCATAAAAGAACAAACGTAACATATTATTCGTATCAATAAGCAAGAAGTGTACCTTTCTACTCATAGGGTAGGTCTAGCTCAGACCATTCATGGTAAATTGGACACAGCATTATTAGAAATCAAACCAGGCCATGCTACTGTCAACTATTGTGATCTAAAATCATTTATAATCGATGATACTTGTTCAAAGCACATCAGTCATTATCACTATCATCCACCTAATAAAACAAAGAATACCTAATTCTACCAATTATGCAAAACTTCAAAAACACATGTGTCAGTCAGTCCTGTCTCACTAGCCACGACTTCCAGATACAAACGAGGCAATTACTATTCTGGAGGACTGGGCATAGTGTTAAGTGTAAAGACGTGTTGCCCAAAATATCCCCACTCTCCTGGAAAAAAAAGACTTTAGACAGTTTGTGCTGGGGAAGGTTCCCAAAGGCCAAATAGTCCTTTTTGCTGCAGTACTAGTAAGAGGCAGTGCAAATTCCTCCGAGTTTGGGGTTCAATATCATTCACACACAAAAAAAGAACAATTTACCATGATCTGCCGTCTCAAGCTTCAAAATGTGGCATAGAACACAGATCAAAGGTAAACCTACAAATAAACCAGTTAGACCGGGCTGTGCCATGCAGGCCCTCAGCTCTAATAGTGAGCGCTTTCAATCTTAGTCACATGAATTCACATTAGTAACTTACCTGGCATTTCGATTTTGTGTGTCGTCTATACTTTTTCATCATGGTGGGATGGTGTAGAACGTAATGGGAGGGGCGACAGAAGCGGAATTGGGGTGCAACTGATTTTGCAAAAGTTGCAGGGGGCATGTGCGAAAGGGGGGGGGGGGGGGGGGGGGGGGGGGGGGGGTGTGGGGTGGGGGTGGGGGGGGGGGTTGCAGGGGGGGGGGGGGGGGGGGGGGGGGGGGGGGGGGGGGGGGGGGGGGGGGGGGGGGGGGGGGGGGGGGGGAAGATATGCATAAGGGGACAGTATTTGATCGGTCTCGTACTTGTACATTTAAGAACGGACATAATTTCAGTATCAGAATTTTAATCAAATTGATGTAAATTATTATATGAAAAAATTGAGCCTTTGAATCCCTCCTCTTTCTCTCTCTCTATCTCTCTTTCTTTCTTTCTCTCTGTCTCTCTCTCTGTCTCTCTCTCTCTCTATCTCTCTGCTTCAGTTTGGGGGGAGCATGTCTGCCCACCCCCCACCCCCACTCCTATGAAAACAATGCAACTATGTCCCTATAATACAAGCTATTTAGGCTTTAAAGAAACTCTCTCTCTCTCTCTCTCTCTCTCTCTCTCTCTCTCTCTCTCTCTCTCTCTCTCTCTCTCTCTCTCTCATTTCGCTTGATGGATTGCTCAAATTTAGGTGGGTGGGTGCAGGAAGACATATCTATCCCCCCTCCTCTGAGCCAGGGGGGGGGGGGGGCAGCCGCGCCACCCCCACCCCTATTCCTACGCCATTGAGCTCACACAATGCGTATAAGATTCGTTATAAGTATATAACAACATACATGTAAGCAGAACAATACAGGCAGACATACACGCAAGCATGCACGCATGTATCGAACATTAATCAATGCATAGTTGCGCACGTACATAATTATACACACAAGTACACACACTGACCCGCATGAACGCACACACAGGCAAAAACGCACGCCCCCGTGCACACACTCAGACACACGCGGCGCGCGCACCAGTGAATATGATGACGCTTGATAGTACGCACAGATGACACAAGTAGCCTACACTCGTACGAAGTTTGGTGGACTGGCGCGTGCGTCCTTAACCCTTTCACCGCCAAAGTCGCATTTTAGCACCACAGTGATTTAACACCTATGTCACTGAAAGGCATCAAATTGGGGTCTATTATCCAAAGACCCTATTGTCTTAGTTTGGGGAAGTAAGGATAGAACTTATTTTACATAGGTCACAGAAGAATCCCCAAAACTGCAGCAGATGGATTTTGTTCTCTATCCAGGTCAATTTAATGGACAATTTTGGCTGAAATATGGCTGGCGGTGAAAGGGTTATCCAGATCCGTTGGAGTGTGTAATCGTAAACTTGTACTTGTGCGCATACTTTTGGCGGTGAGGTTTAACCGAGGCGTGGTTACCGCGTGGTTACCGCTAC
>CM065683.1:45325350-45332850 GCA_017654935.2 Phymorhynchus buccinoides | reverse complement strand
CGATGATCATACACTATGGAAGGAGGGGGGGGGGGGAGATAGAGGGAGGGGGAGGGACGTGGGGGATAAATAAAAAGAGAATGATATACAGGCATAGACAAACAGGCGGGCAAGTATCAAAAGGGCACAACCATAGTAGAAAGGCAAAAACGCTAACAAAGAGAACCGAAAAGAAAACCCCACCGAAGACACAAATTATGTTTGGAAACAAAATACAAATTATGTTTAATTCCATATACATAATTTCCGTATTGTTTTTCGTTATATAACAATATTACCATAAGAGCAGATTGACATGACGTCTAGATATATTCACCTGTACTTAGTTCCCTTTACAATGACAAGTCTTCATGCGTAGCCATTCTCTGAAGATTCATTTTCTTTGAAGATTAGTTTGCAGTCCAGTTCCCTTCCAACTTTATTTTGTCCCAATGGGGTCTGACGTCTTGTCATCATACGCCTGGCATTTCGTCCCTTTGCGTGTCCCTGATATGTAATAACTCTTGGGAAATGAAAACAAATACCACTCCTTCGTCGTCGTCGTCTTCTTCTTCTTCTTCTTCTTCTTCTTCTTCTTCTTCTTCTTCTTCTTCTTCTTCTTCTTCTTCTTCTTCTTCTTCTTCTTCTTCTTCTTCTTCTTCTTCTTCTTCTTCTTCTTCGATCACTTACGGTAGATGGAGAGGGGAAGCGGAATTCAGTCGGAATACCATGCAGCCTACTGTTGAATGGTAAGTGCAGCCTATACAGTCGATAATTTACATTGCAGCCTAGAGCCGAATGTAAATTGCAGCCTACAGTCGAAAGAGTACAGTGTAGCCTACAGTCGAATATGCAGTGCAGCCTACAGTCGAATACATTGCAGCCTACAGTGCAGCCTACAGTCGAAAATGACGTTGCAGCCTACAGTCGAATATGCAGTGCAGCCTACAGTCAGAAATTGACATTGCAGCCAACAGTCGAATATACAGTGCAGCCTACAGTCGAAAAATGACATTGCAGCTTACAGTCGAATATGCAGTGCAGCCTACAGTCAGAAATTGACATTGCAGCCAACAGTCGAATATACAGTGCAGCCTACAGTCGAGAAATGACATTGCAGCTTACAGTCGAATATGCAGTGCAGAATACAGTCGAGAAATGATATTGCAGCTTACAGTCGAATGTACAGTGCAGCCTACAGTCCAAAAATAACATTCGACTGTAGGCTGCATGGTATATTATTCGACTGTAGGCTGCACTGTACATTTTCGATTGCTGGCTGCAATGTACAATCCGCCATATATTTGTGACTGTAGGTTGCATTGTAGATTCGAGATTGTATGGCCCGCACAAAGCAGCGATCGTCTACTAGGCTAACTCCGGATCAACTCTATAAAGAACAAGAGTTCTGGGGATCGCGCTCCATCTCAAATTATCAGGTAACTAGAAATCAATGACTGCTGCGAATGTAATCACAATATATCTGTGTGGATCCGGCAGCGTCAGCAAACTGAATACTGACCGGTGTGAAGGTGAGAAAAAAAATAATGCGACCAATAGAACTGGGATGTACCTTAAAAGTTTGTCATTTTGTTTCTAAAAATCGAGACCACTTTTGACTGCTTTTCTTTTTCCCTTGGGAAGGAGCATAATTAGGGAATCTGAGGTTAAACAAATATGAAATAGTGAGGCTAAGAGAGAGGATATAGTAAAATGAATAAGGGGAAGAAACTTCTCGTAATTAACTCCCTTTCACCAAAGTTATTTATGGCACCTATTCGCCTAGCAAAGTGAAAGTAGTTGCCACAACAATACAGACCCAAGTTCGTCCTCAATGAATCTGAGGTTGTTGGGTTTTTGTTTGTTTGTTTTTTAATCGCATACATATATGGCGGTTTGTTTGTTTGTTTGTTTTAAGGCAAATACAAGTCGTTGATAACTACCTTTTTTATTATTATTTTTTTCATTCATGACCTGCCCCCATTTGATTTGATTTTTTTTTTTAAAGCATCACCAAGCATTTCGCGAGAGAAATAAGCGAGCCATAGAGAGATACTTCTTCTTTGTCTTCGACGATTGCCCCGTTTCCTGTCCTATCAAAGCAGATGCATCATGGTGCCGTTATGCGCTTAGCCGAGGTTCAGCATGTCCGTCTTCGACAGGATAATCTTTTTTTTTTTGTAAGAGTTTCTAGAACAAAGGCAGGGGAATTGACCAGAAAGGTAGACAAATAGTAGATGACAGTAGCGAAAATGAAAAGGCAGAGTCACAACGAGTGACTGGTTTAAATGTTGTTGTTTTTAAAAAGAAACATCAACAACAACGACATAACTGGAGCAGCAAGAAGTAAAGCTTATGACGTGCTCAAAATAAATTACTTTGTTTTCATTCCTTTTAGTCCATAGTTGAGTGTGTTCGTGAAAGGATCAATCAAATCCGAAGTATGCCCACCAGATAAACTTGGGCGGGGTTTTTTTCTTCAAGTGCAGAATAAAGTACACAGCATAAGCTTTATGCAAGGAGTGACTGTGACGAGGGAATGGGTTAAAGGTGAAGCCTCTAGGGGAAGACTTTTCAAGTGTTCAATTTTCAATGTGAAAATGTTCCTTTGAGCCCACTTCTCTAGGGTGTGGGAGATGAGCGACTTCTTGGCCCCTTTATATATAATACATTTATATTTTTGACCGGGTTCTGGCTCGTATGATTGAAGAAATACAAGTGGTAGATTTGCTCTAAATGACAGACAGAGAGAAGCAGGTTTTTACATGAAAAATACAAAACTTCCACTCTCATCAGTCTAACCAAAGGGTTCAGAATTATTTGTACACTTGTATTTTATTAACTCACAAATCTGCATAACAGATTATGCAGCAATAAGAAAGCAGCTCAACGGCGCAAAAACAAAATATGTATGAAAAGTGAAATCCCAAAGGATTGTACAAGACTTTTGTCTGTCTGAAAAGTTTAGCCCCAAGCCGGAAGGGTCACTTATATTATCAAGTGTCCAATGTAGTTATCAGTATTTGCACTGTCCCAAGGACTTAGCTGAAGTAAGTTTCATCTGTCGGGATCGGTGAGTGCTGGGGTGACTAGGCTGACTCTTCAGGTGAGAGGTCACCTTGTAGTTCTGGATGGGGAGTCGCGGGATGGCACGGCACAGGCGTGGTCTCCTCGGGGTTTCTGGGTGCGGTGGCGACTTGGGTGTGGCACCGTCCTGGTAATCGTGAGTCAGGGATTAAGCTTCCTGACCACGATGCCCTGGAGTTGGGCTAATAGTATTACTGGCAGGTAACAAGCAGAGGGTTTGTTCCTACAGTGTTGACTCAGCCAGGTTTTAGTTTGCTTGTGACTAGACAAAGATAATGTTATGAGTTTTGCCTCCCACTATGGATTTCCATCTTGATTTCAAAACTACAGTGTACTTGCATTGGTTGAGTAGTAGACAAGAGAGAAAGCTACAGATCTCGCACTGTCAGGCGCCTTTTTGCATACACAACTAGTCACGCGCTGCATACTGCGGCGTCAGTGTCAGAATCACATGATGTAATGGTCGGGAAACGGAAGATCAAAAGGCACCGATGGTAGTTGGGGGAATTCTGTGATGTCACAAGATTGTAGCCCGGCGGATAAGAATAAAGAGTGGAGGGATGAAAATAGTAAAGAGGGGGGGGGGGGGGGGGGGGGGGGGTGCAGAGGACAAAATGGGGTGTGCGTGACACATTCCATCACAGTGACTGCATTGAACTTTCAGAAGCTGGGAGAACCATTTGTATGAAAGACCCCCGGTATCTCTTCCACCAGGATGTGGAGAGTGAGAGAGAGAGAGAGAGAGAGAGAGAGAGAGAGGGGAGAGAGAGAGAGAGAGAGAGAGAGAGAGAGAGAGAGAGAGAGAGAGAGAGAGAGAGAGAGAGAGAGATGGTGTGGTAGTTGGGGGGGGGGGGGGGGGGGGGGGTGGGGGCATTGTGAGGCACGAACATAATTTTTGTTTTAAAGATTAAGGGAAATTGGAAGTCAAGAGCCGCTTGAGAGTTGATGGAAATAATGAAAGGAGAGATCCAAAAATCTGCACATGAGATAACGTCAACCCTGATACATATAAAGGGTAACGAACAGGCAGAAAGAGTGACTGACAGACAGACAGTCTAGCATAACACACACACACACACACACACCGACACATACACACACACACAGACACACACACACACACACACACGCACACACACACATGCACACACACACACGCACGCACACACACACACACACACACACACACGCACGCACTCACACACATGGTCGTTAGATCGCTTGGAGATCATTCAAATGTACCCGCGCATAACGCAACATACACTTAGGCCTAAGCACACGCGCGCGCGTATGTACATGCGCATTCCATGCATGCATGCACTCAGACACCCATTTAAAGGGTTGGTTCAGGGTAGTTTTGCTGAACAATTGTTTCAAATCGGCTCTCAGCGAACAATACGCCTTTCTTGACTACTGTAGTTTTATAAATACGTTTTTCTCACCTATTTTTGGCTACTTCGTGTTCGTCTCCAACTCAGCTGAAGCAAGAATTGAAAGCTTTTTGTTTATTTGAAGCGCCGATTGTGGTGGGCATCGCACGAGCCGGGATGAAATTGTCATTCTGTGTAGGCCTACTTAAGACGCAGAGTACTTGTGACGCGTGGCCTGACAGAAAATAGCTGTGACGTCCCAAAAAATGGAATTATAAATAAGTCTGAACACTTTTGCAGCCATTTATAAGTAGACGGGGTCAGTCATAGAAAGGCACAGACACACAGTTCATGCGCCCAACACAAGCGTATGGACATCGGCATAACGCATTGTACTTTCTTTACATTCACGATCTGTGTCGTCATTTCCTAGTTCGACTCAATCAAAGTATCGAATTAGCAGACGATTTCGTTTGCAATTTCTGAGCATCGTTTTATTTAGAGAACAAAATAGAAATCCTTTAATGGAAATGATAAAAATGAACTAAAGTTATTGATTACACAAAGGCGTAGACATGCGTCCTTGTCTATGTCCATGTCTAAAGCTATGTTGCCTTTCATAATGTAGGCCCTACTGTACAAGGTTGTTGCTGCTTCAGGGTACATTCCTGGGCACGTAGATAATCCAAAGATCTCTCCCTCCCTGTCTCTAGCTCTTTCTCTGTCTGTGTGTCTGTCTGTCTGTCTGTCTGTCTCTCTCTCTCTCTCTCTCTCTCTCTCTCTCTCTCTCTCTCTCTCTCTCTCTCTCTCTCTCTCTCTCTCTCTCTCTCTCTCTCTCTATGTCTCTCTCTGTCTCTGCCTGTCTCTGTCTCTGTCTGTCTGTCTGTCTGTCTGTCTCTCTGTCTGTCTGTCTCTCTCTCTCTCTCTCTCTCTCTCTCTCTCTCTCTCTCTCTCTCTCTCTCTCTCTCTCTCTCTCTCTCTCTATGTCATTATTTTAGATGTCATTATTTTAGAGGACCTGATTAAAAGAAGCAGTTATTTTTCGAATTCGAGTGTTCGAGTTCTTACTCAGTTTCTCTCTCTCTCATTACAAATTTCGATATGAGGTCTTTTGCTTCGAGTTTTAAAGTTAATTGTCAAATAATTGAGTTTCTCTCTCTCTCTCTCTCTCTCTCTCTCTCTCTCTCTCTCTCTCTCTCTCTCTCTCTCTCTCTCTCTCTCTCTCTCTCTCTCTCTCTCTCTCTCTCTCTCTCTCTCTCTCTCTCTCTCTCATATATGGTCGTTTGCTTACGTCACTAAAACATGTCAATTGTCAAAGCATTTGTTCTCTCTCTCTCTCTCTCTCTCTCTCTCTCTCTCTCTCTCTCTCTCTCTCTCTCTCTCTCTCTCTCTCTCTCTCTCTCTCTCTCTCTCTCTCTCTCTCTCTCTCTCTCTCTCTCTCTCTCTCTCTCTGTCTCTCTCTCTCTCTCCCTCTTCGATTCGCTTCGATTCGCTGAGCACGAAAAAGGACCCACCCGCGTATCCGGTGCTAAAAGGACACGGAAAGGTCACAGCTTTGTGGTGCTGTCGTGATCAGGAGATTCGTGGCATTAGGTAATATCCCGTCTCCTACCCCATGTTCTGGCATCACCGCATCTTTATGGTCCCTATCCGCAACACAAGGCATTGTTATAACGCGTGGTAAGCTTAATTGGGTAACGGACTTGCGTCAAATGCTTGATAAACACTGATGTATGTTATGCTTTAATGTGTTTTGGGGTTTTTTTCCTTCTTGTTTCACAATCTAAGCTTTGCAGCTTTTTCGCCCAAGCCTCTACTTATGCACAAATTAATCTATGCTTTCCAGGTCCTTTGACAATTGGTTTTAGTTGCGCCAATCTCTGAGAGTAAATTCGCGTGGTACCAAATTGTTAAAGGGGCACACTGACGGATGAGTTTTTGCAAGAAACACGTCGAGATCACCAGAAAGACAGCCTTTTCAAGGATCAGAACACTCGCTTTGCTCTGGTTTCCTAGAAATCAAACCGTCAAAACGGCGATTCTTCCTTGGCGGAGATGCTGGAGAAATAAGCCATTTTCGATGGGGTGGGTGGAGGCCATTCATTGTGGTTGAAGATTTTTATTCTTTGTAGTGCAGTAAAACAAATCGGAGCTATTTCCTTTGTCGTGAGCGAAACTCCTTTAGGTAAACTGTATAAAAACTATTAAAAAAAAGCTTGTATTACAGAACTTTCGTGCAAACAATAAAAATGTTGGTCTAAAGTCAGGCGGCCATTATAAAAGAGAAGGTACGTGCATATCTCCATTTTTGTCTTCTTTGTCTGATATAAACATATGAATTGTGTAGGAACTGTGGGTCAATCATTTTCCTGTTTACCAACCCGTCCAGAAAATGGCGGCCGTCCATGGAAATGTGCATGGACATTTGTTTTTCTTGACCAGCATAGTTTCATAGACCCAACTACATTTGACATATCCGGTACAAAAATGTTGCTGTAAAAGTTTATTTGACGAAGTAGCCTATTACCCCGAAAACCTAGCGTCCCACAAATGGCACAGTGGGCATATAATTTAAAATTATGGGTTAGCTGGCTATGCAAACAGGCATACAGAAACAAACAAAACAAAACACAACAAAACTTGAACACAACAGCTTTTTTGGCAGGATACTGCCACTCGGGAGGGTAGGGTGGTATTTGTTTACATAGGCTTAACATTGTTAGCTATCTGTCTGTCTGACTGGCTATCTGTCTGTCTGGCTGGCTGGCTGGTTGTCCATCTGTATGTTTGCCCATTCCAATGTCTGTAAACGAAACCAAAAATTAAAGATACAAACCGTAATAGTTGTCGACGGTTTCTACATTTAAACGGTTATATCTTCATGTTGATCAGGATAACAGAGGCGAACTCTTATCATAATACATCTTTAACATCATACTATCAATGCCACTTAAAATTTCAGGTCGGGAAAAAACATGAAAAATCGAAAATTATCTTTTTATAGGCGATTTAGAGACGGTTTCCTTCTGGACTAAAACAATCTCTACTCAAATTTCTTGTCTAT
>CM065683.1:45297850-45302850 GCA_017654935.2 Phymorhynchus buccinoides | reverse complement strand
CTTCTTACCCGCCCATGGGCTTTTAATCCCGTCTTCGCCTCCTTAGGGGAAGACGGGGTAAAAAGCGCATGGGCGGGTAAGAAGCCTTAGGGGAAGACGGGGTAAAAAGCGCATGGGCGGGTAAGAAGCCCACCCCAATTATCTCATGAAATGAAGCAAATTTCAGTCTCATTTTGCCCATGAGACGAGCGTTAATGTCTAGCATTCGTCTCATGGGCAAATTTGACTGACATTTTCTTTATTTCATGAGATAATTGGGGTGGGCTTCTTACCCGCCCATGCGCTTTTTACCCCGTCTTCCCCTAGTATTTTGTCTGCACTGTGATCTCAATGGCGGGGTTACAAACAGACAGACAGAGACAGAAAGCTGAAACTCCAGGGCAACAGAACGAACGCATGTTAGCTGTTACATATTACGAACACTTAACAAATAATTCAGCAGACAAAATAACTACAGACATGCGGTGTTCGGCTTTTCGCGAAGAGGGGAGAGAATCCAAGTACACAATTGGATTTTTCAACAGAGGATTTCTGCATATTAGTTGCCTCCCCTGCATTATTTAAAAAAATCATCACCACTGCTCAAGCAAAAATAGCCTAACTAGACTTTTGGGCTCAAGTCCAAATAGACAAGTGTTTGTATGAAAGAAAGAATAGGGAAACAAAGTAACATGACAAAAACAGAACGGTAAAAAGGTAACCGGAAAAAAGGTATCAAGGAAAAAAGTAACAAAGTATATTTGAGTGAATAGTGCGTCTTCGTGAGTGCGCTCGCGTCACAGTGTGTGCGCATGCATGTGCATGTGTGTGCATGCTTGAGTGCGCGCGAGCACGCGCATGTTTGCGTCGGCATGTCTGTGTTTGAGGTGGGGTTATGTGCATGCGCCCACGTGCATGCTTGAACGAGTATGTATGTTTAATGTGTGTGTACGCGACAGCTTGTGCACCCTCGCAGGTTTGAATCAAGTTATGTGCGCGCGTGCATGTGTGTGTGTGCGCATGCGTGTGTGTGTGTGTTTCTGTACGTGCATGCACGCATACACTTGTGCATGTGCGTGCATGTGTGCGCGCATGCGAGTGTCAAAGTGTAGGACTATGATTGTGTGTGTTTCGACACTGGTGCAAATTTGAATGTTTCTGTTCATTACGAGAGCTAATAATTAGTTAACATAATCATATAACTTAGATTGAATTGTGTGTGTGTGTGTGTGTGCGCGCGCGCTCGTGCGTGTGTGTGTGTGTGTGTGTGTGTGTGTGCGTGTGTGTATGTGCGCGTGTGTGCGTGTGTGTGTGTGTGATTGCGTGCGTGCGAGCACGCGTGCCTCATTATGCTAGATTTTGTCTACACTACATTAACTTTTATAACTTAGTTTATGCGCTACTTTTTTTCAGTTCATAGCAAGTTGTTTTTTCGTTGTTTTTTTCTGCTACTTTTTGTCCGTTTCCCAAGACAAGTTGCTAGAAGGACGTTAGAAATCCACTGAAACTGCGCAAGGAAATACCCTCGGCCCAGGCAACAGTTGTTATTTTGCAACATGCCCCATTTTAATGGTTTCTAAACCGCCATCATGACCTTCCAGTGTTCGTGCATATGCGCGTGCATGTCATCAATTTTCATTGGCGAAAAGCAATGAAGGCGGCCAATGAAGACAACACTTTATTGCAAAACTTTATTGCGAGGTAAAGCTTTTCTTCTTTTCCCTCTACTTCTTTTTATTTCATCACATTCAGACAATATTGGACATATTTCCGGTACATAGGCCTATTATAGTTTTATGTTAGAATAAACACCCGAGTCATCGCCACATCGGAAATGGGATTTTTTGGACTTGGAAATTCCGGCATGTTTTCAAAATGACTAGCGCAACGCCGAGTACAGGTAACGCCTTGTAACGGTAACGCCTAGTAACGGTAACGCCAAGTACTGGTAATGCTGAGTACAGCAAATTTGAAGCGATTCGGTTAAGAAACGGCGGAGTTATAAGGCCCCGTTTCCCGTTGCCGCTGCTCTGAGAGTGACGCGCTCTCCCGATTCTCTTCAAATTTGCCGCCAGGCTTCGCCCCTGCCATAGCAAGCCTGACAGCAAATTGGAAGCGAATCGGTTAAGAAACAGCGGAGTTATTCGTGAAAAGGTGAAGCGGCGTATAGCGCGCGCGTTTCTGAATCGATTCGCTTCCGGTTTGGCACACCGATAGTCACCATCTTCGGTCATGTGCCTGCCAAATTGAAAGGCAATCGGCCCAGAAACGCCGGAGATACGGGCGCCGAGAGGCCGGCAGATGCGCGTTTCGCGCATTTGCGAAACCGCGCAAATGATACGGCCGCCTCGGTTGCCGTTGCCATCGCCTCGTTAGGGTTCACAGCAAATTTGAAGCGATTCGGTCGAAACACGGCGGAGTTATAAGGCCCGTTTTGTGTTTCAGACACACAGACACACACACACACACACACACACACACACACACACACACACACACACACACACACACACACACGGACAGTTGGCTTATTACTATATGATGATGTATAATCGTCTTCCAATAATAGGCCTACAATCGCCTTTTTGATAATTGCCTTCGATATTAGGTATTTTCTAGCCTACACTACTGCATTATTATTTTAAAGTACGCTTGTCAGAACTGCTCCAAATAATGGTTACACTCATTATGTCGTTTCACTCAAAGGTCTAATTTTAAAAAAATAAATTGGGGTAAATATTTTATTGTAATTGTTGTTGAAAAAAATTTCTTTACAAAAATATGGTAAAGATGCCCGTCTCTATGCCACCTTGTCATTGTAGCTATATCCCCGTCTTTATGTGTCGGTTAACCCTTTCGCCGCCATCAATTATTCAGTCAAATAGTTTCATTAAACCTACCTGGGAAGAGAAAAAGATCTAGGGGAAGACGGGGTAAAAAGCGCATGGGCGGGTAAGAAGCCCACCCCAATTATCTCATGAAATAAAGAAAATTTCAGTGAAATTTGCCCATGAGACGAATGCTAGTCTCATGGGCAAAATGAGACTGAAATTTGCTTCATTTCATGAGATAATTGGGGTGGGCTTCTTACCCGCCCATGCGCTTTTTACCCCGTCTTCCCCTATGCGAACTTAGCATTTGACGGTCGCCATTTTCCCCATGCTGTACGGTAACACTGACGGCGACGATGAACAGAGAGGGTTTACGTTTGTTTTTCCTTGCTGGTTATTTTGATGTTTCAAACTTTCTGTGTCATGAAAATAACCTTAAACTGATTCTAACCCTATCCCTTACCAGTTGAAGTACAAACGTTGGGCGAAAAACGCTCAGAATAATTTCGGATACTGTCGTTGTTGTTAACCTACGTGTCTCCGTCACTACGAATCCCCATTCGGGTTTGTCTCCATAAAAATGATGAGACTGTGTCACATTTATCATACATAATTGTTCTTTCCATTTCACGAAAGTCGCTCTAACGTTTTACTAGGGGAAGACGGGGTAAAAAGCGCATGGGCGGGTAAGAAGCCCACCCCAATTATCTCACGAAAAAAAGAAAATTTCAGTCAAATTTGCCTATGAGACGAATGCTAGACATTAACGCTCGTCTCATGGGCAAAATGAGACTGAAATTTGCTTCATTTCATGAGATAATTGGGGTGGGCTTCTTACCCGCCCATGCGCTTTTTACCCCGTCTTCCCCTACACTTATCGCCACTTACCCGAGCAAAATATAAAGAAATCTGGTGTTTTCGGACTGACAGATTACACAACTCGTGTCAAAAAACTGTCAAATAATTATGGTAGGCTCGCGAAAAGATGCATCGAGCACATAGAAACAAGGACACACGGAGACGAGGATGCACACATGTTGGGACGCACACAGAAGGGGCCGCATCAGCACGGGGGAAACATGGAGACGGGGCACAATGAGAGTGACGCATATACGTTTACTCTTGACACTGCAATTTCAGTTTTCTATGCTGTATGTTTGAAAGATTAGAGCAAACCGTATTATTTAGCCATGGCAGCCATGTTGGCCGCCATCTTGAATGATGAAAATGCCAAGAGGCTGTCATGAGACCTTCCAACGAATTCTGCAACTACAAGGTCCAGAGTACTGACAAATGCAAAGAAACGATTGTTACCAGACATTTCTAGGTTATCGAAAACAAAAAGGTCTCTCACACCGGAGTAATAGAGATGGGGGCAATCAGAGATGGGGGCAATCAGAGATGGGGGCAATCAGAGATGGGGGCAATCAGAGATGGGGGCAATCAGAGATGGGGGCAATCAGAGATGGGGGCAATCAGAGATGGGGGCAATCAGAGATGGGGGCAATCAGAGATGGGGGCAATCAGAGATGGGGGCAATCAGAGATGGGGGCAATCAGAGATGGGGGCAATCAGAGATGGGGGCAATCAGAGATGGGGGCAATCAGAGATGGGGGCAATCAGAGATGGGGGCAATCAGAGATGGGGGCAATCAGAGATGGGGTCCGGCGATATGTCCTTCTGACAATCAGTATCCTTTCGTTAGGGCAAACAAAATAGGGGAATCTTCAAGGTTTGTTTTTTTAAATGCAGGGACACCGGTTCTTTTCCGCCATATTTAAAATGACACGATTTGTTCTCTTTCTTTTTTTCCAGTAAAAAGTAATGGACTTAATGGTGTGGGTTGTTTTTTCCTGAACCCAGTTCAGAGACAAAACAGCTCGCTTCGCTTGCACCCCCCCCAAAAAAAAAGCAGCACCCCCAACGTGTCATTTATAATAGCTGATGAGGTTTTATAACTGAGGTCATAAACAGAGTAAGAGGAACTGTGTAGGTGTGTGGGTGTGGGGTGGTCGCTGCACATCTTTAATTTTTTATGTATCCTTCAAAAACAAGCTGAGCAGCTTTGTCCGCGTGTGCGTTTTTTAGTGTGTGTGTGTGTGTGTGTGTGTGTGTGTGTGTGTGTGTGTGTGTGTGTGTGTGTGTGTGTGTGTGTGTGTGTGTGTGTGTGCGTGTGTGTGTGTGTGTGTG
>CM065683.1:45285350-45290350 GCA_017654935.2 Phymorhynchus buccinoides | reverse complement strand
AAAACCCCATCTCGAAACAGAACAGATAGAAATAACTCTATCTATGTCGGTCTATTAGGCTATGAGGCAATTTAGCCCGCCAAAACATCCTCTACGTGAACGCTTATAACTGTTTTTGTTTATCAAAGAAAAGAAAACGACTGGAAAAAACGAATGTACCCAATGACTTCTTTTGCCATAGCTTTAAAAATACAATTGTGATTTTAGCGTTAATAAAATTCAATCAACATCTGTTCGAAGAGATCTGTGTGCAAGTGAACATTTTTCACTCTTTCACCATGGCAACACAGTGATAGGCCAGTCATAAAGGTCTGTGTACACGTAACATATTCGCAAAAATATCACTATTTCCCCATGGCAACACAGTGAGTTGTAAGTCATATTTGTTAGGCATTAGGTATTAGGTAATTTATAGTCACAGAGGCGTCTCTGTGAAATTCGGGTTGCTCCCACCTGGAGAGCACGTCGCAGCCAGAGGCGCGCCACCCAGTTTTTTTTTTGCATGCGATTTTGTGTGTGACTGATGAGGAAGGAAGGAGGGGGGGTAAATTTTGACCAAATGATAACTTTTTCGTTGCCACTGGAATTAACATGTGGTAAGTGCATGGGCACACGGGACCTCGGTTTATCGTCTCATCTGAAAGACTCCACGTTCAGACCGTAAGGCCGTACAGACCGTAAAGTGAGAGGAAAAATCCCCTGTACCCAGGTTTGAACTCGGGTTTACTTGACACAAGGCGAACGCGTTACCTCTGAGCCACTCTACACCATGTACTACACCACATATTTATTTATTTTAAAACAAGAACATAAATTTGACAATAAATATTTTTGATGTTCTAGTGAACCACGTTTTCAGAAACAAACTATGAAACCAAACATATATACCCAGAAACAAAATTGTTGCCATCTTAAAACTGAACTGTTCATGCGCAATGCGGTAGCATACTCTGTGCATTGCAAGCACGTATTCAAAGGATAGGTCAAGTCAAGTCAAGTCAAGTCAAGTATACTTTATTATCTCAACAGAGAAATTACATTCAGGTGCAACATCAAATCATTTTAAAAACATATCACAAAACAATCGCAGAAAGCACGATAACATTAAGACACATGGGATTAAATTAGGAACATATTTAAAGCAATCAGCAACACAATCCACAGAAGCATAATAACATACGCCTAATATTAAGATAGTAACATTAAGATACATGGGATCAGATTATAAGCATTCAAACCAAGACTACAATTATCAAACAAGACCACCATTTCACAGAGTATCGCTGCACATCATGAACAAATCACACACAGGTGAGGATGGTGAGGACAATGCGAATAGTAATGGGGGTGTACCAAGAATTTGGACTAAAATACAACACATTATCGTCAGTGTTAGATTCAGTTTGCTCTTCCTGGAACTTACATGTTCTTAAAATGAAAAAGAGCAACATGTAATGTGGCTTAAACATCACACTTTAATTTGAAAAAAAGAAGAAAACTGCTCAGTTGTTTTAACCTTTTAACTACGACTTGAAACATTTAGTGTAGTGGTGGTATTCTCTTCCTATAGTTTTAACCTTTTAACTACGACTTGAAACATTTAGTGTAGTGGTGGTATTCTCTTCCTATAGTTTTAACCTTTTAACTACGACTTGAAACATTTAGTGCAGTGGTGGTATTCTCTTCCTATAGTTTTAACCTTTTAACTACGACTTGAAACATTTAGTGTAGTGGTGGTATTCTCTTCCTATAGTTTTAACCTTTTAACTACGACTTGAAACATTTAGTGTAGTGGTGGTATTCTCTTCCTATATTATTAACCTTTTAATTACGACTTGAAACATTTAGTGTAGTGGTGGTATTCTCTTCCTATAGTTTTAACCTTTTAACTACGACTTGAAACATTTAGTGCAGTGGTGGTATTCTCTTCCTATAGTTTTAACCTTTTAACTACGACTTGAAACATTTAGTGTAGTGGTGGTATTCTCTTCCTATAGTTTTAACCTTTTAACTACGACTTGAAACATTTAGTGTAGTGGTGGTATTCTCTTCCTATAGTTTTAACCTTTTAACTACGACTTGAAACATTTAGTGTAGTGGTGGTATTCTCTTCCTATAGTTTTAACCTTTTAACTACGACTTGAAACATTTAGTGCAGTGGTGGTATTCTCTTCCTATAGTTTTAACCTTTTAACTACGACTTGAAACATTTAGTGTAGTGGTGGTATTCTCTTCCTATAGTTTTAACCTTTTAACTACGACTTGAAACATTTAGTGTAGTGGTGGTATTCTCTTCCTATAGTTTTAACCTTTTAACTACGACTTGAAACATTTAGTGTAGTGGTGGTATTCTCTTCCTATAGTTTTAACCTTTTAACTACGACTTGAAACATTTAGTGTAGTGGTGGTATTCTCTTCCTATAGTTTTAACCTTTTAACTACGACTTGAAACATTTAGTGTAGTGGTGGTATTCTCTTCCTATATTATTAACCTTTTAATTACGACTTGAAACATTTAGTGTAGTGGTGGTATTCTCTTCCTATAGTTTTAACCTTTTAACTACGACTTGAAACATTTAGTGTAGTGGTGGTATTCTCTTCCTATAGTTTTAACCTTTTAACTACGACTTGAAACATTTAGTGTAGTGGTGGTATTCTCTTCCTATAGTTTTAACCTTTTAACTACGACTTGAAACATTTAGTGTAGTGGTGGTATTCTCTTCCTATATTATTAACCTTTTAACTACGACTTGAAACATTTAGTGTAGTGGTGGTATTCTCTTCCTATATTATTAACCTTTTAACTACGACTTGAAACATTTAGTGTAGTGGTGGTATTCTCTTCCTATATTATTAACCTTTTAACTACGACTTGAAACATTTAGTGTAGTGGTGGTATTCTCTTCCTATATTATTAACCTTTTAACTACGACTTGAAACATTTAGTGTAGTGGTGGTATTCTCTTCCTATAGTTTTAACCTTTTAACTACGACTTGAAACATTTAGTGTAGTGGTGGTATTCTCTTCCTATATTATTAACCTTTTAATTACGACTTGAAACATTTAGTGTAGTCGTGGTATATTTCCTTCCTGTTGTTTTTAATTAATGCCAAGCATTCTGCTTTTCTAAATTATTTAGAAGAGAGGAATTCATACAGAACATGGTGAATGACAAACATGTTATTATCGTGATAATATTAGTAACGTTTCTGGGCAGAAACATACAAAGCGATTTTTTTTCACCAAATCATTCACATTTTATTGATCAACCACAATTTATACATGAGGTGAAAATAAAAATCAACACATTATATTTACACATATACCAGATCTGAAACTACATGCCATCATCAACAACAATAATAACCATGGTAACAATGTCATAACCATGGTTATGAGTGGCCTAACACTGTGTTGCCATGATGAAATAGAGATATTTCGGAAAAAAGGTAACGTGTACACAGACCTTAATATGACTTGCATAAAAATTAATATGTCTGTGTCACCATGGTGAAAGAGTGAAAAGTTTTCACATTTAAGGCCTACAGAGACCTTAATGTTTACAACATCGCAGCTAAACTAGGAAACAGTAAATAGAAATTGCAATATAAGCTCTGCGTGTAAATAACTATATTGATAACATTCAATGCAATCTTCTTGGGTTGCTAATTTAGCAATCTTTAAACAAAACTCGTCGTTTGAGATTAATTTTGTTTTCAAGACTCAAGACTACTTTATGAACCCATACAGTTATCTTACAGTTATTTTAGCTAGTCTGAACATTACTGGAATTGGAAAAGTAAAAACAACAAATGCTGGGGCCGCAGAAGGCCTCTAGTAGAGGTCCAGGGGTCAATGCTGAAGCTTTGTTGATAAATGAAGCCCTAAAACAGCATTAGAATGGCTACATTTAGTTGTGTGTGTTTTTCGGTGGACATACGTATTTTTCGGTGGAAAAGCAATGTCATTATGGCAGAAATGTGCTGTATGGCGGACAAGTCCCATCCCTGATTTGATTAACAAACACGAAAACGGACAAAGACAAAAACATAGCTTTCAAAATGGAGCCAACAGAAGATTGACTGATACAAAGGGGGGTGGGGGGTGGTAGCTCAAGTGACTAGGGCATGGAGTGAGACGCTAACCATTAGAGGTCACGCGCGCACTTGTCTCAGACACCGGGGCGACAATATTTGGGGTGCTGTGTCCTTGACTTTCTAGACAATCTCTACCATCTGACAATTGTATTCCAGGCAACTTGTAGTAGGTCTGCAGCAACCTGACACCCAATTGGATACATACTAACATAGGTACTTGCATGGCAAGCAACAGCGTGTGTGTGAATTATTCCACACATTAATCCTATGGCAATGTGCTAACTAAATACGAATGTATAACTTCCCACTCGTTATCTCTGATCATTAGGAACTGGGTGGTTTTCCGGAATTGTACTCTTGTCTGTAAAATGCAAAGTAACTAACAAAAATGAAGTCAATGAAGACTACAATACTAACTCTTTTATGGAGTACTCAAATTGTGTGTTGCAATTGGCAGCATTTACACCAATTAATGTTGATGTTTATTTTGTCACTCAATTGGTAATATTTACAAGTTTTTGGTGCTCTGGAACGGTGGAAACTGCTCTAAACTTATCATGTATTAAAATATGCCATGTGCATAATAATGTTGATCAGTGTAATTCATTGTAATATTTTATTGAAGTTGAAGCCATCATATTGTACACATTGATGGCAAAAATGAAAGTAGATGAACACATACATCCAACCGCCTCCTCTCTCTCTCTCTCTCTCTCTCTCTCTCTCTCTCTCTCTCTCTCTCTCTCTCTCTCTCTCTCTCTCTCTCTCTCTCTCTCTCTCTCTCTCTCTCTCTCTCTCTCTCTCTCTCACACACACACACACACACACACATGAATCGCATTGTGTTTTTATGTTAATTTGTTTATTTGGTTGTTGGAGTTTTGTGTGATCTTGATCATCAA
>CM065683.1:45257850-45280350 GCA_017654935.2 Phymorhynchus buccinoides | reverse complement strand
GTGTAACTGATATGTAAAAGGTTTGATTGTAGTGATGTGTGATATGCCAATTTGGTATGTCGTGGTTTAGTTGGATGGGGTGTGACTGGATATTGATCTATGTTTTCTGATTTTTCGTTTGTTTGTTTTTGTATGTTGTTGTTGTCGTCAAAGGTTTGTTTGTCCGTTTATTGTTTGTTCTATTTTACTTTTTCTTTTTTCATTGTTTATATATTTTTGTTTTTGTTTTTTGTTTTTGTTTTTCCATGTACCCCCAAGGGGCTTTTTGGGAAATAAAAACCTTGAACCTTGAACCTCTATCTGTCCCTCTGTCTGGCTCTCTGTGTCTCCGTCTCTGTTCTTTCTCTGTCTGACTGTCTGTCTCTTTCTCTTTCTCTCTCTCGTTCTCTTTCTCTCTCTATCATTATAAGTGTGGGTGTGGGTGTGATGTGTTAATAGTGTGGCCTGGTCGTCTTTAAGCGTCCATCAGTGTGAGTGTTTCAAGTTGGTTGCGAAAATGTACTGTAGATTATGTCATTCATTATTTGGGCGTGATTGAGAAATTGACTGAGGGATCAGGGAAGGGGGGTGTTGGTCAATGTTTAGTGTATACTTTTTGTTCATTGTGTTTACTATTCATTTTAGTGATTTCTGTAAAGCGCTTAGAGCTTAAAGATTAGGCGCTATAAAAGTTGTCTTAATAAATAAATAATAATATAATTAAGGGGCAACAACAACAAAACCCATGCTATTGTGGCCTGCTATTCATATGTTTTGTTTGTGCAAATTGAGTAGCTTAACCTTTGGAAGCTAGAACACGTTTTGGTAACATAACACATATACATACATTCACAACCACACGCGTACTCTCAACGTATAAGTTCATATACACGCATGTAGCAACACTACTATCCATTTGTCTGTCACCCTATTATGGTGAAGGTGTGGTCTCTGAGTGTTTCTAGTACGTTCTCATTGCAAGGGTTAAAGTCATAAAGAAGGTCTTGGTAAAGGTGTTCATGACATCAATACTGACTTAGAATTAAACGATATATGGAGAGATTTAAATCAAGATAATCTTAGATACACATGGAGGAGAAACAACCCCCTCCAGCAAGCTAGAATAGACTTCTTTTTGATTTCGGATCACGTGGTTTCTTTTGTTGAGGACACGGATATTGATTGTGGATATAGAACTGATCATTCTATGATTGTTCTTAATTAAATTTGGGGAAAACATAAGGAGAAATACCTTCTGGAGATGTAATTCGTCGCTCTTAAGGGACAAAGCATTCGTTGATGAAATTAATGAAGAAATAACAAAAGTAAAAGAGGAATATGCAGTTAGTCCATATGCAAGAGAGTCTATTAGAGCATTTGCCACGCGCCGGTGACCTTGAATTTCACCGAGTTGAATTTAGAGAGTTGAATTAGAAAGGTCAGCGCAACTCGGGCAGAACGAGCACGGGCAAATTAGTAGTCTAGTATAGAGAACGAACACTCGTGGCAAACGCCCTATTGAGAATATCCCATTAGCTGACCTACAGTTCTCAATTCCTGATGATATATTTTTAGATTTTGTATTGATGAAAATTAGATCAAAAACTATTTCTTATGCTACTATGAAGAAAAAAAAGATCAACGAGGAAGAGTGTCACTTACAAGAAGAAATACAATCGCTACAGAAAAAAGAAAACATGAGTGAAGAAGAAGTGAAAATCATAGAGTTAAAGAAAGAACAGCTAAAAGTTATACGAGAAAAAAGAATAGAGGGAGTACTCCTGAGATCACGAGCCAGATGGGTAGCTGAGGGGGAAAAAGTGACTAGTTATTTTTGTAGCTTAGAAAAGCGGCACTATGTCAGTAAAAGCATTCCTAGATTGAATGATAAGCATGGTAATGAATGGACTGAACAAACAGATATTATAAGAGAAGTTCAGGACTTTTATGAACATCTGTGTAAAAAAAGACAGGTTGATGATGGTGAAACTGACAAACTAGTAAATGATATGCCTCATTTAGAAGTAGACGAAGCAAATAATTTAGAAGGAGAAATTAATTTAGAAGAGGCAACTTCAGCACTGAAAAATATGAAAAATAAAAAAGCCCAGGAACAGACGGATTTACTGTTGATTTTTTTAAGTTATTTTGGAACAAGATTGGGAATTTAGTTGTTAGAGCACTAAATACAGCATTTAAAAAAGGGGAGCTATCTTGTGTTCAAAGACAAGGGATGATAACTTGTATTCCTAAAGGAGATAAGCCTAGAAATCTGATTAAGAACTGGAGGCCAATATCCCTTTTAAACGTAGTCTATAAAATTGGCTCGTCGTGCATTGCAAATAGATTGAAAATAGTTTTACTCAAACTCATTCATGAAGACCAAACGGGTTTTCTTAGAAATAGGTACATAGATGATACTATAAGGTTGATATATGACACCATAGCACATTTAGAAGAACATAACTTGCCTGGTCTATTAGTTAACATGGATTTTGAAAAGGCATTTGATTCAGTGAGTTGAGATTTTATGTTTAAAGTATTGACAAAATTTGGCTTTGGGGCAGACATTTGTCAATGGGTTGAAACATTCTATAAAAACATTAAGTCGTGTGTTCTTGTAAATGGCCAGGCTTCAACTTGGTTTGAAATTAAAAGAGGATGCAGACAAGGAGATCCATTGTTACCTTATTTGTTTATATTATGTGTTGAAATCCTTGCTATAATGATAAGAGAAAATTAAAATATTCAGGGAATTGTGATCAATAATGTTGAACATAAAATCTCTCAGTATGCAGATGATACAGAATTTCTGTTAACGGGTGATAAGAAATCATTTGAAACCTGTATAACCATAGTTAAATTATTTGGCACTAAATCAGGTTTAGAAATGAACGGTGAAAAGACTAGTGTAACCTGGCTTGGCAGCCGAAAAAAATTATCCAGTTCAATATATGGACCACTTAGGCTTAGAGTGGAATCCCCCAAAATTTAAGATACTAGGAATTTGGTTTACTAATGATGTTAAACAGTGTGTTTATATCAACTACATGGACAAGCTAGCAGAAGTTAGATATTTATTCAGAATCTGGATAAAAAGGCAGCTTACACCATTGGGAAGGGTGACAATTTTAAAATCATTGATCCTATCAAAATTAATTCATTTGTGGATCTTGCTACCTAACCCTCCTGATGACTTTTTTAAGACATTGCAAAACTATTGTTATAGATTCATATGGAATAAGAAAAAAGACAAGATAAATAGGAAAACAGCTCATAAAAGTATAATTAATGGTGGTATTGGCATACCAGAACTAAAAACGTTTGCTACGGCATTGAAACTCACTTGGATGAGAAAACTAGAAAGAACAAAACATAACTGGAAATCTATTGCTCTATTTAACTACCCAGTTCTTAATCATATATTAAGATATGGACCAGAAATCGTAACAACCCTTCCAAAATCAAATACATTCTGGACAGAGGTATTTAAAGCCTATAAGGAATTCTTTTATAAAGTAAAATGTAAAAATTCCGGTGAAACTTTAGCAGAACCAGTATTTTACAACAACAGAATACAAATAGGTAATAGTTACATCGCTGGTAAGAAATGGATTAATGAAAATGTATATAATATTGCAAACTTTGTACGTGATAATGGACAGTTTATTTCGTTCAATGAATTCAAGCAAAAATACAACAGTAGTATGAACTTTTTGACTTTTTCGGGATGTAAAAGAGCCATACAAGAATATATTAAAACATCAGGAATAAACATCGGCAACAATATGTATATAGATATGCCTCTCTGTTTAAAAAAAATAACATCCATTGTCAAAGGATCGAAACTGTATTACGATACTCTGATATAAAACAATGTAAAACCTAAATGTTGTACTTGGTGGGACGAAAGAATGAACTATGAAAATGATTGGAAGGAATGCTTCTTTTATGTAAACAAAACTGCAGATGTTAAGATGAAATGGTTACCACTTAGAATTTTACATAGATGCCTAGGAACAAATGTCATTCTGAAAGAGATGGGCGTGAGAGACAATGATCTATGCAATTTTTGCAATACAACAAAAGATGGCATCCACCATATGTTTTGGAAATGTCACATTATTCAACGTTTTTGGTCTCAGTTGTCTGATGCATTGAATGATAAATGTCAAAATGTATTTAATTTACGTATTTCAGAAGCACTTGCAATTGTTGGATTTGACAAAAATATACAAATCGATCATATCTTTTATTTTATGTTGTTGTTAGCAAAAGAATACATATACCACTGTAAGTTAAACAATGATATACCTGTCTTAAAATTTTACGTTAAAAAACTGAAATACAGATACAAAATAGAAGAATATATTTCACACAAAAACTTATTGTATAATGATTTTGCTGCTAGGTGGGCTCTATTCACTGCAATATTCAATGATATAAATTGATTTTATAAAACTTTTACTAATAAGATATCTAGTAATGATTAGTCTTATATATATATTATATGAACTTTCGGTGTTTCTTTGGTTTAAAAAAAAAAAAAACATTTTAAAATATGATGAGTAACCCCTGTTCAGAGCTTGAAACTCACAATTTGAAATGTTGAGCTCTGTTTTTAGTTACTCCACATAGTGATGATAAATTGTTACCTCAAGATGTTGTGATAACATTTTTCAATGACTTCCACGGCACAGATGTGTGTAAATATGTTTGTTTGTCTTCTGTATGTATTTATTTGATTTTTGCCTATTATTTGTTTGTTTTTCTTCCTTGTGAAAAATGTGGAAATGAAAATAAAAAAGTTCAATAAAAACAAATATTAAAAAATAGTCTTGGTAAAGGTCAGGGCCTGTATTCATGTTGAGATAGCATGAGACACTTAGCATGATGCTAACTTAGAAGCTCTTCCAATGTCCTATAGGATTTAATAGGACTTTTGGAAGAGCTTCTAAGTTAGCATGATGCTAAGTCTCATGCTATCTCAACGTGAATACGGGCCCTGGTCTCTGAGTGCTTCTAGTAAGTTTCATATGAAGGGTTAATGTCATAAAGAAAGTCTTGGTAAAGGTCTGGTCTCTGAGTGTTTCTAGTAAGTTTCATATGAAGGGTTAATGTCATAAAGAAAGTCTTGGTAAAGGTGTGGTCTCTGAGTGCTTCTAGTAAGTTCTCACATCAAGGGTTAAGAGGATAAAGAAAATCTTGGTGAAGGTCTGGTCTCTGAGTGTTTCTAATACGTTCTCATATGAAGGGCTAAAGTCATAAAGAAACAATCAATCGAGAAGTGTGTTAGTACGTTCCGGCGTTTAGCCTTCAGGATGAGAAGAAAACAATATAATATTATTTATCCAAGGATTAATGCAAACCGACACGTGTTTTTATTTCCTTTCTTTCCGTACTTCCAGCTTTAGAAGCAACGTTCGCAGTCGGTACGGAGCCTACCCTAGGCTGTTGGAGCGACCCAATCCTGAATTTGACGTCAACGATTGGATTCTTCACCAGACAGGGGGCGAAATTCGCGACTTCTTTGAGCCAGGCCAGATACAACGTGACACAGTGATCCTCCTGTTGAATGCGGTGTTCTTTCAGGTAATGAGCCACAATTTCTACACCCCCCCCCCCCACCCACCCACCCCACCCCTCATTCCTCCTCCATTGTACTTTCTTTTCTTTTTTTGCTGTTGAAGACCCTCGCTATGTTCTAATGCATGGGATCATCCGAATAATTGAGTAGGTTTAATGGAGATTTAGTGACGAATGACTAGCGTTCTCTCTCTCTCTCCATCTCTCTCTCTCTCTCTCTCTCTCTCTCTCTCTCTCTCTCTCTCTCTCTCTCTCTCTCTCTCTCTCTCTCTCTCTCTCTCTCTCTCTCTCTCTCTCTCTCTCTCTCTCTCTCTCTCGCTCGCTCGCTCGCTCGCATTCAGTAACCTTATCACTGTCTATATCATTCCACATTTCTTTGCTCCTTATGCTTCAGAAGTTAGATTCAGATTCAGGTTAACTTCATAATCTCATAACTGATAAACTGATACCCAGGCGCAAATAAGAATCACCCCAACAGACACATTTGATGAACAACAAAGAAGTAATATGAACTAGTACCACTGCTTTATCGTAACTGACAAACCAGACCAATACCAACAAAGTAATCCTGGTAAAAGCAGAACGCATTTTAAAAATCCCCCACGTCACGTGTCACATTCCCTCTTATGCTTGGAAGATTTCGATTTCTTACCAGCTATAAGAGGGAAAACACGTGAAAACCATGATTTTGACACGTGACATGGTGGGTCTTTAAACACATTACTCGCCCCTTCGGGTTGACACACACACACAGGGCACGTGGAGGGACATCTTCGACGAGAGGATGACGTCAGAGCGGGACTTCACCACCGCTTCCGGCCCAAAGGTGCTCGTGTCCATGATGATGCGTGACGGCCGCTACAAGGTGAAGTACCTGGGTGAGCAGCTGAGGAGCCAGGTGCTGGAGCTGCCCTTTGGCACTGATGGCCGCTTCTCCCTCTTCATCCTCCTTCCTGAAGCCGACAACGGGCTGAATGACATGGAGATGGGACTGACGCCCCAGGTGAGTCTCCTCTCCTCTCTGTGCGCTTGTGCATAGGGGGTGGGTGGGGATGGGGGTGGGGGTGTTGAACAGGCATCAGAATTGTCAAAGGATTTGCAATTTTGAGAGGATTAAGAATTTCTGACAGGGGATTGGCTTCTATTGTCTTGCCTTTTTTTGATTGAGTGTTATCCTTTCCGTAGTATTTTAAAGCGATTTATCATTGCATTGAGCCTTTTCGGTCATGTCGAGAACTGGTTTATGTGTTGCCCCTATACAAATTGGGGGCCTACGTTGTCCTTAATTGTACCGCAGTTTTCAGAGGGTTGGACTTCAGAGTTTTCTTATGCTTGTTGCAGTCGTCTGTAGAGCCCGCTTCTGTCGAACCAACCACTTAATATGTCGACGGCGATAACTGTGGGCAACATAAGTGGCTGGGTCGACAAAAGTGATTTCCATAGCATAGCCGAGAGAGCTCGAGAAAAGGTGGTTGAAAAGGGTCGACAAAAAGTGCCTGGTCGACAAGAGCGTTTGATGCGACAGACGTGGCCTCTGCAGTCGTCTGAAGTCCTATGTGATCATCATATAGTAAAAAGCCAACTGTCCGTCCGTGTGTGTGTGTGTGTGAAACACAAAACGGGCCTTATACCTCCGCCGTTTTTCGACCGAATCGCTTCAAATTTGCTGTGAGCCCTAACGGGGCGATGGCAACGGCAACCGAGGCGGCCGTGTCATTTGCGCGGTTTCGCAAATGCGCGAAACGCGCATCCGCCGGCCTGGGCCGATTGCCTTCACATTTGGCAGGAAGATGACCTGGGCCGGGGACTATCCGTGTGCCAAACCGAAAGCGAATCGGTTCAGAAACGCGCGCCTTTCCACGAATAACTCTGCCGTTTCTTAACCGAATCGGGATGACACTACACGTATCTGTATTATTAAAAAATTGGAACTTTACTGGTTTAGCACTGCCTCCGGGCATTGCCTCCAGTATTGTTCAATACTGCCATGGGTTCAAACTGCCACGGGGCGATTGCTAGTCTTATAATAAAAAGGCAAGCGTGTGTGTGTGAGTCTGTGTGAAACACAGAACGTGCCTTATAACTCCGCCGTTTTTCGACCGAATCGCTTCAAATTTGCTAGGAGCCCTAAGGGGGCGATGGCAACAGCAACCGACGCAGCCGTGACATTTGCGCGGTTTGGCAAATGCACGAAACGCGTATCCACCGGCCTCTCTGCGCCCGTATCTCTGCTATTTCCGGACAGATTGACTTCGAATTTTGAAGGTAGATGACCGGGGAAGGTGGCTATCGATGTGCCAAACCGGAAACGAATCGATTTAGAAACGCGCGCGATATACGCTGCTTCACCTTTTCACAAATAACTCAGCCGTTTCTTAACCGAATTGCTTCAAATTGGCTGCAGGCTTGCTGTGGCCGTGGCACCACCTGGCCGCAAATTTGAAGAGAATCGGGAGAGCGCGTCACTCTCAGAGCAGCGCCAACGGGAAACGGGGCCTTATAACTCCGCCGTTTCTTAACCGAATCACTTCAAATTTGCTGTACTCAGCGTTACCAGTACTTGGCGTTACCGTTACTAGGGAGAGCGCATCACTCTCAGAGCAGCACCAACGGGAAACGGGACCTTATAACTCCACCTTTTCTTAACCGAATCGCTTCCAATTTGCTGTACTCAACGTTACCAGTACATGGCGTTACTGTTACTAGGAGTTACTGTTACTAGGGAGTGAGCGTCACTCTCGGAGCAGCGCCAACGGGAAAAAGGGCCTTATAACTCCGCCGTTTCTTAACCGAATCGCTTCAAATTTGCTGTACTCAGCGTTACAGTACTTGGCGTTACCGTTACTAGGCGTTACCCTTACTAGGCGTTACCGGTACTCGGAGTTGCGCAAGTAATTATAGATATGTAAATTGCTTTCCGTGTGATGTGTGTGTGTGTGTGTGTGTGTGTGTGTGTGTGTGTGTGTGTGTGTGTGTGTGTGTGTGTGTGTGTGTGTGTGTGTGTGTGCGTGTGTGTGCGTGCGTGCGTGCGTGCGTGCGTGCGTGCGTGCGTGTTGTGTTGTGGTGTGGTGTGGTGTGGTGTGGTGTGGTGTGGTGTGTGTGTTTGGGTGTGCTCGCGTGTATGTATACATGTATGCACGTCTACATGGAGTTTTGTGGGTTACCGGATTGTCTTTGTCTCTTCTACTTTATCTCGTTGTCTCTCTGTTCGCTTTCAGGGTCTGGAAGAGGCGGTAACGAACATGCCCGAGGTCATGAGGTACATGATCAGCCTGCCCAAGTTCAAGCTGCAGATGAAGACCTCTGTGAAGGAGGTACTGCAGGCCATGGGGCTGACCCACGTCTTCAGCGACAGAGCCGACCTCTCCAGGATGGCCGACAGACCTCTGAAAGTGTCTGACGTCGTCCACGAAGCTGTCATTGAGGTAAACTTGATTGGGCGAATGTTGCCCTTTTACGTCTGAAAGATTATTTTGTGTGAAACCATTTCGTACCACGTAAGCTACATCGAAGATACAAGACCCCCCAAAGCAAGAAACGGGTTGCGTATTGCCTTCAGCGATACTCACTTGATTTGTCTTTATCTTGATAGCAAATTGGCATTGCTCATTTTTGGGGGTAGTTTGTATACGCGGAGTGTTTGTTTCCCAAAACATTTTGATTTCAAAACCAGGATCTGATTTCAAATCGCTGTCACAATTGACTGAATAGTTTATTTGCTTTTAAGATTTGCATACAACATTTTCAATCTATTTTGAGAAATTAATTTGTCTTCATTTATTGAAATTTGAAAACAAATGTAATTGATTATTGAAGCGATGAAACATGTCCTCATCTTACACGCTACAAACGTGCATAGTGACAAATAACCCCATTGTTTTTCTTATTTTGAGCCATGTTGCAAGAATCAGAGAACATAAAGTTTAGAAACTATGGTAAGAGTTTGGAGTGAAGGAGAGGGTTGGGAGAAGGAGAACGATAAGGCAGAATTAAAGAAGCTACCAAGTGCTGAAGCTGTAGGTGGTGGGTAGATGGGTGGTGATAATAGGGGTTTAGCTGCTTTGTGGCTTCTTTGTGACTATGCTATAAAATAACATGGTCCCGTTCGCTACCACCCACGCATGAAGAGTGCGTTCTGAAAATCATATAATATCATAACATCTTTGCAAAAGGAGTTGATTTTCGAGTTTATGGGTGTTTTTCGAATAGAAAACAGCACAAAGTTCCAGAAAAATCAGGGGGAAATGTCCTTGCTAAGAAACGGTTTAAAAGTTTTAAGAATAAAAAAGACAAAAACATATATTTTACTCATAGCTGTAATCCAAAATGATTATGGAATTTGTATACAATCGGCGCAGAAGAAAGACACTGACTTAAGGGATCAGATGACTGAAAGGAATTTCACTTTAAATAAAAACAAGAAATAGTGACATATACATCAGAACTTCATTTTTAAAAAAACAGCCTTGGGAAAATCAGAATTCTGATTTTTCCCGGATTCCAAATTTTCCCGTGACATATACATCAGAACTTCATTAAAAAAAAAAACTTTCGACGGGGCGTACCAATCTCACGGATTATAAGCCATATTAAGCAAAGAACACACGCACGCCGTGCTGCAACACCTCAGGTTTCTTTGCTGGGTTGACCAGGTGGACGAGAACGCAGCAGTGAGTGGTGTGAGCATCATTCTGGATTCTCTGCCCCCTAGCTTCAGAGCTGACCATTTCCGCCCTGTTTATTCTGCGTGACAACGTGGCTAGACTGAACGTTTTCATGGGCCGTTTCAACGACCCTTCAGAGAAACAAAACTAAACCTATGAATCAAACAGAGCTCGTGTGGCGAAGATGACCTCTGCCGCAGGCAGCTTCCAGTTTCATTAGGGGACTGTCGCTATTTTTCGGACCACCAGCCGACTTGTTAAGTGCACGATGCAGCTGTTCCTTAGAGTGAAGATGTTATTATGTGTCTTTCAGGTGGACGAGAAAGGAGCGACAGCTGCGGCGGTCAGCAGCGTTGGCATCATGCCTGTGTCTCTGCCCCCTAGCTTCAGAGCTGACCACCCCTTCTTGCTGATCCTGCGTGACAACGTGGCCAAACTGAACCTGTTCATAGGCCGCCTCAACGACCCTTCTCAGCAGCAATAAAATGAATAATAGTCATAAAACAGAAAGCACGGGAACACCAGAGACCTGTACCAAGTCAGTCTTGTGCCTCCGCCATACCACCAGTTAACGTTTCGTTTAAGTACACGCAAGTTCTGTTGTTGTTTTTAGATGTATCTATTCCTTAAAGTTAAGATGTTATTATGTGTCTTCCAGGTGGACGAGAAAGGAGCGACAGCAGCAGCGGTAAGCGCTGTGAACATTATTCCTTATTCTCTGCCCCCTAGCTTCAGAGCTGACCACCCCTTCCTGCTGATTCTGCGTGACAACGTGGCCAGACTGAACCTCTTCATCGGACGCGTAAACAACCCCTCGCAGCAATAATGGAAGCAGCAACGTATCAACGTTGAGGAAGAAGCCCCAAGAAAGCTGACTATGTATCTAACTCAAAAGTAAAACCCCACAAAAATCGAGATACGAGGTTTTTAATTTCACCGACGAAATATTGCATGATACGATTCTTCACATCTTATGTTTCCCTTCACTGCACACCACCACCGTCCCCCACCCCCCAAAAAATCGCATGCAAAGAAATAAGTTGGGTGGCGCGCCTCTGGCTGCGACGCGCTCTCACAGGTGGGAGCAACCCGAATTTCACAGAGACGCCTCTGTGACTATGAAGTACCTAATACCTAATGAAGAACAGACAGTAGAAGAACCGGCCTTTGATGTTTCTCCACGGGGATTCACTCCTTGTATTTGTCACCCAAGCTCCTCTATCAGCTGGACATAAAGCGGACACGGTGTGGAGAATACCGCCCTGGGTTTGCGGTGTCTGAGAGGTGGACGAGAAGGGAGCTACGGCAGCAGCAGTGAGCGGGGTGAGCGCCGTGCCCCTTTCTCTGCCCCCTAGCTTCAGAGCTCAGCACACCCCTCCCTGCAGCGACAACGTGGCCAGACTGAACCTGGTCATGGCCCGCCTCAATGACCCCTCTAAGCAACAGTAAAACTATTTAGTTTCTCCATGATAATCACCCGGCCAGAGGCCGAGGTATTGCGATGTGTGTCTGTGTCTGTCTGTGTGTGTGTCTGTCTGTGTATCGATTATCTTAAAAACTACTGTTTGGATTTTAATTAAAATTGGCAGAGGGGTAGACAGCTTCAAAAGGAAGCTTCCTTTCGTTAATCAACACCGTGCTGACCTTGACCTTGAAGTTTGACCTTGAAAACCGAAATTTCCTTCTTTGGGCTATGTAATTTCCCCCCAGCTTTAGTTCGTGAACTAGTGAACATAATCGCTTCAAATTTTGTGTGGTGGTGTACCATGGTGCAAGGAAGTTTGTATAAATGTTCAGCTGTATCTCGTGAACTACTGAACAGAATCGCTTCAAATTTTGGGCTATGTATTTTATGCGTTCTGTATGGGTGGAATGTGGTGTGCTTATTGGGTGGTGGTGGGGGGGGGGGGGGAGGACATCACTCGGTGCAAGGAAGTTTGTATAAAAGTTCAGCTGTATCTCGTGAACTACTGAACAGAATCGCTTCAAATTTTTGGCTATGTATTTTATGCGTTCTGTAAGGGTGGAAAGTGGTGTGTTTATTGGGGGGGGGGGGGGGGCAGGACATAACTCTGGCCGGGTGTGCATTGTCACAATGCGTTGCTGCCGCTCGGCGATGCCCTTGTTGCCATTGTGCTTTAGTCGTCATAAGGAACGATTTTTATATCGTGAGGTGTTTATCAGAAAGTTGTTTTTGTTTCTGTATGCTGTCAATTGTGCGTTTGGGTTTACTTGGAGATAGAAGTACCAACAACATGTAAATGCAATAATTGATTATTGTATGATATAGCGCAACAATTCTTTTAGGTTTGTTCATTTGTGCAATATCCTAATTACTCTGCAAGAAGGCACCCTTTGTCAGTTATCTTGAGAAACAGATCCTCTGATATCGATGTGAAAATCGTCAGTATCATTTTGAGATAGGCTTATATATTTGGAAATGTCCAAAGCATAAATAACAGTTACATGAAAATAATTATAACTGTGCCTGAATGACACCATCTCAGATTTGCTCCACAATATGATGACTTATATTTGCATTATGCCCGGACAGAATAACACATTGTCATTGACGGATGTTCATTGTGTTCACAAAGTGACAAACCAGTCCTACATGAAAGCGACTTGTATTAGTACAGATGCTTGTTGTATTGCTTTTGTAATCAAACATAAATATGTCAGTCTAATGCGCATGCTTATTTTGTAGTAAGCTTTATGTTCGCGTGTATTGAGATTGCCAGTTTCCTGAAATAATCTTACAATTATCTTCAAGAATTGTTAGGAACCTTTTGATAGCAAGTGCACAATTGGAGAGTAATAATAATAATAATAATAATAATAATAATGGTTATTTATAGAGCGCTTAACTCCCTTTGCAGGGAGCTCAAAGCGCTGAACAAAGGCCTAAACACTAACATACAGATAAACATACACATTAAAGACAAGCCAAGAATAATCAACATGAAGACAAGTATCAATGAATATAAACATTAAAAATAAGTGAGACTGTTAATACAAAATACATGTATTAATCTCTCTCGCCTCCCTCCCCCCTCCCCCCCCCCCCCCCCCCCCCACACGCACACACGCACGCACACGCACACGCACACACGCACGCACGCACACACACACACACACACACACACACACACACACACACACACACACACACACACACACACACACACACACACACACACACACTGCAGGTTAATATCATCAAGGACTACGTGGATTAGAGGTGAGAGTATGAGGTTTCAAACAGATGAGTTTTCAGAGAAGTTTTGAAAGACTGGACAGAGGAAGAGTAAGGGATTGGCTACGTTATGATGCTGTTTAAAATGCGGAAAACGGCCAAAACATCGTTAAAGTCCTACGTATTGTAGGAGATAGAAACTTATTAAATTGTTGATTCCGCTTTTGATTAGCTGTGTGCATGCATACGTTTCTTTTGATTATAATCAAATAAAAGAGAATGCAAACAGAGATGGTGTGGAGCATGCTGTAGGCTGTTCTGCCATTTTGTTGCTGTTTGTTAAATAATTAGCCAGTCCGTTGTGTCAATCTGTCCACCAGCACAAACGTGCGCCCACGTATGACTTGTACCCACGTGTCGTCATATCCGGCCACAAGGAGCGCCATATTATGGGAGACCGCGATCTTAGTCAGTAACTTTGTTTGAAAAATGCCAGATCGAAGCTGCGTATTTGGCTGTTCCAATTCGAAACTTATCTAAACTGTATTTATAACATCTGGATGTTTTCTTTACACATTTAGATAACATTTTCACTTTGTTTACACACAAATAAGGACTAAGATGGCGACACTTCCGTTGGAAGGGTCGAGATGCGCACGCAGGTGGGGGGGAGCCATATCTGTCACCACCACCACCCACACACATCATCACCATCATCAACATCTTCAATGAACCTGAAACAGACAATATTTATCTTGAAAAGGTATCACACAAGAGCATTCTTGCGACGCTAAAGGTGCTTGCAAAGGACGTGCACTAAAGGTCTGAGTACACGCTAACACTATTCCCAAGATATTTATATCTCCCCATGGCAACACAGTGAGCTGTAAGTCATGAGTGGGGCTATCACTGTGTTGACATTGGGAAAGAAATATCTCGTGAATAATGTCAACGTGCATACAGTCCTCTACCCAGTGTACACGGGATAGTTCTTATATTAATTACAGGAGAATCCGAATACACGTTATGCGTTTAAATTAACACCGTTTGATCAGTTTTGTGTCATTTCTTGGCAAACACTTTCTTCAATCCAATGTTCCCATAGGCAAATCAAACATGTCAAGTCCAGGGGTGGACCAAATCATTCTTAAAAAGGGGGGTTCCCGATGGGAGATCAGTCAGCTGCATAGGTCCTTGGTTAAGGTGTAATGGCCTTGTGGGGGCAAAGCCCCCGGAACATTTGGCAATTTAGTGATTATTAAAGCAAGCATTTGAGCCATTTTCTTTATCCCCTTGTATAAGGTACATGCTTGGGGTTAAGGGGTGGGGGGGTGGGGGGTCCGGAAACCATGGAAACACCCTCAGATCCGCCTCATGACGTCAGTTAGCTTCTAAGTAAAATGCGTATTTCCATGCAAAACTGTATTCAAAAAGAGTATTTCCATCCACATACAAACAAACTGACGTTTACCAACTTAAGTCTGGTATCTCTTTCACTACTATTGTTTGTTCAAAACGTGGTGTAGGTTTCACTTGCCAGTATAGAATATTATGCAGATAGATAATAAGAACACGAGAACAGGTAGCAATTAGCTGGAATGTTAAATAGCGAATCATTCGAAAACATAATGATTGACTTAGATCATTGACGAGAACAATTATGTTAAGAATGATTATTTAATTATTATCGGTCCCGCTTGCGCGAATGCGCACGCACGCACGCGCGCACGCACACGCACGCACGCGCACGCACACGCACGCACGCGCACGCACACGCACGCACACACGCACACACGCACACACACACACACACACACACACACATACACACACACACACACACACACACACACACACACACACACACACACACACACACACACAAACAAACACACACACACACACACACACACACACACACACACACACACACACACACACACACACACATAAACACATATACGCGCGCGCACGCACGCTTTGCCCCGTGTGTTCTTCTCAGATTTGCCCCTGTTTGTTCATCAGATAAACGGACGGTTGACAAACAGCCCTTGACAGATGTCTCGCTTTCTCACTAGTGCGGTGACCTGCCCCCTCTCCCCCTTTACTGTGGTAAGTCCCCCCGCCGGTGTTGGATGGACGAAACGATACCCTTCTTCTTCCTCGACCACTCAGTTTCCTGTCATACATGAGCGCAGATGCGTCATGCTGCAGTCGCTAAGCGCCTATCTAAGAAACAGGCCTAGCATGTCCGTCTTCAGTTGGAGAAAATCTTTGGAAGAGTTTCTTTAAAAACAAAACGAAAGGCAAGAGAACGGATCTCGTAAGGCAGAAAGATAGTAGATGACAGTAAGTAAAGGGGAAAGGCAGAGTCGAAGAGAGGGACAGATCAGAGGAAACTGCAAGCACAGAACTTCCAGAAGGTGGGGGAACTATTGATGCAAAAGACCCCCCACCCCCCCCCCCAGTATCCCCATGGAGAAGTACGAAATAATATGACATTGAACGCTTCAACAGTCGATACACCGTTCCATCGGTCCCCGGAAAAAAGTCACACAAATAAAGTGACAGGAAAAATAATTCACAGAAATAAAGTCACAGGAAATTTTTTTCCACTGATATTGTGTATGTGTAGTGCGGAGATAGAAAACTCAATGTGATTAACTCATACAATTAGAGGCCCATATGTCCCTTCCCCTATCCCCCTACCCCACCCCCTTTTATTCTCTGCCTCCCTGTGTATTTGGTCACATACTTCGGTTATACCCGTAAGTCATAAGTTTCTTTATTGTCCATCGGCATTGTACAACACACGTGGAAACGTGTCTTCCACCGTGTAAAATAAAAATATTGAATACAAGTATGAAACATATATTTACATTAACAAATATGTAACTCACACATATCATGCATCCGCTCTCCGCTATCTTGCTCACTCATCATGCAACCCACCACCACTTCCACCTTAACTTTAACCCTGTCTTTTCTTTGTTTCCTTCCTTTACTCTGATATGTATTCATGTCTTAGCGCATTTAAGCGATTAATGTAACCTTTCAATGCCTTTATCTTGTTTTACTGTTCCTTGCGTTGTATGTCCGAGTTTCATATCAGTTCATGTCTTCTTCTTTTGCGTTCCCAGGCCATATGACCATAATGAGTAAAGTACGTATGTGTCCGGTTGTCAGTTTTCACTGGTCTCCCCGCTGCGTACAGCCGACACATTCCGATTTTGGAGTTCAAAGGAGAATATTATTTGGAAGAATGTTTAAAAGGCAGGAGATATAGCCAATATGTCAGTAAGATAGCAGATGGTAGAAAGCAAAGGGAAAAGGCAGAGTCAAAGAGAGTGACAGAGTAGAGGCAGTTTACAAGCACAGAACTTCAAGAAGGTATGGGAACTATTTGTTTTACGAAAGATCCCCCGGTATCCCCACGGGGAGAGACTCTTGGAGGAGGCGGGGTCGTCCATCTCTCCTGTATGGAGGCACGTTGCATTCACCTACTGCCCCAATATTAGTTAATAACAGTTTTGATTTTGTTGTGCGATATATGTTGTACTACTCTTAGTGTTACCAAAGACTGTATAGGGGAAGACAAGCATCCGGTCTCTTTTCCCTATATGAGTAGTGAGGACAGAAACACTGGTTATGTCCCTTTTAAACGTGACATATTTACACGTCGATAGGCCAGTTGAATTCTCTGTTCAAATTCCAGTCTGAGTTTTTGGATAGCCGCCGCTGTGAATGGTGTATAACTACCCCACTAACGATAACTCTATCAGCCCGGTTCGCTGTAACTCTTAAAGTAGTCCATCTTACCCTTTTAGAATCTTTGGTTTTACTGACTGATTTTTTTTAATTATTATGTTTTTTTTTTTTATTTTTTGGGGGGGGAGTTGTACCTTTGACACCCTCTCGTGTTTACGATCCTCAATATCAAAGTCTGCGTCTTTCAGTTTTATGACAATAATCACAAGCTGATCTTAACCCTATCCTTCTCCCGAGAATGACAGAATAGTGCTTGCTTCTCAATGTCATTTTTCAATGCGAACATTTGAGGTGGGGGGCGGGGAGTGCGTAACATATATATTTTGTTTTGACATCATGAAAATTAAAATAATAATAATAATAATAATAATAATAATAATAATAATAATAATAAATAATAATAATAATAATAATAATAATAATAATAATATCAATAATAATTGGCACTTACATAGCGCACATATCTAGAAAATTCTACTCATGGCGCTTTACAAATAAATAAAACTGCAAACATTCACACACACACACACACACACACACACACACACATGCGCGCGCGCGCGCACGCACACGCACGCACACACGCACACACACACACACACACACACACACACACACACACACACACACACACACACACACACACACACACACACACACACACACACACACTAATGCGCATCTCATAGGCACAGACGAACTACGTACAACCAACGCACAAGAACAACGGAACACCTGCATTGCAATATGTCGGATTGTAGTGTAACATCCCACTTCCGACAGGTGACACAGGGCAAGAAAACCCGTGCATGAAAGTTAGAGATAATGTAACACTTCCAATCCAGCGACTGAAATGACACCAATATCAGTTATTAGTATTTGTGAGTGTGATATTGCTTTATCCTATCTCGAGTGGCTTGCTGTTTATCACACGAGGTCGGAGACCGAGTGTGATAAACAGCAAGCCACGAGGGCTATGTACCGATATGTATCAACAGAAAAGAAAGAAAAAGAAAGGATAGGAACAGCAAAGCAGAGAAGTGAAGAAGCTTCCATTTTTACAATGGTCGCAGCACACACGCTGTCACACACATCCTTACGCAAATAATACAGTTCAACAAAATAGAACATTTAAACAGAAATGCATTTCGAAACATGTGGTGAAAACAATTCAAGTACAGTGTAAGAATTAACACAAAGTAAAAAAATGAACTGAAACACTAACAACAGTTGCACTTAATTAAACTTGTGTAACCAACAATAAAACATAAACAGTAACAGCTAATGAGAGCGAGTCCAAAACGTGAAAACAGAGGGGTGTCAGCTTCTACAACATTGTCAATTTGTTGCGATGTTGATGGTCACAGAACCTGAAAATACGCAGTTTTGAAAAAGAGGTGCATTCACTCTTCTTGAAGGGTCAGTCGGCTCGTTTTCTGGACTGAAGATCAAATCCATCTGTTCTCGCGACAGCATAGCATCCTCATTTTCAACTGGGACACTCCCTGTGATGACCTTCCATTGTTCGTCTGCTATCGGTGTCGACGCGCCTGGCTGTGGGTCATGGAGTTCGATAGGCCTAGGTCTAGATGTCCCGGCGACGTGTCTTGCAAGTGTGTTGCCCATCTTCATCCTTTGTGAAGATGAGGTGTGCTGGTAAACTGCCAAGGAAGAGACGGATTTATGTCCCGTTACTGCCATTCATTTTCGGACAAAGACGCAAACCACTTTTGAGCCATGTTTGACATAGATCTCGATCGCGTCGACAAGACGATATAATATGATAATGATAATGATATGTCAAGATAAATAACTGTGACGTCAAGTTTCTAATAGCATAGGTGTATTCTTACACGCGTTTACACTAAGCCTATGGGTTAATTTACGCAAATGATTATGTCAAGACATTGTTTTATATCACACGGTTGCAGGCCTCTTTAGCACTACTTGAAGATCGGTCTATTGTGGTTTCAATGTTGTTGTTGTTTTGGTGTGTTTTTGTTTAGAATAATACCAGTTCAATGAGAGATAATGGGGGGGGGGGGGGGGGGGGGGTGTAGGAACGGGGTGTAGGTATTCAGTATGGTAGTAGAAATGGGATCAGATAAGCGAGGGGAGGGGGGAGGATGGGGCAGGCCATATTTATAATGCTATAGTGGTAGAGCTTACATCAAGGTGTGGACTTCGCGGAGTTAGATGAGATTGTGGTGGGGATGGTGGTAGGAATGGGTTAAAGGTGTTGTGGTAGCATAGATGGGATCAGATGAGCGAGGGGGGGGGGGGGGGGGGGGGGCAGTATATAATTCCACTGCTATTGCCCACTGCAACTAGGGATATTAACGCCCTTGACAGCGAGAGTTAAGCCCTTGTTGGTCAGTATCCAAAAGGGCATTCACTCTTGCAAAAAGGCAGCCATTCAGTGGCCTCAAATAGGGTTATTGGCGAGAGTTACTTCCCTTGGTTGGTCAGTACTCAAGCATCTATCAAGGGCATTCACTCTTGCAAAAGGTGGTCGTTGCAGTGGCCAATAGGGGTAGAGCTTACAACAAGTTGTGGACTTAGCAGAGTTACTATGTGTGCATAGTGTCAATTTAGCTGCTCTGAATATTTGCGGTGTCCCCATCCTCTGATACCCCCCATCCCTTGCCCTATCTTCCTATCTCCCATCAACCCTTTCGCCGCCAGCCATTTTGGTTTTTTTTAGCAAGACAACCCCAAGTAAACTAAACAGAATTTTTTTTTAAATGTATCACCAGTATTGGGAATTTCCATATTGAAATGTATAACATTACGCCTATCCTTGCTTCCCAAAATTAAGATTTTTTTTCTAATAAGGTCTTCATATAACAGGCCCTGATTTGATGCCTTTTAGTGACACGGGTGTTAAACCACTGTGGTGCATAAATGCGACATTGGCGGTGAAAGGGTTAATGGTCAAATGCACGCTATTCTTTTTGACTCGTTCCTCCACGATAAACACAGTGATAGCCTAGTAGTAGTGTTATAAAGGTCTCAATACACGTCAACGATTTCACCATTTACACCATGGCAACACAGCGATAGCCAGTTTATAAGATCACTTGCATAGCACTGTTGTTGCTTTGGGGAAAGAGTTTAAAGTGTTCACGTATACGGAGACCTTTACTAGTATTACAATGTGTTGCTCTGGGAAAGAGTAACAAATAAGAAGTTGTATTTTAACATTAACTCTCATTACCTACCTCTATGCCAGCTGATTGTTTCCCTATTCCATCGTCGACGAGCGGTTATCTACAGCGACATTTAAAAAAAAAAATATTCTCTCTCTCTCTCTCTCTCTCTCTCTCTCTCTCTCTCTCTCTCTCTCTCTCTCTCTCTCTCTCTCTCGTTTTCTCTCGTTCTCTCTCTCTCCCCCCCCCCTCTCTCTCCCCTCTCTCGAAACGCAGAACTCGGAACGATTTTAATGTACATCGGCCATGGGCCACAATTCATTTTTATTGAGAGAGAGAGAGAGAGAGAGAGAGAGAGAGAGAGAGAGAGAGAGAGAGAGAGAGAGAGAGAGACGCACAGAGAGAGAGAGAGAGAGAGAGAGAGAGAGAGAGAGAGAGAGAGAGAGAGAGAGAGAGAGAGAGAGAGAGAGAGAGAGAGAGAGAGAGAGAGAGAGAGAGAGAGTGAGAGAGAGAGAGACTCAAATTAAAAATGCACTCGTAAGCACATCGTAAGGACAGCAACAAAAAAAGAGAAAAAGAAAACACAAACAAACAAAACAAAAACAGACACAAACAATCAGAATGAACGAGTACACCAATCGTTCAATGAAAATGTAAAGTTAAAAATCAACTTTATTTTCGAAGAAAAAAAGAAAAAAAAGTTTTAATGTTGAAGCGCATCCGAAGAGTAACTGCGAAGAACTTTCAAATAACAACAACAACAACATACAGTATTTAGACGCCACTGAATTTGATAGAAATCAAATCAAAGCGCACGCACACACGACGTTTGCATTCATTAACACATTCAAACATAAATGCAATACAAAGCGAACACACACGTATGACATAAATGGTGTACAGCAGAAACAGACCTAAAGGCAAGAGAGAGAAGAGAAAGAGAGTGGAGCCTCAATGACGGGGGAACAGGTGGGTTTTGAGGTTAGATTTGAAAGCAGAGAGGATCGGTCGCTGACGGAGGGAAAGAGGAAGTTTGTTCCAGGAGGTCGAAAGTTGAAAGCTTATACCTAGGGATCTGGAGGACGAACGTTTTGTTTTGCGTCCTCCCGACCGAATCTGGGACAAATCTAGAGAGATAGAGGGTCAGAAACGGAACGTAAAGTGCGAGCTAGCATATAAATGGAAATATTGTCGCAGAGGTAAGATGGAGCAGCTTTATGGATAGATTTATAGTAATAAAAATAAAAGCATTTAGGAGAAGAAAGGGTGTTTTAGGCCGTTATAGTGGGTGAGGGTAGATGGTTTGGACAGGGGGAGGGGGGGTGTCACTTCAAAAGAAGGGCATTCCTTCAGAGAGACTGTTACGGAGCATGTGTCACTGTTGTCACGTATACTTACGATGTATGTGTGACAGTCTCTGCACTGGGCGACTAACGTACTGAGTGAGCTTTCTGACGACATGACGGGAAACTATGTACATGGCTTGTAGTGTGTGTGTGTGTGTGTGTGTGTGTGTGTGTGTGTGTGTGTGTGTGTGTGTGTGTGTGTGTGTGTGTGTGTGTGTGTGTGTGTGTGTGTGTGTGTGTGTGTGTGTGTGTGTGTGTGTGTGTGTGTGTGTGTGTGTGAAAGAGAGAGAGTTTGAGTTTATAATGTGTTTGTTAATATATATGTGTGTAAGTGTATGTCTCTGTGTGTGTGTGTGTGTGCGTGGGTGTGAGCGCGCGTAAAAAAAACCCACAGAGGATGTGGGTGTCTGTGTGGGGGTGTGCGTGTGTGCGTGCGCGCGCGCGCGCGCATATATGTGTGTACGTGTGTGTGTGTGTGTGTGTGTGTGTGTGTGTGTGTGTGTGCATGTGTGTGTGTGTGTGTGTGTGTGTGTGTGTGTGTGTGTGTGTGTGTGTGTCTGTCTGTCTGTCTGTCTGTCTCAGTCTGTCTGTCTGTCTCCGTGTGTCTGTGTATGTGTGTGTGTGTGTGTGTCTGTGTCTGTGTGCATGCATGCATTTCTATGTGTGTGTTAGTAGTGTGTGTGTGCGGTTTGTATGTGCTTGTAGTGTGTGTGTGTGTGTGTGTGTGTGTGTGTGTGTGTGTGTGTGTGTGTGTGTGTGTGTGTGTGTGTGTGTGTGCGTGCGTGTGCGTGTGCGTGTGCGTGTGCGTGCGT
>CM065683.1:45237850-45242850 GCA_017654935.2 Phymorhynchus buccinoides | reverse complement strand
GCAATATATATATATAGCATGAAAGGGTTCACAAATAAAGACATTGGACACAGAAAAGCTTTATCAAAGCAAACTATATATATATATATATATATATTTATATATATTCAGTAAGCCTGCTACGAATGGAAGAAGACCGAGAGAGACAGCTGGGTGGTGGGAGTAGAAATGGAAGGACTACTATTAAGATAGCGACAATGAAGAGAACATACTCGCATGCACACGCGCGCACACGCACACACGCACACACACACACACACACGCGCGCCACAGAGGTTCTCGTTTTGGTTTGCAAAGAACTTCTCTTCTTACAGAACCGGGAGGACATGGAGGAAATGACTAACGTGACAATGACAGATACCAAGAGACCCGGAGACAACGGGTTACACGCCCGATGCTGCCTTGTTCTCCTACGTATTGTGACATGGTGCGGCAAGGTACTTAGAGGCACCTTTTTTTTTTTGGGGGGGGGGGGGGGGAGGGGGGGGTCACCCTTCTATTAGTCCAGCACCGGATTTAGAGGGGGTCATGGCTTCCGGACCCCCACCCCACCCCCACCCTCCCTCAGCCCCCAGCATGTACCTTAAAAAAAGGGTGAGAAGTAAGAAAATGGCTCGATTTTTGCCATAATAATCCCTGATTTGTAAGCAAATTCAGGGAGCTTTGCCCCTTGGGCCCCCAAATCGGCACTACCCACTAACCCGGAACCGATACAGCTCCTTGGACCCCCGACGGAAACCCCCCCTTACGACTCACTTGGTCCGGCCCTGTATTCATTATTGCATCTTACGTTGAGTATGGTAATGTCATGAACCTGTATCATTCTGGCCGTAAGCTTACAGACCCCTTATTACTGCAGCATTCTCGTGCAAATTAAGGACGGTGTTGGACAGAACTTACAATTATGATTAATTAGTCCACGATCCTGTTCAGAATGTATGTGTGTGCATCCCTGGGTGTCTGTCTGTCCGTATGTTTACCGGTCTGTTCGATTTGACCGTGTGCCTGTCTGTCTTCTCTACCTTTCGGTCAGTCTGTCTCTCTGTCTGTTTGTCTGTCTCTCTCTCTCTCTCTCTCTCTCTCTCTCTCTCTCTCTCTCTCTCTCTCTCTCTCTCTCTCTCTCTCTCTCTCTCTCTCTCTCTCTCTCTCTCTCTCTCAGATGTAAGAATAGACCTGGCCTAAAATCTCAATCCTTGCGCAATAATGTTTTCAAGTGTCAAGTGTCAAGTCTCCCCCTCTCTTTCTCTCTCTCTCTCTCTCTCTGTCTGTCTGTCTCTCTCTCTCTCTCTCTCTCTCTCTCTCTCTCTCTCTCTCTCTCTCTCTCTCTCTCTCTCTCTCTCTCTCTCTCTCTCTCTCTCCATCCCTCTGCCTGTCTGTCTGCCCCCTCCCCCCCCTCTCTCACATAATTCTTATTAGACTTTCTATCTTTGCTGCTGTTTGTCTTACAAACAGGTGAGATGCACCATCTACAGATATGAACGAATGTCAAGTGACGTCCTTTGAGGCAGGCGATTACACAGCGAGGGATGAAGGGTTTCGATGGATCAAAAGGGAGAAGTCTGACGCGCAGGATTAAGACGTCTTCACTTTGTATGTGTGACCTGAGCAATCCAAACTCCCCGGACTTTGCCTTTTCAGAAAGGTCTATGGGTATGACGTCTGTGGATTTCCCCTACACATTAAGTAAAAATTAAGTGTGTGTGTGTGTGTGTGTGTGTGTGTGTGTGTGTGTGTGTGTGTGTGCGTGCGTGCGTGTGCGCGTGTGTGCGCGTGTGCGTGCGTGCGTGCGCGTGCGTGCGTGCGTGCGTGCGTGCGTGCGTGCGTGTGTCTGTGCCTGTGTCTGTGCGTGCATGTATGCATGAGTGCGTGTGCTTGTGTGTGTGCATCAAGTCAAGTCAAGTCAAAATGATTTTATTGACGATAAAGGAATAAGCTAAACAAAGTTTTGTTTTTACATCTTGTGTGTGTGTGTGTGTGTGTGTGTGTGTGTGTGTGTGTGTGTGTGGATATTTCGGCGAGTGCGCCTTTATCAACATAGACAAACAAGAAAACAGCAAGCAGCAAATAGAGTAAAAAGGAGCAACAAGCAGGCAACAAAAGCAGCACACAAACAAGATCAAAATTTAAAAAAACACCAATACTTCCCCTCTACAATCCAACGCGTAAATCAAAGATAAGTTAAAGAAACAATTTCTTCAGCAACTTATGCAAGTGAACAGAATTTTAGCAGTGCGTTGGAAAATTAAAGTTGACACCATTCCAGGTTCAGAACCATTTACTTTCGCCTCCATTTATCTTTCGTTGCTTTCTTTGTTTCTACCCCGCCCGTATTTCTTTCACTGGGGCGTTTCTTCGTCTGTGAAGTCTATTCGCGGAGCCCTATGTTAAAGATAATGATCTGCGTGCTAGAGAGAGAGAGGAGAGAGAGAGAGAGAGAGAGAGAGAGAGAGAGAGAGAGAGAGAGAGAGAGAGAGAGAGAGAGAGAGAGAGAGAGAGAGTGTGTGTGTGTGTGTGTGTCTGTGTGTGTGTGTGTGTGTGTGTGTGTGTGTGTGTGTGTGTTCTGTGTGTGTGTGTGTGTGTGTGTGTGTGTGTGTGTGTGTGTGTGTGTGTGTGTGTGTGTGTGTGTGTGTGTGTGTGTGTGTGTGTGTGTGTGTGTGTGTGTGTGTGTGTGTGTGTGTGTGTGTGTGTCTGTGTGTCTGTGTGTCTGTGTGTGAGGGAGGGGGGAGAAGAAGAGAAAGTCAGACGGACACACAACATAGACAGACACACTGACATGTACACATGCACACACACACAAACAAACAAACACACACACACACACACACACACACACACACACACACACACACACACACACACACACACACACACACACACACACACACACACACACACACGAGCGCGTGGGCGCACATGCCCACCCATTTATACACAATCGTTTCAAACAGACTAACCACGAAGATCCCCTTATTTTACAATATGACGAAAGATACAGGTAGAATCAAGATTAACGAATACAAACATACGTTCTTGTGGCCTATGATGGAATGTTAAAAACGCAGACGGCATCAGCCACGTCCATTCGTTACTCGCTAACTCAACAACGTGGAGACGATTATTTGTACCTGTCTGACCTTCCCACTTCCAAAGTGCTAAAATGAAAATGAAGCAGCGTACATGAACAGATGATGCATATCCACGCCACTTGGACCTGATAGCCCCGCATACTAATAAGCTAAGAAATGCAGACAACGACGGATTGGAAAAAAAACACCACCACGATAACGGGGTCTATGAAAAAGAACCCATCCGTGATCACACACTGCTGTATGAACAGCAAGGCTTTATAAGCTAAAACCTAGAGAATCCATTAAGCACATAATGTGCCCCTTTGATGTTGGGTACATCGCCCTTTATCGTTTTCCCAGCATTGCACAAGACATCATTCAACGGATTTATGTAATTAGAGCAATGTCGGTGACGCAAAAGGTGCTTGTTGGACGTCTACGTTTGTTTACCGGTATTTAGGGGAAGACGGGGTAGAAAGCGCATGGGCGGGTAAGAAGCCCACCCCAATTATCTCATGAAATGAAGCAAATTTCAGTCTCATTTTGCCCATGAGACGAGCGTTAATGTCTAGCATTCGTCTCATGGGCAAATTTGACTGAAATTTTCTTTATTTCATGAGATAATTGGGGTGGGCTTCTTACCCGCCCATGCGCTTTTTACCCCGTCTTCCCCTACTACTTCTGTCGACCTTAAAGGGGCACCCTAACGGATACGTTTTTTTGCAAGAAACGTGTCGAGATCACCAGGAAAATACCCTTTTACAGAGATTGCAACACTCACTTTGCTCTGGTTTCCTAGAAATCAAACTGACAAATCAGCTATTCCTCCTTAGCGGAAGCTAAATTGTTTCAGTGAAAGACAAGACGTGTGCCTTCTCTTTTCTAATGGCCGCCTGAGTTTAGACCAAATCTTTTGCACTAAATTTCCACAATACAAGCCTTTTTGTTTATTTTATTTATAATTATTTTATACAGTTTACCAAAAGGAGTTTCGCTCACAACCAAGGAAATAGCTCCATTTTTTTTAATGCACTACAAAGAAGAAAAGGCTTCAAACACAATGAGTGGCCTTCACCCACCCCGTCCAAAATGGCTTCTCTCTCCGGCATATCTGCCAAGGAGGAATCGCCGTTTTTACGATTTGATTTCTAGGAAACCAGAGCAAACTGACTGTTCCGATCCTTGAAAAGGCTGTCTTTCTGGTGATCTCGACGTGTTTCGCGCAAAACCTCATCCGTCAGGGTCCACCTTTAACACTTTTGTCGACACCATGGAAACCATTTTTGATTGTAAACTACCCATGTGATATAGTGGTTTCCAAGGATACCTAAAAAATGGCTATGTTAGACAAAAAGGGTTGAGCAGGATCGACGAAAGTGGTCATGTTCGACACAAAAGCTAGAACAATCAACTAAAGTGGTTGGGTCGACGAAAGCGGTTTCCAAGGTGTCGACAAGAGTGGTTGGACGACATGAGTGATCAGTTCGACAAGAGTGCCATGTCTGATATCCGATCACGTTCGATCGTTGGACAACATCATAAGGGAAAAGGCGAAAACAATGTTTATGTATCAGCTTAATCTATATTGATTTTTAAGAAACACATATTATATACCCACTTTCCCATTGTTGGGACGCTTGGTTTTCGGGGTAATATTCCGTCAAATAAACTTTTACAGCAACGTTTTCGTACCAGGTATGTCAAATGCAGTTGGGTCTATCAAACTATGGTGCTCTAGAAGATTTTGTTTCGATGCACATTTCCATGGGGGGCCGCCATTTGCAATTTTCTGGATGGGTTGGTAAACGGGAAAATGATTGGCCCACAGTTCCTACACATTTTATGCCAGACAAAGAAGAAAGAAATGGAGATAATTATATTATCTAAAAATTGCTTTTAGGGATTCTTCAGAAAATGCTCCTACTTGCATCT
>CM065683.1:45230350-45232850 GCA_017654935.2 Phymorhynchus buccinoides | reverse complement strand
ATAGATTAGACTATTTATGCGAATGGTCCAGTTTTCGGTAGAAATGCGTTCATAGTTTTAGGGTGTTCTGAACCTCTGTCGTCTTCCCCATCTTTATTATCCACTGTATGATTGACTGACACCTGCCTTGTGCCTGAATGTACCTGTCCGGGGAGGATGTTAATGACCGGGAGATATGTGCTCTAGACGATGACTCAGAGAGAGAGAGAGAGAGAGAGAGAGAGAGAGAGAGAGAGAGAGAGAGAGAGAGAGAGAGAGAGAGAGAATGAGAGAGAGAGAGAGAGAGAGAGAGAGAGAGAGAGAGAGAGAGAGAGAGAGAGAGAGAGAGAGAGAGAGAGAGAGAGAGAGAGAGAGAGAGAGAGGGAGAGAGAGAGAGAGAGGAGAGAGAGAGAGAGAGAGAGAGAGGAGAGAGAGAGAGAGAGAGAGAGAGAGAGAGAGAGAGAGAGAGAGAGAGAGAGAGAGAGAGAGAGAGAGAGAGAGAGAGAGAGAGAGAGTTGCATTAATATTCCAACAACTCTGATTCGATGGCTTACCTTACTTGTTGAGAAGTCAATGAATAACACACATGTTCGTTTTGCAGTGAACAGATGTGGTGTACGTGGATCTTAGCAAGCGAAATAACATAAGTAATACACAAACATACACGTTAGTTTTGTCAAGATCACCTAGAAATATAGATCTGTAAACATTTGTTTTCCAAAAGTGTGCGGTATAACTGCATGCCCGCATAGTATTCAGTTCCCCAATTAAAATTGATACGGTGATGTAGTTGTCCCTGTGATACGTTATTCTTTTCTCACATTATTCCATCAATCAAGATCACACAATTCGGTTCGTGTGGTTTTCTTTTTTATATATTACAATAATGCTAAAACACTTCATAATAATCATCTAGGCATTGAAACAGTCATTTTGTGCATCTCTGGCCATGATTGTGAGTGATCCATCCAGTCGCGAAGGAAAGAACATCTTTTCAGAGAATAACACTTTCTGAAGGACGAATCAGCGTCTGTTCAAGTCAAATGACCTACACAATATTTATGCCAATACATTACACCAAATATGGACAATAACAGATACAAAACAATCCTTTGTGGATGGCTGAAGAAGGGAAGAATAAAACAATGGCGTCGGTTCATGTTTGGGTAAGTGCTACTTGTTTTCTTTTCTTTGTGTGAATCCTTTTTCTGTGCTCTTGTGAACACTTGTTCCAGCCAATGATGCTCAATTTTGAGATTGAAAAAACATTTGAAAATACAATTTTGGGAATTACAAATTTTAGTACTCATATGAAAATTTGAACATTCTGGTTACGTTTTCATCGTCATAAAATATTTCCCAGAAAGACGCTATTTTGTCCGTTACAAGGTGCACTGAAATGCAGGTAAGTCTCTAGCTCTATACTGAACACAGCGCAATTTATGCAACCTGTAAGCAGTGCGCATAGGAATATTTTATCATATTCTGAATTATGTTTTTGAAATCCACCTTGACACGTGTATGACCAAAACTACCATTGCGTTTGTACACAAAATAAACAAGTAAAACGGGTAGGCTGTGTTTTAATGCGCATCAAGACGCAACCAATTTCTTCGAAATTTAGTGGAACAATTTTACAGATGCCTTGACCTCCACGAAATATAAATCAAATTATGCCTACATAATTATACAAATATGTCTTTTGGGGTAAAGGAATTCATAGACACAGAAACGCACAATGAATCTTAATGGGGAGATAGTCGAGTTTAACGTCAGTTGTACGTATTGTTTTGCGCTGTAATACTGCCTTTTACAAGCTGTAAGTTTGCGAAATGCTAGTTCGCTGATGTTGCCGTGGTTTCGAATATGACACAGCATTATTTGCCGTACCTGTTTGCGCTGTCGAAATGCTAGTGCTGATGTTGCCGTGGTTTCGAATATGACAAGCATTATTTGCCGTACCTGTTTGCGTTCGTGTTGTTTGTGCCAATGCAGCTGCTTGCTTGGATTTTCTTTTGGTTTGTTTGTTTATAAAACACACACGCATCTTGTGTAGTTACAATCATCCTCTTTAAGCGCATCTTTCTTCTTTTTGTCTTGCTGCACTTCGCTCTTTTTCCATTCTTTTTTAAAATTTATTTTGACGTGTGTGTGTGTGTGTGTGTGTGTGTGTGTGTGTGTGTGTGTGTGTGTGTGTGTGTGTGTGTGTGTGTGTTTTGTAATTATGGTCTGACACATTCGAAAAAATGAAAACAACATGCATGATCTCATGAAAATTAAACAAATAAATTAAATTAAATACTTTCTTCCCGAAACTGTGCATTTGCTGAAACATGCTGCCTCGATCTCGTTCGCACTTGTCCAGAGCTGGGGCTGTTTCACAAGGGCTAACACGAAGCGTGAGCGCAAATCAGCAAAAACTGTAGGGTAAAACGGGGTAAAAAGCCCATGGGCGGGTAAGAAGACCATGCCAATTATCTCATGAAATAAAAAGCAACTTTAGTCATATTTTGCCCATGAG
>CM065683.1:45217850-45225350 GCA_017654935.2 Phymorhynchus buccinoides | reverse complement strand
TAACATTAGGTCCAATATTACGATGTCCTCTGTGACATGTGCTATAACATTAGGTCCAATATTACGATGTCCTCTGTGACATGTGCTATAACATTAGGTCCAATATTACGATGTCCTCTGTGACATGTGCTATAACATTAGGTCCAATATTACGATGTCCTCTGTGACATGTGCTATAACATTAGGTGCAATATTACGATGTCCTCTGTGACATGTGCTATAACATTAGGTCCAATATTACGATGTCCTCTGTGACATGTGCTATAACATTAGGTCCAATATTACGATGTCCTCTGTGACATGTGCTATAACATTAGGTGCAATATTACGATGTCCTCTGTGACATGTGCTATAACATTAGGTCCAATATTACGATGTCCTCTGTGACATGTGCTATAACATTAGGTCCAATATTACGATGTCCTCTGTGACATGTGCTATAACATTAGGTGCAATATTACGATGTCCTCTGTGACATGTGCTATAACATTAGGTCCAATATTACGATGTCCTCTGTGACATGTGCTATAATATTAGGTCCAATATTACGATGTCCTCTGTGACATGTGCTATAACATTAGGTCCAATATTACGATGTCCTCTGTGACATGTGCTATAACATTAGGTCCAATATTACGATGTCCTCTGTGACATGTGCTATAACATTAGGTCCAATATTACGATGTCCTCTGTGACATGTGCTATAACATTAGGTCCAATATTACGATGTCCTCTGTGACATGTGCTATAACATTAGGTCCAATATTACGATGTCCTCTGTGACATGTGCTATAATATTAGGTCCAATATTACGATGTCCTCTGTGACATGTGCTATAACATTAGGTCCAATATTACGATGTCCTCTGTGACATGTGCTATAACATTAGGTCCAATATTACGATGTCCTCTGTGACATGTGCTATAACATTAGGTCCAATATTACGATGTCCTCTGTGACATGTGCTATAACATTAGGTCCAATATTACGATGTCCTCTGTGACATGTGCTATAACATTAGGTCCAATATTACGATGTCCTCTGTGACATGTGCTATAACATTAGGTCCAATATTACGATGTCCTCTGTGACATGTGCTATAACATTAGGTCCAATATTACGATGTCCTCTGTGACATGTGCTATAACATTAGGTCCAATATTACGATGTCCTCTGTGACATGTGCTATAACATTAGGTCCAATATTACGATGTCCTCTGTGACATGTGCTATAACATTAGGTCCAATATTACGATGTCCTCTGTGACATGTGCTATAACATTAGGTCCAATATTACGATGTCCTCTGTGACATGTGCTATAACATTAGGTCCAATATTACGATGTCCTCTGTGACATGTGCTATAACATTAGGTCCAATATTACGATGTCCTCTGTGACATGTGCTATAACATTAGGTCCAATATTACGATGTCCTCTGTGACATGTGCTATAACATTAGGTCCAATATTACGATGTCCTCTGTGACATGTGCTATAACATTAGGTCCAATATTACGATGTCCTCTGTGACATGTGCTATAACATTAGGTCCAATATTACGATGTCCTCTGTGACATGTGCTATAACATTAGGTCCAATATTACGATGTCCTCTGTGACATGTGCTATAACATTAGGTCCAATATTACGATGTCCTCTGTGACATGTGCTATAATATTAGGTCCAATATTACGATTTCCTCTGTGACATGTGCTATAACATTAGGTCCAATATTACGATGTCCTCTGTGACATGTGATATAACATTAGGTCCAATATTACGATTCCTCTGTGACATGCTATAACATTAGGTCCAATATACGAAAATGGGGTCTTGCTGATAATCGCTGTCGCCTGAATTGCCTAAAGGCCAAAGAGCGGACGCAGTGACTGAGTCGGAAGACTAAATGCCACACTGCACAAACAAACAGACAAACAAATAAACGTATCCATAAATAAGTAAATAAATAAATAAATTAGAAACAAAGGAAGATAGAAATGCATGACTACAAATTATGCAAGAAAAACAAATCTGAGCTTTCATAGCATTGAAAGGGGTGTGGGGGGTGGGGGGGGGTGGGACAGAGAAGGTGGTGCAAAAATGCGACATTGGCGGTGAAAGGTTATTAAGTTTGTTTCTTGTTTACCAAAGTGATCGCTCTTTCGTTCACGTGTCAATGATTGAATTGTTTAAATCTAAAGACACCTTAATTTCCCTCATGCATTTAAATGTACAGTTTGTAAACTATTTTCGTTCGTTTATCCTCTCCTATACAGTACACAATCAACAGCTCTCTTCTGGCCATTGCTGTAGGCGTATCTAAGTCATTAGAGCTTGAAACCAGCATTAATATCACTTACTAGGTTGAAACATCAAAGACGTTTGTATCACGACGAAATGTTCATACTTTTAGAGTGAGCTTGAAATTGGATGAACTCACAGTTGTTTAATTGCCTATGGAAAAGAAAGAGTAGGTACAATTAGTCCTCAGACGCTGACAGGATTCACAATTGTTTCGGGAGAAATATTTAGTTAGTGTCCATATTTTCAGAAGTTTTTTCAAGCCAACTTTAGTTTACCATAACTAACTTTTCACGAAAAATAGTCAAAAATATGTTGTAGTATGTGACTAAATTAGTTGTATTCAATGGATATTGCTAGATTTTCACTCATGGGCAATTTTATTTATGCTTGCGATGCTAAATGTATTATCCAAGAACATGTTTTACTAAATATGTTGCATGACACTGCTCAGCCAAAATAAGTTTTTATCACAAATCGGATAGAAGAAATATATTTAAAATACAATGAAGAACATACAGACAAATATTGTTTACAAACAAAAGCTTGTATTGGTGCAGTTTTTATCTAAGAGTTTTAGATTCAGTCTTTTAACTAAATAGCTTGATTATATGTGGGAGCTGTGGATTAAACTACAACGAAGCATCAATAGGGGATTTTCTTTTTAAATAATCAAGAATGACCATGCTGGGTGACATACCAGCTAATCTATCTTCTTCCCGGGTAGAAACAACATCGGTCAAGCTAAACACATAACAAACGCCCACACGCACGTGACTGTAAAAATAAAGAAAAAAGGGTAATCTCAAAGGCCAATGACTAACAAAAACAAAACAATGTCCCCAAAACTTAGGCTATGAAGACGTAATACAAAACCATCATTCCATCGACAATCTGCGACATAAACAAATCTGACAAGATGGATATCAATGTTCTCACACCAGCTGCCTGAAATTCTCTTTTTTCATCTCCTGTCTTTTGTTGTTGTTTTTCGTAATGAAAACAAAAGTGTTGTCACTTGTTTCCCCTCGTGAAGGCAATGCTTAGAATCGTGTGGGTGGTGCTATCAATCTCTGTCGCCCGAATTGCTTAAAGGCCAAAGAGCGGACAGCAGTGGCTGAGTCAGAAGACTAAATGCCACACTGCAAAAACAAAGAAAGAAAGAAAGAAAGAAGACCCCCCAAAAACCAGGACGTATTCAAATCGAGAAGTACAAAACACTGAAATCTTAGCATTGATAACTAACTTGGAGAGAGCTCTTCCAATGTCCTATAGGATCATTTTAAGTAGGACTTTCTGGAAGAGCTTCTACAAAACAGCAAACGATGCTAAGTCTCATGCTATCTCGACGTGAATACCGTCCCTGGAAGATAGAAATGTATGACTACAAATCAAGCAAGTACAAAACACTTCAAATCTTAGCTTTGATAACATTGAGATGGGGTGGAGGTGGAGAGAGAAGGCTGGGGCTTAATCTGAGGACATGAACATAGGGCCTATTTGATCATTTTAAGTAATAAACTGTCTAAAAATCAGCAACACACAAAACAGGCAAACGAGCAGGCAAAACAAACTTTTCATCAGCTGCACTGAAGCATTTGCATTTCGTGTAATAATGTTCTCCCGTTCTTGTAAAACTCGACATAATGCAAACAGACAACAACAAAAAATCCAATGACTGTATTGAGAATTCAAAGACTAGTACGAATGCTCTGTCAGTTTCACTTCGATTTCCTTGCATACGTAAATATTCCCTACACGACGCAATATCATTGTGAAACCGTGAAACTATGCTGTCATATTTAACTGTCGATCCAGATTCTTTCTATGTTTTGTCTCTCTGTATTCTGTATTCTTTTCCCCATTATTGTACCTTTAACAGTCCATTTCCTACTTTTCATTGTATTCCATGTTTCCTTTCCCTATGGTTTTTTCATCTCTGTATTCTGTTCTCTTTTCCCCATTCATTTACCTTTAAGTGTCGATTTCCTACTTTTCATTGTATTCCATGTTTCCTTTCCCTATTTAAAAAATAATATTTTCATCCTTTCATTTCATGTCTTACTTTCCTTTCCTCTTTTTCATTATGTATCCCTTTCCTCTTTATTATGTATTTTCCCTTTTTTCACCTTTCATTGTTCATGTCTTACTTTCCTTTCCTCTTTATTATGTATCCCTTTCCCTTTCTTTCACCTTTCATTGTTCATGTCCTACTTTCCTTTCCTCTTTATTATGTATCCCTTTCCCTTTCTTTCACCTTTCATTGTTCATGTCCTACTTTCCTTTCATCTGTAGTCTGTATTCCCTTAATCTTTCTTTCACCTTTCATTGTTCATGTCCTACTTTCCTTTCCTCTTTATTATGTATCCCTTTCCCTTTGTTTCACCTTTCATTGTTCATGTCTTACTTTCCTTTTATCAGTAGTCTGTATTTCGTTAGCCTTTCTTTCACCTTTCATTGTTCATTTCCTACCTTTTTACCAGCCGCAAACGAAGAGCGAAGCTGGTAATATTTTCAGAGAATTATGTTTGTTCCTGACTTTCTGACTATCTGACTATCTATCTATCTGAACACGATAACGTTTGAACGGATGGGCCTTGAAGGATCAAATTTTGCATGCGGATAGATACTGAGGATATCTAGGCCATGTTCGAATATGGGGTTGTCTGGCGTTGTCATGTTTTTTTAAAGGAATATTTTGTTTTTTAACACAAGGCAAAGAGAGCCTTCACCCCTAGCAGCTGACAATGACTCATGCCTTTCCTGACCATTGACCCGTGCCTCTGTGTGGCCACCTCGAGATGCTGATGGCGTCACAAACGGAACGAAACACAACTTTGCTGGCTGGTTTGGGTGTTCTTTTAAACAAATATAATAAGATTCAACACAACACCAAAAAGCGCTTTTTATGAACGTACTCGTTTTATAAAGAGCACAGAATTATCTTTAATTTGACACCAAACGCGCTATGTGTTATTAATGAGAGACTTAGTGCGATTCTTCTCACGCCAGAGGGCATGACGCTCGTGTGGGGCTAATCCTCTCTATATTATTAGTTGGGAATAAAGAAAGAGAGAAGGGCATGACGCTCGTGTGGGGCTAATCCTCTCTATATTATTAGTTGGGGATAAAGAAAGAGAGAGAGACAGTGAGTGGTTCTACCATCACTCTCTCTCTCACTACGCCCAAGCAAGAAAATCGCGTGATAAGCCCCTAGTGAAAAATATCGCCATAGGTTGACCATTCAGTTTGCTCATAAGAGCCCATTAAAACTCGGGCTTTTTTCTTGGGTGATTTTGTTCTTGTTATGTATAATTTTGCTACAATGTGTGTGCGCGGCGTGCGCACATATATGTGTGTGCGCGCATGCGTGTATTTGCGCGCATGCATGCACACGCGCGCACATGCATGCATGCGTGTGTTTGAGCGCGAACGAGCTCGCACGCGTGCGTGCGTTTTCGCGAGTGCGCGCACGTGTGTGTGTGGCCTACTCCCCTAACTACCAGCCGCGACGAAGAGAGCGATGCGTGTGTTTGTGCACATGCGGAACCGAATTTCAAATTGTTACATTTTGGGCAATGTCGATACCCAAAATGGGCAATTGTTGCATGTTGGGCTTTAACAGAGCATGCAGTGAAGAGTTTTGAAGATGATCGTCGGCAGCGGCTGGCAACAGCACGAGAGCGGCGTCACAGAGCCACGTCTGTCCATGTCAAAGCTGGTTTTCCACCATGTCCCGCCTGCAATCGCATGTGTGCTTCTGAGTTTGGTCTCCGAAGCCACATCCGCATCCACCGATGAAGGCACAGCCAGATTGTCATCCTCGGACCCGGCCATGATGGATGGTGACTAGCATGCCACTTCCCCTAATCGACGGTGATGTGCCTAATATCGTACCATGTCTCCTATGGCCGGGGAAGCCCATTTTGTGAGCTCCGAGAAGACTCTAATGGTTGCAATTCGCCCTAGCCACACTGTCATTTGGCCTTCTTTCTCTAGTTGTTCTCCCATTCACTGTTCCTGTCCTCGCACTCAGTAGCAAACCTTCAAATACACATGATCATGCGTCATGAACACACACACACATTGATCGCTTTCAAGCCTTCGCAAACATGCACACACACATACACGCATGAACATAGCACACACATATTCTAGCGTACGCACGCAAACATGCACATAAACATGTGACTACACGCACACGAAGACCGCACGCTCTAAAAAATGATGTAGAAAATAGATAACCGAACTGGGAGCATGTCCTCTTAAATTAGCGTGACACGTTAGTTTTCCATTGAAGCTTCACGGGCAATTGAATGGTGACACCAAAGACCTTCCAATATGACACCGAAGGGATACCGCTAGGATCAAATGATTTATCAAGACCTCCCGAAGAGCATACTGTGAATGCTAGCAAACACTTCTCCTCTCCAGGGGAACGATCTTAGATCTTATCAGAAGAGTCAGCAGAGCTATGCAAATAGGTCCCTCCCTCCCCCTTACCTTGCAGAAAACGTCTTTACCTACCCTTTTGCCAACCACACACAAACCATAGATTGGTTGAGGATAATGCACATTCACATTCATGCAATATAATATATAATAATATATGCTTCGGCAGATTTCGTGGCACGCTTGACATTTCTCCATTAACTCTTTCGCCGCCAATGTCACATTTTTGCACCACAATGATTTAACACCCATGTCACTAAAACTCTTGAAATCAGAGTCTGTTATTCCATGACATTGTGTTTCTAAATTTGGGTAGTAAGGATTGGCCCTTTTCTAAATGTGTCAAAGAGAAATCCCACAATATTGCAGACGAAATCTTTTCTGTAGCCATGTAAATTTAATGGAAATGTTTGGCTCAAAGATGGCTGGCGATGAAAGGGTTAAGATTGTTCTCTTCTTCTTCTTTTTTTTCAAAGCATGAAACAAGCACGAAAATCGAACGTAGATAGTCTACTACCGAAATGAATCGTACTCAAAGCGCTATGAGTGTGTCACCGATCTATCGTAATGCTACGTTGGTCCTTTAATTCAGAGTGGTCAACATGTATACTAAGAAGGACAATAATATAATATTATTGTCAATCCTTTGTTGTTGTTGTTGTTGTTGTTGTTGTTGTTGTTGTTGTTGTTGTTGTTGTTGTTTTACCCTGGCCAAAAGACTCCAGGGATCATCCCAACAGCCGAAGC